>OX456526.1:128794896-128969896 GCA_949748255.1 Eustalomyia histrio | reverse complement strand
AGCAATTCCTCTGTAATTTTATACTACGGATTTACTTCCAGACTTAAAAAATTGGAGTTATGAAGGATTTCTTCCAAACATTAGGAAAATATGCCAGTCTAATTGAATTATTGTAGAAAAATGTTAGAGGAATGTATAGAAGATCAGCGCAACGTTTTAACACACAATTTGGGACTCCATCAGGTCCCGCAGCATACGACCATTTTAGTTTTAACAAGTTGCTTAAAACAGTTTGTTCATTAATAAATGAAATATTTATAGATGATTCCGGGATAATGTGAGGATATTGAGAAGTGTTGTTGAATTTAGTTGTGGAGTATGTTGAAGCAAAAAAATCAGCAAACATATTACTTATAGAGATATCGTCTGATGCTTTGATGTCATCTAATTTCATTGAGGATGGAAAACCAATGCAGCGTCGTTTAGAATTAACAAACGAGTAAAAAGACTTAGGGTCGATTTTTAACTTAGCCTTTATATTATTCAAATAATCATTATAAGCAGAACGATTCGATTTGTTATATTCAGCTCTAACTTTTATATAGTTCGTGTAGTTGATCTTATTGATCTTATTATTAAATAGCTTATTGTCAGCATATAATTCGAATAAAACATAAAACAACTTTGTGTAATATTTCCAGATAGAGCGTGAATAAGCCCTTGTTAAATATTGATAAATTTGGGGGCTTGAATTTAGGATGTGAAAGAAATTTGATTATATCAATAGACTTTTAAATTGTTAATTTGAACAAAAATTAAAAAAAAAATCAGATCTACATCTGAATTAAAAATAATTCAGATATTTTTCTATCGATTCAGAAAGTTTTAGCGTGTCATAAGGCTTCGTTTCTGAGGGAAAAATCTTTAAATATTGTGCATCGCAACAATTTAGTCTTACCAATTAGTATTTTTTCTAACATATTAGGGACACCTAAACGCATGAGTAATATAATAAGTATACGCACCGAGGTACTAACTAATTGTATCTTTACAAAAAGATACTATGTTGCTGACTGACTCACTCAACATCGGTCAGCACAAACCGCTTGAGCTAGGAAGCTGTAATTTTGTATGTAGGTTCCTCCTCCGGTGCAGACAGCCGTTAAATCGGATTTTTTGGAAACCACTAAGGGTGGGAATAAAAAGGGGAAAGTTTCCCTCTTATCGGGCAACCGAAACCTCTTTTAGATAGAAGCCTAAAATATCAAATATTAATTTCCTCGAGTATGTGCTAACTCACTTCTACACGCAAACAAAAAACATGGTTGCGGCAATCATTTTCGAAGAACATCATATATTTTTGGGTTTATGGTTGTGCCAACCATAGTCGTACTATAATATGGTTATCATATTATGATAATAAAAAAACCCATATTTCTACCATAACATGGTCTCTAAAGTTATATTATGATTCAAAAATTACCATATCATTGTCCTAAATAAACATGTTATATTGAATTTATCATAAAATAATCGCACTTAATCATAGTATTCTCAAAATGTTATCATATTATTGTCCCTCATAACTATATTATAATTTCTGGATTATCATTATATGATCCATAATCTAAAAAAATTTCTTAAAGGAAAAGTTCTTAGAAACTATGAAAAAGCTCTTTTAATTTAAGAAATTGATATTAAGGACTTTTTGATAAAAAATTGTTAAGAAAACAATCATAGATTCTAAGAACTTTTCTTTCAAGAAAACTTTGATTCTGTGGACTTTTTTTAAGACAAATACTTAAACCTTTTTTTTAATTCTAATGATTTTTTTAACAAAAAAAAAATCTTAGACACTTAAGTTTTTTTTTTAGAAATTTTTCTTTAAGAAAAAGTCTTTATAATCTAAGAATATTTCTACTAGAAAAAGTAGTAGTCCAGTTTTAGTAAACAATATATAATTGTTTTTTTTTTAAGACATTTTGTAGTAAAAACAAACTAACTGAACTGATAAAATTTTGGTTTTTATGAAAACAAGACAATATTATGACTGTAAATGTTAAAGTCATGTATAAATGATGTATAATTTTTTATTGATTGTTGCCAAGCATTTTATCGTTGCATAACTATCATATATTTTTTGTAGTCAGAATTTTTGTTACCACAGTATGGTTACAGCCAATCATGATATAAAATAAGAGGTGCCAATCATAAAATAGTAAAATATTTACTAAATAATGATAGTAGCTATCATGTTGATGGTTAGAAAACCAATAACTTGGTTGTGACAAACATACCCGATTACAGCAAGCACAATATAATCATATTGCAACCATGTTTTTTCTCTGCGTGTAAGATACATTTTCGAAATTTTCGCCAGGAATATGTTAAAAATGGGGGTACAAAGAGTGAAAAATCTTGCCCTTGACGGCAAATTTTCGGAGCTCGAAAATTTGGTATGAAGCTTTTTTCTCCAACATAGACATCAGTTTTGGAAAATCTTATGGGATGAGACAAAAAAGGGAAAAATTCTCACCTTCGACGGCCTGCCAAAACCGCTAAAGTTAAGAAGTTGGTACATAGGTTACTCCGCCGTCGTTGACATCCACTAAGAGGAGATTTTTGTAAAAGTCTCTCCCTTAATAGCTTACCGAAACCCCTAAACTTAAAATTTAAAATATAGCTTCCCTGAAGTTTACTCTAACTAATTGATAAGCTACATTCACATTTTTCACTAAGCACGTGCTAAAAATAAGGTGGAGAGGTTAAAGTAGCCACCTAAAAAGCCTGACGAAATCGCTGGAGCTAGGAAGTTGAAATTTCATATGAAAGTTTTTCCTCCGCAATAAATCAGCTAAGACAGAACTTTTGGAAAAACCTACTGGAGTAAAAGGGGAAAATTTTCCCTTGTCGGCCTGCCAAATCCGCTGGAACTATGTAGTTTAAACTTAGTATGTGGGTTCCTAATCACCCAAACAATATTTTTTTTGAAATACCTTCGGGGAGGGGCAGAAAGTCTCCTCCTTTGGCTGGAAACCTAAATTTTAAAATACATGTTAGCTAGAGTTAGCCCATACGAATTTTGTGGATATCGGGTGAGGTGCAAGAAAGGGGAATATCTTGCTTGACAGCCTGCACAAACCCCTGAAATTTAATATAACCGTTTCTTTCTATATGAGCCAACTACTTACAAAACCGTATTTTTGCAAATTTCTACATGGATGGGAAAACTCCCCTTTGGTGGTCTGCCAAAACTTCTTTTGCCTAGAAATCTGGAACTTAAAATATGTGTACTCTGAAATTTAAAATAGGCATGTTTTCTTTGTACACTTAAGCTAGCAAGTTATTTCATTTATATGGAGAATTAAGCGAGTTAAGAACTAGTCGCTTAGTACTCGCTTAATTTTCCATATAAATGAAATAACTTGCTAGCTAAAGTGTACAAAGAAAACATGCCTAATATGTTTGTGTTCCTTTGACTGTATGCTGCTAGTAATTCCCGAATAAGGTACTTTTTGCACCATTTTCCGTGCAATTGGCCCGTAACGGTATAAAAACATACATATATATGAATTTTTTTTAACATATTTATGATACACACTATAAATTGAATATTTCCCCAAAACGAAACCAAAGAACATCATAAAATTTCTAAAACGAAAGAAAAATGTTAAATTATTGGAAATAAAAAAATGTTAAAAACAAAATTTACCAATTTCTGGGAAAAATTGATGTTCAGGACTATGTGTTATCGCCATTATTGTAGATACTGCTAATCAACGAGCTGTTCGGGAGTACAAGCGCCTTGCTTTACCATCGCCAGGTTTTTCAAAAGTTGAACATTTAAAGAAAAAGTTTTCTATTAATAGAGCTTGTTGGCCTATGTGTATTGGTATGACGGGGTCCAAAAAAACGTGGCCGACGGATAACCTCTCCCGCCCCATTTTCCAGACAAAAAACGTTTGCCATTTATGTCCGTCGCCTCGAAAGAAAAATATTTCTAAATTCGTACTTGAATACATTATTAACGTACTCGTACATACAAAACTAATATTGCTACAGGACAGCGTAAATTTGAAATTATCTACTTCATAACAATCATAAATACTATTTGAAACATTTATTTATTAAAATTCATGCCTTAAGTTTATATATAAAGATTATACGATATATAAAAGATTGTAGTCTTCAATGCCAGTTCTTATATTTAAATATTATTTGTATTTATGAATCTGGTTATAAATTGGTATTATCGCTCGGAAAGCTGTTAAATAAATTTCAATGCTCCCAACTTAACCAAAACGAATTGCCGCAATTCTATATACGCTTTTTTAAGAGACTACAAATAATTGACGACTTAAAGTAAACACCCAGCAAACAGTATCAGTTTTGTCCACCGAATTTTTTGCCAATCGAATTTTGGCGGTTACGACAACTGTCTTCATACTAAATTATATTTTTAGTTGTGAAAGCCAATATTAAGTTTTACAGTTTAATATTTATATTCCACAGAAATATTATTACGTTCCACAAAATTATATTTAAAAAAAATATTTTTAATTTTTTCCGGTATCGAACCTGAGCAATCAGATTAATAGTTCACATTCTTGCTTACTGCACCACAAATAATTTAAATTTTCTTTGATATATTTGCCATTTAAACATTTGAATGTTTTATTTTAATTAAAAAAATATTTTTTTTTTTGCTTTTTCCGGGATTTGAACTCGGTAATTCGGATTACTGAGCTACTTCTCTACCCACCACACCACAAACACTTTATAAGGAAAAAAAATATTAGTAAAAATTTGTTTATCAATACTAATCATTATTATGGATTGTATTGATAATAGACGTCACTAATTAGTGACGTCTATTATCAATACAATCCATAACTCGGGTGCTTCTACTGAAACCCTAATTAAATGATATATTTGATCAGAATAACCGTACTTGTAGTTACCACTTTTAAATATCGACAATTTTTTAATAAATTTAATAGATTGTACCAAATTTCTAATATATTCATTAAATAAATGGTTGCTTCCACGGCATACAAATACTAAACGAATTTTATTTTTAAAGATGATTTGAAATACCAATAATTGAATAATAGAATTGATTTTTGGTTTCTTATCCCTTTTTTAATTTCCAATACAATACAGGTTGGTTTAAAAGTTCCTGCGCTCACCAAGAGATGGCACTGCTAGCTCCAAACTTTTTATTTTCTCAAGTTGGTATAACTGTCCTGAGAACACATGCAAAGTTGCAAGTCATTCTGTCAATTCTTTCTTTGTTTACAAGCCATTTGAAGTTGACGTGTCATTGATTTTTTTTAATATGGAAAAAATTTAATATCGTGCAGTCATTAGATTCTTTGTTTTGAAGGGTTTAAAAGCAAAGGAAATTTATGAACAATTGTTAGAAGTGTATAAGGAGTCCTCACCTTCAAAACGCACCTTTGAATTTTGGGCTGCTGAATTTAAACGTGGTCGTACCAGCCTTAAAGACGATCCACGCGAAGGACGACCAAAAACTGCAACCACAGCAGAAATCATTGAGCAGTTACATAATATGGTTAGTGAAGATCCAAGTTTGACTAAGCGTGAAATTGCTAATGCCATACGCCTCTCAGGCGAACGAGTACTCCATATTTTACATGAAGAATTACGTATGAAAAAACTGTTTGGAAAGTTAGTGCCGCACACATTAACAATTCAACAAAAACTGGATCGAAAACAAATCTCTCAGCGTAATTTGGAGCGTTTAAAGCCGAATAAAACCAATTTCTTGCGTCGTTTTATAACTATGGATGAGACTTGCATCTACCACCATGATTCTAAATTGAAACAAGAATGTTTACAGTGGACTGAAGCTGGTTGTTCAGCTCCAAAGCAGGTGAATTCACATCGATCAGCAAAGAAGGTTATGGCATCAGTTTTTTGGGATGCAAAAAGAAGTTTGTTGATTGATTATCTTCAGAAAGGTAAAAAAATCAACTCTGAATATTATTGCAGCCTTTTCGATCAGCTGGATGAAAAAATTCGTGAGAAAAGACCTGGTTTAAAGAAGAAAAAAATCATTTTTCATCAAGACAATGCACCTGCTCACAAAAGTGTTTTGACGATGGCTAAATTCAAAGAATTAAAGTACGAATTGCTTGAACATCCACCGTATTCACCAGATTTGGCTCCCAGTGACTACTATCTCTTCAGAAATCTCAAACAATTCCTTCGTGGAAAGCATTTTTAGTCGAATTAAGAGGCCATAGCAGCCGTAGACGGTTATTTTGCAGAGCTTCCGGAAAACCATTATAAGGATGGAAAAAAATTATTGGAAGATCATTGGAACAAGTGTATTGAGCTTCTAGGAGATTATATTGAATACAAAAATATATTTCGTAACAAAAACAATATTCTTTCATTTCGAGCGCAGGAACTTTTCAACCAACTTGTATTTATACCCTTCACCACAGGTGGAAGGGTATATATAAGATTGTCATTCCGTTTGAAATTTCTACAATATCGATCTTAGACCTTATAAAGAATATATATATTGTGGGTCCTTATGAAGAGCGAAGTTGATTTAGCGATGTCCGTCTGTGTGTTGAAATGGGTTTTCCGAAGAACCCAGACTTGATGAGGACTTGATTGTTATTTATTTCTGTTACATGTGATCCACTTCTGTTTGCTATTAAAAATCAGACAGATCGTTTAATAAATGGCTGAGATATTAGCAAAAAACCAGGACTTTCTCTAATTTTTTCCGTAAAATCCCTTTATTTAATATGTATGTAGAATTTTACACATAACAAACACATACATTTGTTGAAATTCTTTTCTTTCATCTCCACCTTTTATACACAAACAACAAACACAATCAAAGATTTGTCATTTAAATAAAAATCAAACAAATCTCTAATGAACGAAGACTTTTTAAAGGGTGTCCCAAGAAGAACGCAATTTTTAAATCTGGCAACATTCGAAGTGTCATTGTTTGACATTTGAACAATTGTTATTGTTTGCTAGTAGAAGGTAGTAAAAATGGAGCGCTACACGAATGAACAACGCATTCTCATTGTGAAATTGTTTTACCAAAATGCTGAAAGTTTTGCGGCTACAGTTCGCAAATTGCGATCAATTTGGGGTCACAATAATGCTCCAAAAGAGTCAACTGTAAAGAGATTAATGGATAAATTTGCCGAAACTGGGTCTGTTAGTGATGTAAAGACAACAACGCGCCATCGACCAGGTCGATCGACCGAAAATGTCGCAGCTGTACGTGATGATGTCGCTCAAACTCCATCCACCTCAATTCGACACCGAGCTCAGCAAATTGGTGTCTCCAAATCCACTTTGCAGCGAATTTTGACGAAAGATTTGCATCTTCATGCATACAAAGTTCAATTGACTCAGAAACTGAAGCCAGCTGACCATGGACAGCGAAGGGAGTTCGTTAATTGGGTATTGGAGACACAACATGAAAATGCTGATTTTGCCGATAAAATCATCTTCAGTGACGAGGCCCATTTTCATCTTGATGGCTTCGTCAATAGGCAGAATTGTCGCATTTGGGGTGAGGAAAATCCTCGAGTGATTCACGAGAAGAAAATGCATCCTCAACTTGTCACTGTGTGGTGTGGTTTTTGGGCTGGAGGAATCATTGGACCTTTTTTTATGAAAATGAGGCAGGTCAAGCGCAAACAGTCAATGGTGTTGGGTATTGTGAAATGATAACCAGTTTTTTCTTGCCTAGAATTGAAGAAATGAATGTGGAGGGCATGTGGTTCCAACAAGACGGCGCCACATGTCATACAGCTAGAGAAACAATTCAATTGCTGCATCAGTCATTTCCCGGTCGTGTTATTTCGCGTTTTGGAGATCAGAATTGGCCGCCTAGATCGTGCGATTTAACACCATTAGATTTTTTTCTTTGGGGTTTTTTGAAGTCGATGGTATACGCGAATAAGCCGACGACGGCTCAAGCCTTAAAAGAGGAAATTGGACGCTGCATTAATGAAATACCGCAGCATTCATGCAAAACGGTCATTGAAAATTTCATTAAAAGATCGCGTGCATGCCAGCAAAGCCGCGGCGGCCATCTGCACGATATATTGTTCCATACATAACCTCATTCTGTCTACTTTACGATATAATAAAGTTTCACGATTTTTTTTTAAATATCTGTGTTTTATTTAAAATTTAAAAATTGCGTTCTTCTTGGGACACCCTTTATATATGTACCTCTATTAACGATGATTTTGTGTGAGCTTCAATAGTTCAGTTGTCTAGACGCTATGTCACAAATACTTTTTTTCTCTAAGGCCGCGGGTTCGAAACCCGGTCAATTCACATTTTTTTTGTACATTTTTTTTATTTACTTAAGACTTTTTTTTGTTTATTTTTTGTTTTTTTTTTAACATTTAATAATTAATTTATATAAAATTTTATATTAATAATTAAATAATCCATAAATAGGCTAAAAACATCAAAATTTTTATAAAAACCCTCTGATGCAAACAAAATACAAACGTTTTCATTTATATTTTTTGCTCCGATTTAAAAGAATTTCTAAAAAGATTTTTAAACCATTTTATTTCTCATATATTAGGAAAATTTTATACATAATTTCCCTTTGAGTGCAACTATTTAAGGTCATAACTTATAATATTAAAAAAAAAAAATTATAAACTATTTTCCTTCAAATTTTTAAAATTAAGCTAAAGAAATTAAAAATATTTTTTAATAAAAAAACGAAATAAAATTCCAAATGCAAATTTACCAGTTAAATCAAACGTTTTTCTAGAAATAAAACACATGCAGTTCTAGTGATTTCTTTTAACGATTTGTTGAAATTCTTTTCTTTCACCTCTTCACCTTTTATACACAAACGACAAACACTAATCTAGAGCTGTAATATGACCCATGGATACGTGTTATATAGTAAAAGATCGAAAATCTTTAGTATAACATATTTGCTGAAAAAACTCGGAAATATCGGTTCAGATACAAAAAAATTATGTCCAAAACATAAATTTTTTTTAAATACCTATTTTCTGGAACCATTATTCTTCCCGAGTCCAAGTTTTATCACCAAACTAAATGGTTAATTTCCTCTTAAAGGCGTCCGTAAATAAATCTGTCCATTCCATATATGTCCATATATAAACTTCAGTTTTTTCCCAACCATGGTGAAGGGTTTATAAGATTCGGCATAGTCGAATTTAGCCGCTCTTTCTTGTTTTGTTTTATTAATGGATTTTAGGTTTTTCCAAATAAAATTAAATCCTCACAAATAAATGTTAACGGTTTTGATTGAATTGCAACCAATATTTTCTCTGGGTGAAGGCACCCAGCAAAAACATGGTTTTTACTACTGACTAGCCTATTTACTCGCTTGATTACTTTTGTTCGCGATGTCCCAAAAGAAACGAGTGGTCACTATCTGCCCACATACAAAAAACACAAAGTAATGGGTGTTAATTACCCTCTCACCTACAAACAATTAAAAAATAATGAGTACCCATTACTTTTTGGACATCGCGAAAAAAAGTAATTAAGCAAGTAAATAGCGTGGTAAGTAGTTAATACAAAGTTCTTGAGGGACATTTAAGGTTTAGGTTCCAACATTTTTAAAGGATCAAAAAATCAGCTATTTTAAAGTTAAATGTGTTTTCAAACAATATATTAAAAAAATAAATACATTCTTTTAAATAACTGCTAAAAGAATATTACTTTGAGTAATAATCAGTAAATATTACCAGTTTACTCTACCAGTTACCTTTTCATTTGGCATCAATTTCCGTACAAAATTACTGTTTTAAATTAACATAACGGCTCAACCATAGCCTACAACCATACCACAATTTACCGTAGAAAAAGAAAAGTTACAACAACAATGTAGAAAACAAATAAACGTCAACTTAACTACTACCTGAAGGATAACGAGATATTTATACAAATATATAAACAACAGCAAAAACAAATTGTGAGTCGACACCAAAAAAAAAAGAATAAACTTAAGACAAGAAAATGAAAACATAACAAAAAAACAAAAAATATAAATTTTACGCAAATAACAGCAATGCGGAAAATAAGGATTCCTTATAAAAAAAAAAAAAACAAGCGCAGACCCCTATAACAGACAAGTTTAAGAATTTTCCCAAAAAAAAAAATATGACGCTTTTAAGAAGACATGTTGTATGTAAAAAGTTTAACTCTCTCTCTTCCTTCCCTGCCATTCTTCTAAACTCACACTAGAACAAATAACTGTCATTATCCCAAAGGACTTGTAAATATTGAAGACATAACAAAAACAACATGCACCAAAAAAAGTTTTTATGTTATATCTTTATTTTTGTTCTAACGGTAGCAACATAATCGTTTCTCATTTCAATGGAAATTCGAATCTTATAACTACAGTGACAATAATAACAAACGTCAAAAAAGCGTATAACAACTGCCACATTTCAAATGGCTTCTCTTCTACATACAACAACTGTTTGCATCCGTGTTTGCGTTTGTTTTCAAATTTAGTTTTTCTTACACTTTGAAACATAATTTCTTTTAATAGCTTCAGTTAGTCAGATAACATAAACAGAATAAACGATTAGTACAACAAAAAACCAACAACAACAAGGAAACAACAAACAAACCTATTCCTTTCCACATAACCTCAAAATATTGCTAAACATATTAACTTTACATATGAAGATAAACCTTAATATATGTAAATTTCTAAAAGATGCCATTAAAAGTTATTATTAAAGTGAGAAATGCTGCAAGAAAAAAAGGTCAAAACTTATGTTAACATCTTTTGAAAGACATCTCATTTATTTAACAATGTATGCAATACTTTACCTTTAGTTGAGGTTTAGGCTGTCATGTATGTGGAAATTTATGTTTGATCTTTTAAAATAACTTAATTTTACGGAATTCAATTAACGCGTGGCTTATTTATATTTTTTAGCAAAGTATTTGAAAATGGGGTAGATTGGATTATACTTTTTTTAGCTGCTAAAAAGTACCTAGAAATATTTTTTTTAACCGTTTGATATATTCGTTACAAAGAGATGTTATCCAAATAGAGCACATATGACTTGTTTGTTAGCTAGAATTTTGGAGATTTTTTTTCAAAGAAGATAAAGTGGGGTGTAGTGGTATTTTGTGGAGTGAAGTGGAATATTATACAAAAAATATACTTAAATAAAAAATATCAAGATACCTGGGAGAAAAACTAGTAAAAAAAAAAAATAAAATCAATCATGCCGAACGGCCCCATCACTGATAAGGTACTTTTTAGAAGTTATGTCAGGAAAGTGGTAAAAAGCGAGTTATAAGGGGTACAATTTTCCTCCTTAACATATACCCTGAAATTTTAAATATATATTGTCTGATGAATGGTCTAATTAACAATTCAGTTACTTAAACTCAAAAGTTGAAATTTGAGCCTCGCCCACCTCAAGGGCCTTCCTAAGCTGCTGCAGCTATAAACCTAATTTCTTAAAAAAAAAACAGTTTTTGAGAGTTTTTCACTGACCTGGTACTTTTTGGAACCTTTCCCTTAAAACCTTGTAAAAATGGGCCCTGCCTAAAAGGCTAAGTTTTAAATACGACTGGAATTAAAACACTGAAAATGGGGAAATGATTTGAAATGGAACATAAAATGATAGGAATTGAAACAGGAGACAAAGAAACGAAATATAATTGAAACCGTAGATAAGGAGAACAAAATATAATGGAGAGGAAAAGGAGTAAAATTAAGACTTCAAACAAGGGGAAAGGATTGTTGTTGAGTGGGTAACGAAAGGATATAAAACACTATGCAAAGGGAACGAATTAGAACCTGGAACGAGAGGAATTGAAACATTAACCAAGGGGAATAGAATTGACAACCAGCGGAGTGAAGCGGGGAACGAATGCAGTTGAAGCACTAGACAAGTGAAACGAAATGCAATGAATCGTATTACGAATGCATTTGAGACACGAGGCAGGATAAACGAAACAGACAGCGATCGGGTAACGAGTGGAATTGAATCACTTGCCATAAAGAACGATACTGAATAAAACGAGCCTGGATTTTAGTGATATTTGTAAACATAAAAATATTTTTTTCAATTTTACCAAGTTTTCTCCACTTATATAGGGTCCGCCAAATAACTTTTTTTTTGAAAATGCTATAAAAAAAAACTACTGAATATTTTCTCAAATTTCTTTTTTTATTTGAAAGTACAATCCTTCCGGTTTATAATGGAAATAATTTCATTCAAATGGCTGCCTCGGCTGGCCATGCAGTAGCCTACACGATCGGTCCAATTTTTAAGCACATTATCGATTGTGTGCAGCTGTATTTCACCAATGGCTTCACGAATATTGTCCTTTAAAGCGTCAATTGTCTCTGGCTTATCGGTGTAACACTTATATTTGACGGCACCCCACAAATAATAGTTCAACGGTGTCAAATGGCAGCTCCGAGGTGGCCAAACGACATCAGCTCTGTGGCTGATAATGCGATCTTCAAAAACAGGGCGCAAAACATCAAGTGTAGCTTCGGCTGTGTGGCACGTAGCGCCGTCCTGTTGAAACCAAATATTGCCGGAGGATATTCTTTAATTTTTGTGAACAAAAATTCGTTCAACATGGCCCGATAACGATCGCCATTGACTGTAACGGCCAGCCGAGGCAGCTATTTGAATAAAATTATTTTCCATTATTAACCGGAAGGACTGTACTTTCAAATAAAAAAAGAAATTTGAGAAAATATTCAGTAGTTTTTTTTATAATATTTAAAAAAAAAAAGTTATTTGGCGGACCCTATAAATAGTCCTTGCAAAAATCAACATACAAGTATTGAGGCAGACGAAAACATGGTTGGAACAATCATATTCGAAGAGCAGCATATATTTTTGGGATTATGATTGTGCCTTATTGTCTTATCAAATTTATAATTATGTGACCGAGACCACTTTGGTTTGATTCCTTCATCGATTCTGGGTCGCTTCGGTGCCTTTTTTGAATTTAATGTTGATTTACGACCACGACCACTAGATGTTGAGGCTACCGGTGTATCATCTTCTTCTTGTTCTTCTTCGGTTTCAAAACTTACCGTATCATTATCACCGCCTGCTGGCATATACTCGTTGCAGTCATTATAAGTACATTCGATTTCGAATTGGCCCGAAATCTCATTAGGCAGCTCCGGCTCATCGCGCAGCAATTGAACATTGTCGTCCAATTCTTCATTGTCACTAAGATTATCGACATCATCGGGAGGCGTAATGATGATATCAAGGCGTCTGCGTTTTGGATAAAGTTCTCTTCTCCATCACTGTCCTCATCAAAACAACTATCAAAAAGGGCTTGCAATTCTTTAGCAGTTTGAATTTTCTGTCGACGAATCATTTTGAATCCAAAAATTTAGTATTAGATTGCGATAATCTAAAAATTATTATATGTATTTATAATTATACAATAAAAATATTTGTAAAACGTAATGAAAAAAATTATGTATACTTACAATTGTTTATCGGCATAAATTGTTTATAGGTAAATATAACGGTTTATCATTTTCTTTTTTTAACATTTTTCGAATGTCAACAAAAAAGAAAATGTCAACAAAATAGTGTTGGGTGTTTTTTTGCCAGATATGGTAAAGTGAAAGTAAATACTTCACACCAATGCCTGTCGGGTATTTAAATACCCATGTCATATCTCAGGTCGGAGCTGAGGTAAAATTTTTTTTTTTCTATCAACTTCTATGGTCTTCCGGGCACATATTTCCAAATTTCATCAAAATCGTACGAGCCGATCTATGGGCAGGCAGTAATGGGTTAAGATCAAAAATTTTTTTTCTGAGCTTAAAGTCGGTTTTTTATAAATATTAATATTATTATTTATTTTTCAATACTTCGCTACTCTATTGTGTAGCTCAAAAAATTTATGAAGTTAATTGACCATAATTTTATCATAATATGGTCTCTACAGTTATATTATGATACGAAACTATGAAAAGGTTCTTTAAAAAATAAAAAATTTAATATTCAGGACTTTTTAAAGAAAACTCCTCTTAGATTTAATAAACTTAAAAAAAAAATTAATACAAAACTTAAATTTTAAGGACTTTTTTTTAAAAAATCTCAGAATCTAAAAATTCTTTAGAATCTAAGCTTTCTAAATATATATGAGATTTTATCCAAGAAACAGTATGCAGAATCTGAAAATTTTACTTTTAGGAAAAGTCCATTGAATCTAAAAATATTTTTCTATCAGACAATTTTTTTAAAAATCTAGTATTTTTTATAAGAAACCTTTTCGTACAAAACAACACTTGGGTTCTACAGACATTTTCTTATAAAAAAATTATTTTATTAATATTCTGAGTACTTTTTCCACAAGAAATCCACTTCTTATAGAAAAAATCTTTAATTTTAAGGAAATTTTTAATATTTTTTTAGATTTTCCTTGAGTCTCAGAATTTTTCTTTTAGAAAAAGTCCTTGAAATCTAAGAATATTTTTAGTACAAAGAGTTCTTAGAATTCTAAATATTTTCCAAGATGAAAAGTCCCCAGAATCTAAGAATTTTTTTTTATATAAAAATTTAAGAATATAGAATTTTTAGCCAAGAAACTGAATGCAGTATCTGAGACAATCAAAAAATGTTTCTATTAAAAAAATTTCTAAAAATCTAGTATTTTGTATGAGAAACCTTTTCGTACAAAACAGATCTGGGAATCTACAAACCTTTTCTTATAAAAAATTATTTTTTTAATATACTGAGTACTTTTTCAACAAGAAGGTCGCTTCTTATATAAAAAATCTTAGATTTTAAGTACATTTTTAAAATTTTTTTAGATTATCCATAGAGTCTCCGAATTTGTCCTTTAAATACAAGAATATATTTATTAACTAGTAAAAGTTCTTAGAATCCTAAATATTTTTCATGATGAAAGTACTCAGAATTAAAGAATTTTTCTACAAGAAAACTTTAAGAATATATAAAATTTTATACAGTTTGCAGAATCAGAGATTTTTAGTTTACAAAAAAAAAATCCATAAAATCTAAATATATTTCTATCAGATAAATTTTCAAAAATCTAATATTTTGTATAAGAAACATTTTTGTAAAAAACAAAACTTGGGTTCTACAGACTTTTTATTATAAAAAATTATTTTATTAAAATTCTGAGTACAATACAAGAAACTCCTTATTTTACCAGAAATGAATTAATAAAGATATATTTCTTTTGTAAAAAAAAAATATAATTGTTTTTATTGAAAAAAAATTAAAAAATATAAAATCTTTATTTAGAATCTTTTTGACAATAAATTAATTAGTGTAAATTATAATGTTATATGTATTTTGTAAAAAAAAATCAAACAGATCAAAATTATTAAATATTATAATTTTTACATGGCTGACTAAGTTGACACAATTTTGTTTTATGAAAACAATACAGTATTATGAATGTAAATGTCAAAGTCATATTTTATTTGATTTATAAGTTATTCATTGATTATTGTCAGTATTTTATTGTTCCCTAATTATAAACATTTTTTTCTTATTTAGAATTTTTGTTACCACAGTATGGTTGTAGCCAATCATGAAATTATAAAATATTTACTATAATAATGATTGCAGCGACCATATTGATGGTTGCAACATATTTATAAAGCAATAACTTTATTGTGGCAACCATACCCGAATGCAGCAATCATAACATAGTAGCAGTAAACATATTGCAATAATGGTTTTCCTCTACGTGTTAAAAGTTGCACAACTCGTGCATATGAACTTGACTTGGTGTATCGGTGGCTCGATGATTGGCTCGATATATTTAACTCTACGCATCCTATTGTTCCACAGTCCTTGGTAGAAGATCAGTATGCCACTATTATTTAATTGGAGTGAAACAGTTTTAAGCTAAATAATATGTCGAAAATACATCGAAAAAATTTGTATAGTTTAACACATTGTTCACCGATCGGATCAGTAATTTTAAATATCCACATATGATACTACATCCAACATTTTATCAGTCCTAAAGAACAAAAGGACATAATTTGGAGTTGTTCTTATAAGAGTTTAATAAAGACTTTAGAAGTTCCCAAGTCGAGTTAATAAATGTTGAATATTATTTATACAGTATTTTTATTTACAGGTTGGTTGAAAAGTTCCTGCGCTCACCAAAAGATGGCTCCAAACTTTTTTTTCTCAAGTTGGTATAACTGTCCTGAGAACACATGCACAGTTGCAAGTCATTCTGTCAATTCTTTCTTTGTTTACAAGCCATTTCAAGTTGACGTGTCATTGATTTTTTTTTTAATATGGAACAAATTGAATATCGTGCAGTCATTAGATTCTTTGTTTTGAAGGGTTTAAAAGCAAAGGAAATTTATGAACAATTGTTAGAAGTGTATAAGGAGTCCTCACCTTCAAAACGCACCGTTGAATTTTGGGCTGGTGAATTTAAACGTGGACGTACCAGCCTTGAAGACGATCCACGCGAAGGACGACCAAAAACTGCAACCACAGCAGAAATCATTGAGCAGGTACATAATATGGTTAGTGAAGATCCAAGTTTGACTAAGCGTGAAATTGCTAACGCCATAGGCATCTCAGATGAACGAGAACTCCATATTTTACATGAAGAATTACGTGTAAAAAAACTGTTTGGAAAGTTAGTGCCGCACACATTACCAATTCAACAAAAACTGGATCGAAAACAAATTTCTCAGCGTAATTTGGAGCGCTTTAAGCCGAATAAAACCGACTTCTTGCGTAGTTTTATAACTCTGGATGAGACTTAGATCTACCACCATGATCCTAAATTGAAACAAGAATATTTACAGTGGACTGAAGCTGGTTGTTCAGCTCCAAAGCAGGTGAAGTCACAACCATCAGCAAAGAAGTTTTGGCATCAGTTTTTTTGATTGATTATCTTCAGAAAGGTAAAACAATCAACTCTGAATATTATTGCAGCCTTTTGAAAAAATTCGTGAGAAAAGACCTGGTTTAAAGAAGAAAAAAATCATTTTTCATCAAGACAATGCACCTACTCACAAAAGTGTTTGGTGGCTAAATTCAAAGAATTAAAGTACGAATTGCTTGAACATCCACCGTATTTACCAGATTTGGCTCCCAGTGACTAATATCTCTTCAGAAATCTCAAACAATTCCTTCGTGGAAAGCATTTTTCGTCGAATGAAGAGGCCATAGCAGCCGTAGACGGTTATTTTGCAGAGCTTCCGGAAAACCATTAAAAGGATGGGATACAATTATTGGAAGATCAATGGAACAAGTGTATTGAGCTTCTAGGAGATTATATTGAATAAAAAAATATATTTCGTAACAAAAACAGTATTCTTTTATTTAGAGCGCAGGAACTTTTCAACCAACCTGTATACAGTAAAAAAAATTATCGCTTAAAAAGTTGCATCTTCGGAAAAGCAATATGAGTAACAAAATTTAAAAACCCATAGGTCGGTTTTATATAAATGATGCTTATTTCTGTTTTATTAATCATTTATTTAATTTTTTTATTATTTCTAGTGCATTAAGCAACAGTAAATAACGAATATATTATCACTGGCAAAACAAAACTATTAAAATAGTTATTTTTTTTTCATCATACATAATAAAAATTCAACAATCTAATAAAAGTTTGGTCTCCAATTGTGAAGCAATCATAAAATTCGATCAAAATGCGATTTTAAATAAAATTTACGATATTTTTACAATAGCACACTCATACAAACACACACACAAAGATACTAATGCAAATAAAACAATTTTTTGTGAGATTTGTGATTCAATGAATGTTTTTTAAATAATATATAAAAGTTTCATGAGTACCAAATTCTCAAGGACTATTGATAAATAAAAATTAATAGTTCTTGTAGGGCAGCATAAGTTTTTATAAGATATTTTTATTACCAAAAATTCCTTAATAAACTAGGAGTTAATACTATGGTAACGTATGGATATATCTGCAGTCCTTTCCGTTTTGGGACAGCTTAAGTTTATATTCACTATTTGATTGTTTAAGGGGGTATGAATTGAGTGAAGTATTACGGTGTTTAGTTGGACTCTGTGGCTTTGATTATATTGTGCCAAAAGCGTTTGTTGTTTACTCTATTGGGGGTTACCAAATACATGGACAGACAAAACCCATACAAACATACATCGACCAACAACAATTGACAAAAACACAATCACAAACCAATATGCAAACATAAAATCTAGGCATAACTATAGGTTTATGTTGCTAAATGAAAACAACAACAAAAAAAAACATCTAAAATTATTGAAAATTTTCAAAATGATACGTTTGGATAATGTTTGCGTATGGTTGGTTTTTGGAATTTATTTTTTTTTTTTTGGTGTTGGCGACAACCAGTACGAGAAACGAGAGATCATCATTAATAACACACTTTGCAAACAGATTAAAAGCGATAACAGATGTGCAATAATTTTAACCAGGTTTTATATGTAAATTAGTTTTATGGTCTAATCAATATAGGATTTGGTTTTTTTTTTTGTTTGGCTATTATTTAGTAAATTGTTCAAATTTAACAAAATTAATGTACGTATTTTTTTTTAGATAAAAAAAAATAAAAATTGGGTGATAAAAATAAATATACATAAGTGGCTTTCCATAATAAATGGTCAGTACTTTAAATAAATTCTGAGAATTTGGGAAGAGGTATTTCTTAAAAATAATTCAATTACAAATTCAATTTCAAATTATATCTTAATACCCTAACCGAGCACTAGCAACAAAGGCTTTTGGCTCGTTGTAGCAAAAATAGACCAGAGCCTCTGGTGGGAATCGAACCCATGACCCCCGCACTAATAAGCTAGCACGCTACCAACTACACTCACCAAAAAAGTCTGTAATGGCAACTAAAAATTTTGCTGTTATTACGGGAAATTCTGCAAATTTGAGGCCAGCGGCATTTTTTGCTAATCTTAGCAAAACATGTCTGCTGACGTGTAGTACAATGAAATTAGTAGAAAAATTAGTAGCCGCTACTAAATTTTAGTAGACTTTTTGTAAAGTGGAATTTAAAATCTGTTTGCTAAAATCAGCAAAAAAAATACTAAATTTTATTAATATTAATAAAAGGCTTTGATTTTTTTTTTTCTTATCGAGCATCAAAAATTTTGAATATATTTTTTAAAAAACGAACTAATCATTTTGTTTTAATTTGGTAATTTCTGTTTGAAAAATATTTTGGTCATTTTTTTTTTTTTACTTTTAAGGTTAAATTTTAATTGTTTTTAGGGCGGACTTTTAGAACTAAAAAACCCTTTTTAGTGCTTTTTAAGTGGATGTCCTTTTTTTTAGACATCAGTCGGTATCTTCACTTCCAATCCCTTTTTTAATATATGTAACATTTTAAGGAAATTTAAGTTTGTAGGTGTAAGTTTTAATTAGAAATAACATTTTCTTCAATAACCACTTTTTTAAATTAGTAATATTTTTTGCCAATTTAAGCAAATCGGTTTTCAAAAATTTGTAAAATGATTTCTGAAATTAGTAACAAAAATTTGTTAATATTCTCTAAAAATTCTGTAATTTGTAAAATGTAAATAGCAAAAAGATTTGCTAAATAATAATTTTTTACTAAAAATCAGTACAAAAATAGTAGAGTGGGATTGAAAACCGTTTACAAATTTTTCTACTAACTCTTTTTTCTGAGTGTAGCCTACCGGCTCAGAGGCATTTTTCAATCTTTAATACCGCTAATAAAAGGTAATTATTTCAAGTCTGAACAATAACAATTTAAGTTTTTTTAATAATAAACTATATTTCACGTTTACCTTTAAATGCCACCTATTACCATTTCCACAAATTCTGGTTTGCCTTCCAAACACATTATCTTATTGGTTGTTAAACTCACTAAGCAAATGATACCTCATCATTACAACTGTCAGTATCATAATTATAAAAAAAAAACATCACTTAAGTTAACATCCAGTACTTGAGACGCATGAGCAATATATTTTCGTTTCGTTTTTTTTTTTTTATTTTTCTTTCTTTTTGCAACAAACTATATTTTACTACAAAATGTCTCCGGCTAATTTCAGTCATAAACATAAAATACATTCACGTTGTAAAGATGAGTATTTTTTTTTTTCAAAAACATAAATTGTCTTGTTGTCCTTTTTCCTTTGTTTTGTCATTTAAAGAAGTAAATATAGTTAGTTGCAGAAATGTCTGTGTTATTTTAAAGAATAAACATAACTAGAATTTATTTTTTGGCTTTGCACCAGAAATCGAATTAATTTGATAGTGCTTAGACTATTTCTTTTTTTTTACAACGATTACAGAAATTCTGGCGATAAGAATTGGGGTTTTAATATAAGTTTTCCACAAAATTTATAAATTAAAAAAAAATGATTAATTAAAGGAAGTCAGTTTAAGTTAGAGCATCTGTCGTGAGACCGATACAAACAGGACCAAAATGAAAGGACTTGCCCTATTACCTTTTCCGTGACTGGTGAAACAAGGTCCCGACCGTACCTACACCGTGACAAATGAAATAGAACCGGTATGAAAGCTCTCTGCGGGAAAAGAACCTATCCCAGGACACCTCACCGGTTCATTGTGATAGGGACCGGTTACGGAATCGGTTTTTTTTATATGAAAAGAACCGGTCTTTGGCTTATCCTAGGAGGGAGTCAATTACCCTCTGTGACATGTCACAGGACTGGTTTTAAAGAACATGTCACTCAACTAAGCCCAAAGAACATATCACAGGATTCGTACTTTCAACCTCATCATGTGATAGAGACTTTTTAACCGAGCATGTGACTTTTTCTAGCGATCACGTGGTAGTTACTGTTGGAATCGGTCCTGTTTTCACCTATCATAATTCCTCTTTTTCCCCAGGATACCTAAAATGTTAGCTGTCGCGTGACTGCTGAAAAGAAGACTGGCCTAAATCATTTGAGCACTTTTTACTGCATCTACTATGGTTCTAGAATGAACTTCGGGCAATAAGTTCTCGAACTCTGGTTGGATATTCTCTTTAGGAGCTTCTTGGGGCTTGTTCACATAGTAGCTATTACAAATTTTTATACTAATTTGATTGTACTAATATGACTAATATTTAGTATTTTTTTTTGCTGACTTTAGCAAACCGATTTTAATTTCCACATCTAAGATTTAGTAGCGACTACCAATTATTTCTACTAATTTCATTGTACTACACGTCAGCAGACATGTGTTGCTAAGATTCGCAAAAAATACACCTGGGGTCAAATTAGCAGAATTTCCCGTAATAACAGCAAAATTTTCAGTTGCCATTACAGACTTTTTTTGGTGAGTGTAGTAGCTCTTACGAATTTTTTATACTAATTTGATTGTACTAATATGACTAATATTTAGTAATTTTTTTTTTGCTGATTTTAGCAAACCGATTTTAATTTTCACATCTTAAATTTAGTAGCGACTACCAATTATTTCTACTTATTTCATTGTACTACACGTCAGCAGACATGTGTTGCTAAGATTCGCTAAAAATACACTGGGGTCAAATTACCAAAATTTTCCATAATATCAACAAAATTTTCAGTTGCCATTACAAACTTTTTTTGTTGTCTGTGAACAATGTCATTCAGTGTCAGAACTCCGTCTTTTTTTCGTATTTTACTTGTTTTTTTTTTCAGTTTCTTCGATTTTAAATTTATTACTTGTTAAAGTGTTTTCTATAATAATTGGAATATGACTTAGTCTAGATTGATTTTTTTAATTTAAATTTATATTATCTGATTTTTTAATATAACTGTTAAAATTTGAATTGATTTTTTTTTTTTGTTTTTGGTTTTTGCATTTTACTAATCTTTTCTTAATTTAAAAACAATTTTTTACTTGAGTTTACATTTTGTATCTCAATTATTAGTCACCCTATATCGAATGATCAGTTAAGTCACCTCAAAGGATATACAGTCCTTGAAGAGGACACCCTAATAGTTTTCTTAAAAAGTTGCGTAAGAATAAAAGCGTGTTATTTTTTTCCAATTTTCTTTTGTTCTCTCATTCGGTAAATTACACTTGTTTTCTCTGAGAGCCTTTTTTCAAGTTTTTTTAAAGTACCATTGCTTTTTTTAGGTTTTCTTTTTTAGATGATAGAAATTCTTGCAATTCTCCACTTGAATAGAACAGTCTCAGTTGATATGAGTTTTTTAAGGGTTCACTAGTTGTGGTTTCAAAATTTTTGTATCTTTATACCATCTAAGATTTTTAAATTAAAAAAAAAAAACTAAAAACGGGTAGAGGAAAGTGTCTGACCGACGCGAAAAAAATAAAAATACAAATGTTTAATGATTCCGGGAAATCTGTTAATCAAATTGCCAAAGAAATTGGTAGAATTCGCCATGTCGTGTCTAATTTTACAAAAAAATAATGAAAACTACGAAAAATATATGAAAGCCCGTACAAAAAGCGTGCTTTCACCTGCTGATAAGCGAGCGATTCTTAGATTAGCCTCTAATTCCCACGATACTGTAATCCAAATAAGAGCTAAATCGGGTATTGCCGCCAGTGTGAGAACTGTACAGCGTGTTATTTCCAATGCTAGGTATTTGAAAATTAAAGAAAAAACCGCAACTAACAGGGGTCAGCAAGGAAATACGCTTGTCATACTGTCGCAGTCATATGACATGGAGTAATGAGTGGTACTGTGATGTCTTTTCTGACGAAAAAAAGTTTAACCTAGAGGGTTCAGATGGATTGAGTTATTATTTTCACGACTTGCGGAAAGTAGAACATAGTTTCAATCGCCTACATAGTCGGGAAGGGGGTGTTATGGTCTGGGGAAGTATCTTTTGTTATGGTACCTGTGAGTTGCAATTTTCGACCACTAAAATGAATGCGAATTGCTACAAAGGTGTACTCCAGCGGACTTTTCCATTCTTCAGCGTGCTTTTTGGAAACCTGCAGTGGACGTTTCAACTTGACAACGCTCCTATTCACACCGCCAGAGCAGTAAAGTCATGGATTTGTGACCAGAATGTAAGAACGCTTAACTGGCCACCATACTCCCCAGACCAGAATATTAGAGAAAATGTTTGGGGTTGGCTCGCTCGAAAGGTTTACGCTTTCAGAAAGCAGTACGATACCAAGGAGGAACTTATTGAAGCGATCAAAGCTGCTTTGTCTTTAATTTCCCTCGATTATTTGAAATCCTTATACGACTGCATTCCAAATTGCATTTACGAAGTAATCCTTGAAAAAGGTGACTCAACATATTATTAGTATGGAACATTTAGAATTTAATAAAATGTAAATAAAAATATTTAAACTTGTTCAAAATTGTGAAAAAATCTTTTTTTCCAGGTGGTGTTCTATTCAAGTGGCGCAAAATCTTAAGAACTTTTTCTTCATATTCAATAACAAAACTAATTTTTGGCTCGATATGAGGCAGAGAAATAATTATGATTGATACATTTTACAGGGTATCAAATGTGCTTTCAATAATTAAAAAAATAAGGTTCTATCATTTTCAGTTTAGAAGTTACTAAAGCATAAATTAATATAAAAAGGGATGTCCTATTCATGTGGCGAGTAGTGTATGCCGTGACCGGTAACTCGTGAGCATATCACTAAATTTATACAAAGAATTTTTACAGTATTAGTATTTTTTCATTTCCATATGAAACGATGCCTTTAGCGATGGGCTAGTCACATTTTGTAACCTGTGACAGGCCGGTTTCACATAGATTTTTTTACCCGATATGAAAAATAATGGTTATTTGATTAGCTGTAATTATTATTTTATGTAAATGATTTTATATTTTTCTTCATTAAAAATACCCTGTTACGTCAATTTAATACCGAAATATAAAATTTAACAATGGCTTACAGTCAATCATATCATTAATATTAGAATAATGGTAAATTTTATATAAATCTGTCTTTTCTCTTGATGTATGAAAGTAAACGCCATTTTTAAACGTATTTTTTTTTTTAATCAAAATTATGCAAGATCTGATTGATTAATGTGGCATTTGATTAATCAAATCTAGTAAGAAGGTGTTGAGTTGAAGTGCGGTTACAAGAATAAACTTTTTAGTTTAATATATTTTAAAATCGTTTTTTTTTTTTTTCTATAAAACCTATTTGAAGACTTACTTTTTTTACTCAGTTATTTCCAACCGGCTTTATTAGAGTATTCAAAAACCGAAAACCGGTCAACCGTTTTTTTTTATTTTAAAAACCGATCGGTTTCGAATATTTTGTAAATTCGAAGAAAACCGAAAACCGGTTTTTTTTGTTCGGTTAACCCGTTTTTTTAATTACATCATCAACTGGGTTACTTGGTCTCTTTTATTTTTTCCAAACACTTATAATCGTTTGTTTGGTTATGAAGATTTAGATGTAAGTCCGATAGATTCCGATGAAGACTCAACTTTGGATATTCCAAATTCAAATAGTTTAATTTCTGATCTAAATAACACAATAAACAGTATTCAAAATCCTAGAAAAGAGACTGTACAAAATCATTCATCATTATATGATGATTTCATATATTTTGATAAATGCGACAACAGAACTAAAAAGTTGGACAATTCATATAATTGTCTTTAGACTATTTGTCCAACATCTACTATTAGTAAAAGAGTATTTTCCACTTATAGCTTTATCAAAAGTAAACAAAAAAATCGTCTTAAAACGAAACATTTAAATTGCATATTATTTCTAAAATATTATTTTAGAAGTGAAAAATAGATTTTCTTTTTACATATTTAAAATGTAATATTAAAAAAACTTTTTAACGCCAAAGGTTTCAAACCAGGGATGGAAAATATGTTTTTTGTTATTGTACCAACCAGACAAACAAATTGTACTTTTTCGATCCTCACGGTAGCAAAATTTGTTCGCTTTTTTTTTTAACAATTTTATCGTATTGAGTCAGATTTGCTTAAACACTAAAAAGATTTAAAAAAAATTTAATTTGACCGAGTGAAACAAAATTTATCGTTAATTTTATTATTTTAATTCCCACAAAACTTTGCAAAATTTTACTCTAATTTTTATGTCAAACCTTTTTTTTCTGGTTGTCCGCCTCCCTTGGAGGGCAATTTAAACTTTTCAGGATTTGTTATTTAAAAATTTAGAGGCATTTAATAGCTTTTTTTTTTTGTTTTGAGAGGTAATTTAAAATCAGCTGTTCAACGTTGCCTCTTACGAGTATTTTAGTACAATATGTATGGAAACATTTGTTACATTTGATGTGACACCAATTTAGAGCCAGTTCAACTTAAAACTGACTTTATTTTTTACTATAGTAGCTGAATAAATAAATACAGGTTTTTATCAAGTTATAAATTGAAAATTTTAAAAAATTTCAAATTGTACTAAATGAGTCGAGGTAGTACAACGGCACAAACCAAGGTAAAAATATACCAAAAAAAGTACAGTTGTACCATGTTTTCCATCCCTAATTTTAACCAATTTACAAACTTTATGATCTCTATTCATTTAATATGAATATAGTTTTATAATATTAATTTTTAAGATATTATGAAATGAAATACAATAAAAAAATTAAATTTATATATATATTTTTTTTTTCAAAGAATGTATTTTTTTATTTTATTACTTTATATATTAAATTTCTTTTTTTTGTTTGTACTAAAAACAATTAACAAATTATGTAAGCTTTTTTCAAATAAAAAAAAAACCAAAAAACCGGTCGACCGGTTTTTTTTTGCAAAAAGCGAAACCGGTTTTTTTTAAATTCGATTTTTCGAAAAAAACCGAAACCGGTTTTTTCAAAAGGCCGGTTTTTTGAATACTCTAGGCTTTATGCAATTATTATAAAAAATCACAGAATTGTGTTGTCCACTGTAACGTATGAGTTATAAAATATCAATCATACGTCACCTCTTATGGAAATGGATATGAATATGCTTTATGATCAATAAGGTAGTGTTTACAATTATTCAAACCTACCAGTTAAACAAACATTATTCGAAAAATTATGAAAATTAATTAATCGGCTATTTTAGTCGATTAATCGAAAAAATTTGGCAAATAATCGTTTAATGCAAAATAAATGTACTACAAAATAAGGTATCTGAGGATATGTTCAAAGGCAGTGAACCATTAAGCCTAAAGCAAATTAAAGCAGTGTAGAAATCGTTTTAAAGCAGTGCAATATTTTGTCGATAAAGCTGTAAATTTGGAAAATAAACAAATAAAATACAATAAGTAATTCTAGAAAATATTGTACAATTTTTGCGAAATTCACGAACAAAGTTTGACAGAACTGCCACTGTTTACTGCCTGCTTTAGAGTTGAAGAGATTTACTATCCAAAAATCAAAAATAATCTAGAATTGCTTTTATTCTCAAAATAATTCTAGTTTAATTTCTGCAAAAAAAATAAATAAAATTAATTAATTAATAAATAGATATAGACTTTTGCATAAATTACTTAAGTCGACTTAGAAAATTTTCCAAATTTTTTTGTAGTCAATAAAGCCACGGATCCTAAGCGCGAACCCCTGGGCGTCCACAGCTGCATCCAAAGCAGTCCGGAAAGAGTTCGGAAAAGATTCTTTAAAAATAAGAAGGTAATAATGCTAGTTTTTTTTAATGGGTACATAATATTTTTTTATTTCTTTTGTAGAAAACGCTCTCAGATCATCAAAATGTGTTTAAGAATCAATTTTTCCTTTAAAAAAAAAATGACTGATACTAAGAAGCTTTTTTATAAAAAAAAAAAACCTGAAAATACTACTGTAATACGTAGAAATTGTTTTTAAATGATAATCATAGAAATATTTTTTTTAACTATAAAACTATAAAAAATACAGACTTAAATGTAAAATTTTATTTTTTTTGTTCCTAAAAATAGAAATTTATATAATTCCTTTTTGTGTTTTTTTTTACCAAAATAGTTTGTTTAAATACAAAATTATTTGAATAAAAATTACGAGACATTATTCAAACATACATACACCCCAGAGAACTGCAAAATCAACTCTTTTCTTGATTTATTCATACACTAAAATTCTTGTTCACATTTAATAATTCAATAAAATTCACTGTAGAATAAAATCAGCATCATGTTACTGAACGCGTAATTGGGAGCAGTGTGAACCATATGTCGATTATGTTTACTGCAAATGTAATCACTCAACAAAAAGTCAGCGTTGAATAAATCAGAAAAAACAACAAACAACGCATATGAGTTTATTCATAATTACAAAAAAAAAATAGAAACACACATTAGAGTGGGACTTAAACCCGTTTTTTTAGAATTTTTATTAGTAATACAATACTAAAAATATTCTTCTTTGTGAAATAAAAATATTTTTTTTAAAAAAAAAAATTTAGGTCGATATCTCAGACTTGCCTAATCCGGAAAAATTCAAATATTGTCTAAATTTTTTTTCATCTATTTTGATTGGAAAATTAGGCAATATTTAACTTTAACCGGATTGGGAGAGCCTGATATATCGACCTAAATTAAAAAAAAAAATAAATTTCACAAAGAACAATATTTTTGGTATTACTAATAAAAATTCTAAAAAAACGGATTTGAGACCCACCCTAATATACATATAACATATATGAATGTGTTTCCACAAAATCATCCGCTTTTTATAGATAAGAAACTATTTTGTTTTAATTATGAATACACACACGTTGTTTTGTGTTTTTATTTATTCTATAATAATTATTGTTGACCCAAACGAACAATAATACAATGAATGGTATGAAAACAACCGTTGAAACCGTACGTTGGCGTTGAATAATATGAAATTGTTTTATATACATATATGCATTTCGTGTATAAATTAAAGCATTAGTTACATTTAACAGGGTGGGACTTAAATCCGCTTTTTTAGAATTTTTATTAGTAATAAAAATATAAATATTTTTTTGGAAAAAAAATTTAGGTCGATATCTCAGGCTTGCCTAATCCCTAAAAATTTAAATATTGTCTAAATTTTTTTTTCATCTATTTTGATTGGAAAATTAGGTAATATTTAACTTTAACCGGATTGAGCGAGCCTGAGATGTCGACCTAAATTAAAAAAAAATATTCACGAAGAACAATATTTTTGGTATTCCTAAAAAAAATTCTAAAAAAACGTATTTTAGACCCACCCTAATATACATATAACGTTTATGAAATATGTTTTTTTATAAAACCACCCCCTTTTTATAGATAAGAAACTATTTTGTTTTAATTATCATTACACTCATACACGTTGTTTGTTGTTTTTTCTAATTTATTCTACATCAAAATAATTATTGTTGGCTCGAATGAACAGAATAAAACAATGATTTAACAACGACCGATGATTATAAACCAGTGACAAAACAATTTGCACATCGTTTGTTTGATTTAAAATCATCAACAAATATGTGTGTTGGAGTATTTTCAGCGTTTGAACGCAAACACAATTTATTCTTGTGTTGATTGCGTATAAACGTTTTGCAATCAGCAAATGCAGTTCTCTGATACACACAGAGGACATAAAAACATATACATCTCTGTATGTTGTGCTTTGTAAAATTACATACAAATGAAAAAAAATCAATTTGAAAAACAAACCACAAAAATCGTTTCTTACCGTTTTTTTAATTAAAAATTGATAGTAATATTAGAAGTCATCTTTTTGATTGAATTTTTGATCAATTTAATATGTATTTTAAATTGTTTTTAACGAAATGATATTGTAAGTATAGAGTTTTAAAGTTTTTATAGGTTAATTTAATTGAATCTTTCAATTTCCAAAAAAAAAAATTGTATCTATTAAATCTCTTGGATTGTAAAAATTCTACAATTCCATCTGTCGCATTTTTTACCATTTACCATTTTTTCTAAGTATAAAAAAATTTAAACTTTGAGGATCCGTCAGCCAATCAAAATGTCTCAAGGGGTCCGTGAAGTGAAAGTTAGTGAGAACCGCTGCAATAAAGCATTTGAATACGCATATTCCTGTCGGGTCCTCATTTGCAAGTAATAAAGCGAATAATTGAATTTTTAAATATTTTAATAAAAAATGTTTATACTTAAAATCTTCAATAAATAAAATAAGTAGAAAAATTCTTTGTTATTGTTTTCAAGTATATATAATTTTTGGTGAAATCTTTAACGAAATTGGTATGAAGAAAATAAAATTTTCGAATTGAAAGAAATTATTTATTATTGTTTTATTATTGTAAACTGGAAGTAAAAAGAAACCATTTTTACACAATAAATCCGTGAATTTCAAAAAATCGCTAATTATTAATTCAAGGTCCCACCATTTTTTTTCCTCTATTCATTTTGGGGAGTATTAAGAAAAAAAAATGAAAAAAATCTATATAAAAAATTAACAGGGTAGGTTAGGTAAGATTAGGTAGATGTGGTAGCTTGCCAATCAGACTCACTTAGACTATAAAATACCTTGTGATACCACGGAAGCTAGTAAAAAATATATCCCCCGTCGAACCATCCCGATTGCCTCAAAAAGCCCCTAAGTCGGCCGATATCGATGTCAGCCAAATCACCCAGGTCCTCAAAGAAACATGAGCCCAAATGCAGTCCCCTCCTGCGAGCCAGGGCAGGATAAGTGCAGAGAAGGTGCTCCACAGACTCCTCCTCCTCTTCGTCACCACAGCTTCTGCAAAAGTCACTAGTCGCAACCCCCAACCTAACTGCGTGACTTCCAATCAGACAGTGTCCCGTCATAACGGACACAAGTAGGGATAAATCGGCCCTTGAAAGTGACAGAAACCTGTGCGTGCGCTTCCTATCCAGACTGGGCCACATATGGCTGGAACGAATACAACCACAGATAAATCAACACAGATAAATCTATCAATTTTAACCCACTATTCGGATGGAATAATTGTTTGAGTTTTAAAAGAAATGTTTTGATATTTACCAAAATACAGGCTCTTAATCGATTAACCAAATTGCTGGCATTAAAATAAGGTCAAGATACTTAATATAAAAAAAATATACCATACCTTATCTAAGTATATTCTTAATCAAAAGCTATCATCTGTATAAAAACAAATTACTTTAGGGTGATTGAAACACCTTTTATCTTCAAATAAAGCAATAATAAATGAATCCTTTGAAATGACATTAAAAGGCTATAAAATAAATGTTAATGTGATGACTCATCAACATAATTTTTATAACTCTAACACTAAATATAAAAGAAAACATATGCGTTACTACAATTCAATGAATAAACAAATGAACATAAAATGGACAAATGAACTCACGGACATACCAAAAAAATATCACATAAACCCAAAATAAAAGTAATGTTATGCAAACGTTTAACATGCATTGACTTTTTTTATGGCCATCAAAGACCAATGCTGTTCTATCAATACCAGCATACAAAAAAAAAAAAAAAAAACAAATATTATGCAAAATCATTTTAGCAAATAACAAAACTTTTCCAGCATCTTTGGTAACCAAAAACAGAAAAAAGCTATAAAAATCTTATGAAAAGATGATGAGTAGAAAACCTTACTTAAATACTTAGCAGCTCACACAATTGGAATCTTTAGAATATAAATAAGGACACTTATACATGCATGTATTCAAGTGTATGAGTACACTCACTAAAAAAAAGTCTGTAATGTCAACTGAAAATTTTGCTATTATTACGAAAAATTTATCTAATTTTAGCCCAGCAGTATTTTTTGATAATCTACGCAATACATGTCTGCTGCCGTGTAGTACAATGAAATTAGTAGAAAAAATTAATAGCCGCTACTTAATTTTGGTAAACTTTTTGTAAAGTGGAATATAAAATCAGTTTGCTAAAATCAGCAAAAAAAATTTATTTAATATTATTAATATTAGTACAATCACATTGGTATAAAAAATTAGTAAGCCCTGCTAAATTGTAGTAAACTAAAGGAATTGTAAAATTTTACAAAAATTTTTAATTATTAAAAAAATTAATTAAAATGCACAAATTAGTTCAATTATATTTAGATACACTTGTTACACTTTAATGCTGCTAATTTCTTCTGAAATTGTCTTACGAATTATATTTGTTTATCGAACATTTTTTTATTTATTTTTTTTTTCAAAAAAAAAAAATTAAGACAAAATTAAAAAAAAAAATATTCAAAGGCTTAAAAATATCAGGACGGATCAATAAGTCCATGACTTTTCGAAAGTCCCTCGTAGTTATTTGAAATGCAACACTGCTCCCATCAAGTACCACCTGTTAATAGACTACTGTCAAATTTTAAGCAAGTTCTGTCATTTACTTTGCGTTTAGAGCGCCCCGGTAGGCTAGTTAATAGCGTGCTAGTTTATCAGTGCGGGGGTCGTGGGTTCAATTCCCACCAGAAGCTCTGGTCTGTTTTCACTACAACGAGCCGAAGGCCTTTGTTGCTAGTGCTCGATTAGGGTATTAACATATAATTTGTAATTATATGATTAATAAATAAAATCTATAAATAAATACTTTGCGTTTAACAGCTGTTCAAAACATACAACCTCGTGGATTTTTTAAAAATGGAAAAAAGTGAATTTCGAGTGCTCATTAAACATTATTTTTTGCGAAAAAAAACGTCAATCAAATCAAGGAAAAGCTTGATAAATTCTATGGGGTCTCTGCACCATCGATTTCAATGGTAAAAAAGTGGTCTACTGACTTTCTTTGTGGTCGCACAAGTGCAAATGACGCTGAACGTTCTGGACGGCCAACTGAGGTCAATACACCCGAAAATGTCGAAAAAATCCACGATATGGTGTTGGCCGATCGAAGAGTAAAAGTGCGTGATATTTTTGATGCCATAAGCATTTCATATGTCAGTGTGGTTTCGATTTTAATGATCAGTGGAATTAAAGGAAGCTGTCTGCAAGATGGGTGCCGCGTGTGCTCTCAATTGACCATAAACGTAATCGTGTGACAACTTCAAAGGATTGACAAAATTCCATAAATTGGGCTACGAATTGGTACCTCATCCGCCATATTCTCCGGATTTAGCCCCAGTGGCTATTTCCCATTGCCAAACCTAAGGAAATGGCTCGTTTGAAAGAAATTAAGCTCCAACGATGAAAATATTGACCTATTTTATGGACCTCGAAAAATCCTACTTTCTGGAAGGGATACAAAAATTGGAGAAACGTTGGACTAAGTGTATTGAGCTAAAAGGAGATTATGTTGAAAAATATTTTTTTTTTTGCCCAAAAAAAACTGTGTTTCATTCAAAAAGTCAGGGACCTATTGATCCGCCCTCTAGTTGAAACACAAACTCATTTTTAATTTTGTTTTAATTTGCAAATTTTTGTTTAAAAAAAAATATTTTTAGTAAATTTTTTTTTTTTTGATTTTAAGGTCAAATTTCAATTGTTTTATTGGCTGATTTTTTCGATCCCCTTTTTTCAACCTATATAGCATTTGAAGGCAATTTAAGTTTGTAAGTATAATTTTTAATTACTAGAAATAAAATTTTCTTCAATATCCAATTTTTTTAAAATTTTAGCAAATCGGTTTATAAAAATGATTTCCGAAAATAGCAACAAAAATTTTTAAATATTCTGTAAAAGTTCTTTTATTTGTAAAATGTATATACACCCTAATTAATTTCTGTTGAAATTTACCCAACTTATAGTATGAAACTGTACTCCTACTATAAGTTGGGTAAATTTACTCTATGTGCGTAAATGAAAAAAATACACACATTATGCGTAAGTAGGTGAAACAAAACGCGTAAAATTACAATGAAAGTGCGTAAAAATTAAATAAAATTATTAAATTAAAAAGTAAATTTACCAAATTTGTAAGTAAAGAAACACGTTTTACGTGTAAATGTACACATAAAGTGCCCAAAAATCCATTTTAAATGCGTAAAAATCCCCTCCCCTAAAAATGTGTAAATTTACCACCACGAACTGCCCAATTTTTTTGTAATAAAAACAATAGATTTATTTTTAATATGAGTTTTATTAATAATATGTTTTATTGAATGTATGCGTTCGCACCTAAACAAATATCTATAGTAAAGGAAAAACATGTTAATAATATGTAGAATTTTGCACATAACTGATTTTTTTTAATTGTTCATTCATGGGAACAAAACTTCGTTCGAAACTTATACCTTCGAGTTATTTTTGAAGAGCAATTTTTTTTTTAAAAATATGTGTTGTACAGCGTAATCATAAGGCTTATTTCATTTAACACTTTAAAGTTGGCTTTAAATTTTTTCGGGAAAAGATACTTACGAACAGGATAAGCTGATGTGCCACATTTTACATAAAAATGTGCCCGGCATATCACGTTTTTAACTTGGCATATGTTGTGTGCCAATCATATTTTTACATGGCAGACTTTAAATCTAGATGAACCCAACTAATAGCACATGGCACATCAAAACACAACTGTTTTCACATATGGATGTGGTCACATGTATGTGCCAAAGCTCACCCAGTTTACAAATAACATCAATGAGGTATTGGTATTGATTAAGACTTCCTCTTTTATGTCGTCCAATGTTTTTCCAAACTGTAAAAAGATACAAATAACATGTATAATATACAATAATTTTAACCCTTATTACCTCAAGATGTTTATATTAATCAGCTACAATCAGTCGACTCTTCAATAGCACTTTCTGTTCCTGAGATTTAAGAAATTAGCAGTAGTTCATATAGAATAACGTTCGCAAACGCATTCAATTGTTTGCATAATTTGAATTTTTTTTTTTCCAAAATTTTCATCATATCGGCAGAAATTGAAAATAATTAAAAAATGTCATAATTTTATTACCAATATAAGTTAGTATATTTACAAACATTGTGCGTAAAATTTTTATTCAACAAAATAATACTAATTTTAGGCACAATGTGTTTAATTGTAAACACATAGTGTCTAAAAATACTTTGTGTGTGTATTATTGTATATCAAAGTGTGTGCAAAAAAGTTTTATGCATTTGGTGTTTATATTTACCGAATTTGTGTAATATTACATAAAACTTTACCCATTTTATAGTAGTAAATTTACAAAACATTTTTAGAGTGTAGCAAAAAAATTTACTAAATAATAATTTTTTTTACTAAAAATCAATACAAACATATTAAATTCGAATTGAAACCCGTTTACTTATTTTTCTGAGTGTATATATATATGTGAGTGTTTATACAACAGAACATATAGAATATTCACCATACATATTTACTTTTGTCTTTATTTGTATAAAGTACTTTACTTAGAAAGTCATACACGCGTGACTAACATAACCAACTCACGTTTGCTATTTTTTCTTTTTTTTATTATTTTATACATTTATTTTGATCAAAATTAGAAATCAACATTGGATAACGCAATTTCTTTAAGCATCATTCAAAATAAAAGACCACATACATATGTGTAGTTTATATATTTGGTAAATGATTCAAAGATAAGAATATTAAGTTATTTAAGAAAATTAAAATAATCAAATAAGCAGAAATATTTTTGTATCTCTTCCAACATTGTGGACTTTGATATTGGCTAAATGTAAAATAATGTAAGCCCTTTGCCTTTTACTGTCGATTAAATTTCGAAATTTTAATAGTCAGTCTAATCAGAATATTTGATTTTTGAATTCTTTATACTGGTTGGCCGATTTTCATTAAATTTATCAATTATATTGAAAGTATGTACTCCTTCTAAGAGTTGAAGAGTATTCAAATTGCTCAATATTTTATTTCTTGTATAATAATAAAATATTTAAAATTTTTATAGGAATTCAAAAATAATTCCCTACGGGAGATGGACCAGTCATAGAGTTAGTCACGTGACCGGAACTTTGTGGCGGAAAGCGGTCCTCGAGTGGGTTCTGTTATATGAAAGTAACCGGTAACTTTAACATGGGCTTGTGTAGCTTACCATATCACTTAATTGATGTAAATGAATGCGCAACATTATTTTACACATAACTACCAAGCAAAAATGAAGCTGCCAAAGAAGCAATAAAAGCATCACTACTATGGCAAAGGCATTACTTCTTTTCTAATGGTTTTATCGATGAATTTAACTTAAGCGTGTCATAGGATGGAAGTATTCAATTGTAGCTACTAGCATTACTCATACTTTACTCTAAGGAAGCAATGATAATACAATGATTAGATATTCTGATGCATGAGTGGGAAATGTTTATATACTTGTAATATTTAAGCTTTGATGAAAATTTAATTCATAGGAATGCAGAAAAATAAGTTTAAAACAAATAAATAATTCTGCATTAGTGAAAAAATTTTAAAGAATTTTTAGACAAATTTTAAAATATTTTTGGATAATTTAAAACCTGGTTGTACAATTTTAAAACATTTTTAGACAATTTTAAAATAATATAATATAATTTTTTGCACAATTTTTAAACATTTTTGTGCAATTTAAAATAATTTTTACACAATTTTAAAATTATTTTGGTAAATTCTGAACTAAAACTGGAAATGGTGTAGTGTTAAATAATAAACATAATGCAAAAATGCACAAATTGCGTCATCGTAAATAATTAAGGCAAATGACAAGCCAGCTAGTTTCAATTAGAGGTCAAAAAAAATCAGTTTTTCTTGATTTTTCAAAACTTTTATAAAAATTGCAAAACTGCATAAATTCTAACCGTTATGAAATTTTAAACTAAAATATAAAAAAAATATTGAATTAAAAAATTTCACCAGAACTATTTTTTCAAATTTAATAAATGCTATAGATTCAAAAAACATACGATATACTATAACATATGCTTTAGAATTAATGAAGAGTGATATTTTAAGATATACATCGGGTTTATATCCAGATTACTGCATTTGAAATATGAACACATGAATGCTTTTGGAAGTGCCTTAGAATAACAACAAAAAATCATAATAAAGGGTGTCCCAAGAAGAACGTAATTTTTAAATCTGGCAGCATTCGAAATGTCATTCTTTGACATTTAAACAATTGTTATTGTTTGCTAGTAGAAGGTACGAGGTTTGTAAAAATGGAGCGCTACACGAATGAACAACGCATTCTCATTGTTGGGGTCACAATAATGCTCCAAAAGAGTCAACTGTAAAGAGATTAATGGATAAATTTGCCGAAACTGGGTCTGTTAGTGATGTAAAGACAACAACGCGCCATCGACCTGGTCGATCGACCGAAAATGTCGCAGCTGTACGTGATGATGTCACTCAAACTCCATCCACCTCAATTCGACACCGAGCTCAGCAAATTGGTGTCTCCAAATCCACTTTGCAGCGAATTTTGACAAAAGATTTGCATCTTCATGCATACAAAGTTCAATTGATTCAGGAACTGAAGCCAGCTGACCATGGACAGCGAAGGGAGTTCGTTAATTGGGTATTGGAGAGACAACATGAAAATGCTGATTTTGCCGATAAAATCATCTTCAGTGACGAGGTCCATTTTCATCTTGATGGCTTCGTCAATAGGCAGAATTGTCGCATTTGGGGTTAGGAAAATCCTCGAGTGATTCACGAGAAGCAAATGCATCCTCAACGTGTCACTGTGTGGTGTGGTTTTTAGGCTGGAGGAATCATTGGACCTTTTTTTCTTTGTTCGGTATCGTGAAATGATAACCAGTTTTTTCTTGCCTGGAATTGAAGAAATGAATGTGTAGGGCATGTGGTTCCAACAAGACGGCGCCACATGTCATACAGCCAGAGAAACAATTCAATTGCTGCATCAGTCATTTCCCGGTCGTGTTATTTCGCGTTTTGGAGATCAGAATTGGCCGCCTAGATCGTGCGATTTAACACCATTAGATTTTTTACTTTGGGGTTTTTTGAAGTCGATGGTTTACGCGAATAAGCCGACGACGACTCAAGCCTTAAAAGAGGAAATTGGACGCTGCATTAATGAAATACCGCAGCATTCATGCAAAACGGTCATTGAAAATTTTATTAAAAGATCGCGTGCATGCCAGCAAAGCCGCGGCGGCCATCTGCACGATATATTGTTCCATACATAACCTCATTCTGTCTACTTTACGATATAATAAAGTTTCACGATTTTTTTTTAAATATCTGTGTTTTATTTAAAATTTAAAAATTGCGTTCTTCTTGGGACACCCTTTAGAATGACAACTGAAGTTTAGGAAGCAATGAAAGAAGTTATAGTAACAGAATGACCACCATTTTTTTTTTTTTTTTTGCTGGGTAGTCTCATATTAGTCACTACGTGATTTGTATCAGAACTAGTGCAACATGAAACGTTACGTGACTGGCTCAGATGTACATACCACAGGACTGAGGACAAGTAATTAGTAAAAGACTGGTTACATATCAATCACAATGTGTTATGTTGCAGAACTTGTTGGGAATGAGTAGTTTCCTGATATATCACTTGACTGTTGCAAGTGAACAACATATCGCAGAGCAAACAAAAATTAGTTAGCATGTAATCTAGCATTATTTCTTCCGCGTGTCTCATATTAAGAACGCGTTTCTGAAAGATTCCATAAGGTCCAATCACTGAGTTTACCTGCAATGTTTATTACAAAAGTTTTAGAATTTTTTATATTTTGCAATCGAGCGCCCCGGTAGGCTAGTTGGTAGCGTGCTAGCTTATCAGTGCGGGGGTCGTGGGTTCGATTCCCACCAGAGGCTCCGGTCTGTTTTCGCTACAACGAGCCGATGGCCTTTGTTGCTAGTGCTCGGTTAGGGTATTAATATATAATTTATAATTATATGATTAATATAAATATAAATAAACAAAATATTTTGCAATTTTAAACTATTTCCTCAAAACAAAAAATAAATACAATCACAGAATGTGAATATTTTTCAAATTTCAACAAAATTTAAGAACAAAAAATTGTTAGCTATTTAATTAAATTAAAAATTAATTCAAAATTTTCAAATTATGTGGGGGCAAGTCCGCCCCAAACAGTCCTATTCACGCTAATGCTCTAAGATGATGTTTAGCTCTTTGACTGCCAATGTTTTTCCGACTATTCCTTTAATTTTACTCTCAAAATCGTATCCGATCTCCAAAAAAATATTTTTCCAAAAAGAAAATTTTTGGAAAATTTCCATGCAAAAATAATAAATCAAAATCAAATAATTCAATTTCTAAAAATTGTTAAATAAAATTGTTTTTGATTTACGAATTAAAATAGATTGTTTATAAATTAATGCACTTTGATTTAATAAAAATTGAAAATGCAAATTAAATTTATTCCTAATAAATTAATGTTTTAATAAAAATCGAGTACTTTAAACAAATTAAAAATTAATATTTCGCAAGTCAAGAATTGTTTTCAGTTAACGATATTATTAAGTTCGTCGTTTTTAGTTTATGTTCAAAAATATTAATTTATTTCAAACAAATTCTCTTCACTAAATGTTAGTTTAACCTTCCAAAAAACACATTTTGATAAAGTACAAAAAAAATTAAGATGTCTTTTAAAACTTGCGGTTTTAATATTAAAAAAAATCGCTATAATTTTACGGGCCTATATGGATATGTTAATCTCTATAATAACAAAGATTAACATACTGGTTAGAATGGTATCAAAACTGCGGTAACTACACACTGGGACATATTGAAAATTATTCGGTGGTTCATCGGATTTATGTAAAATTTTACACATACGCAACTATCGCAGAGACAGGTTAAATTCCAATTTCTTTTAAAATGAGCTGAACTAAGGTGGAGTGGTTGAGCGACTTTCAGTTAAAAATTTCGCGCATTTTTGACTCTTATGCAATTTTTGTGATCGTTACAAGTTTTGAATTAATATTAATCACTGAATCAACTTTAACATATCATTCCAACAAAATTGGTGTATTTGATATATATCTCACGAATTAAGACGTAAAATAAATTATTCTATCGAAACAAAAGTAACTTAATATAAATTAAATTAAATCTTATCCCACTCTATTCGGAAAATCGATTAATACAATTTAAACAAATATAGTCTAAGGTCCAGTATTATAGTAACAACTTATTAGGATTTTGACTTAAACTTTAAGTAATTTTCAAACAGATAGCCATTTTCAATTATATAGTCGTTTAAATGTAACAGTGTCCTCAAAGGAGTTAAGTGAAAAATATTTTTTATATATTTTAATTTTATGAATTTTATAATAAAATTTTAACAATTCTAAAGAGAAAAGAGTCGTCGATAGAAATTTTCAATAACTAATTTTGGATTTTTAGGAATAACATCCCCCCTAAATGTTTCTTAACAAACTGTTTAAGTGTTGTGATACCTATTAGTCTGTCGCGGGCAGCTTGATTTGCCTGTTATGGACACTTCATGATGCACATTTTATTCATTTTGAATTAATTCAGTTATATCAAGCCCTTGGTCGACATTGGTGTTACGTTCATTTCCCTTTAGTTAGTCAATGTTCTGCCACAATTTCAATATTTGGGACACTGGTAATTTTACAGCAATTATCACTTTTTCAGACACTGAATTATATTTCACACCAGCTTTGTGACATGCCCCTCATTTATTTATCACAGATTTATAACCTTGGATCAATCCACCCTTCATTTCCCGTAGGGTTAATACAGGCTTATAAAATATGATAAAACTTCTAAACTTGAGAACCTCAGCTAAAAATACAAAACTAAACAAATCAATAATTTTCCTAAATGGATATTTTTACTAAAAACCTTTTAAAACTTCTAGCAAAAAGGTTCGCTCCCCAACATTAACATAGATGAATGTCAATGTTCTTAATGAAACCATATTGTATGACCAAAAATGTAATCAAAATCTAAAATGTGACAACATAGCAATGACCAAATCATACCATTAAGGGAATAAAACATGTATAGCAATTGTCGTCTATAGTTGGATTTCTTTTTTTTTTACACAAAAAACCAATTGACTACCAAAAATGCAATTGAAATAACCAAAATTTAAGATCTAATCAAGTGTACACCAGGCACATAATCACTATTTTTGTGGACGGTGAAAAAAAAAAATAAACAAACATTTTGAAATGTGAATATAAGTTCATTTCAAAATCCCCAACAAAATACTATAACATATGTTCGAGTATATTAGTTTCACACACACACATACACACTTATAATATACAACATAAAATAGAAGCATTTGGTAGTGAAATGAAAACCAAATCACAGAACAATCATAAAAATTAGAATTGATATCGAGTATATTTGGATTTTAATTGCCTAAAAATTGTACAACAACATCAATATACTCAATGCAATATCTCTATACACTCATTTATTTAGTGTGTATCACACACACACACACACACACATCCTTCTCATTCATATCTAATTCCTAAACCTAAAAGCATACAAACAAAAATACATCCTTCCTTTAAACTAAATGTATGTGGTATATATTATCCGTCCATGATATACATTGCAGTACCTACACCTCCTGACAGTTACGAGTTGTCAACACATTTGTGTTTTGTATGTTGTTTTTAGAGGAATACCCAGCAAAATATTCTAATACGCGGTATTGTGTTATGTTATAAAAAAATATTGTGGTTGGTAGCAAATCCATTTTTTTTAACAATATACAAAATAATTTTATTACTTTTAATTTAAAAGTAATTTAGAAGCAGTGATTTTTTTTTAATTTTAACAAAATGTTTAATTAATAAAATTTTTTAATAAGTTTGTTTGTAAAATGGTCTAATTTTTAATATAAATTTTATTAAAAAAAAACATTGGAATTTGGTATTGGTGTAGCAAATTATGAGTAAATGACTTCATTTTGATTCCAAAGTGATACAAGGATAACAGGTTTTTAGGTATTACCAGGTAATATGTATGGTAATATCAACATATTACCAAAGTTGGGCTGGGTATTACACTCAATGCAAAAAGTATTCAAAATTTCCTGTACAGTAAATATGCAAGGAATTTTATTTTCTCTATTGTAGATTAAAGGACTTCAACCAATGAAGGATTCGAGCCCGTCTACTTCGCAGATAAGTAACGTTGCTACTGCGGGGAAAAGATACGAATTACTTATATAGCAGGGACTTCAGAGTACTCAAGTTGTGTTATAGCTGGACAACATCTAGGGGATTTAATATTATTCTGGATTAAACCGCAGTTTATCTGTTCACCACGAAAAGGAGTAGGGGAGTTAATGATTACCATCACTATTACCCGGGGTTTTAACATTTCAATTATGGATAGTGTCAGGTATCTACAAGTTGTTTTGGATAGGAAACTCTGCTAATCCTATCGAGAGTATCGAGAGTATTATTACTTAAGTTCACCGTGTGTGGAAAACAGTGGGCTCTAAATGAGGTTTGAACCATATAATTACATATTGGCTTTACACAAGTATCGTCAGACAAATAAAGACATATGCCGCTATGGTGTGGTGGCTTTCGGAAGTGACATATAGGAAATATTCATAGGGTCCAGCGGCTAGATTAGTGTTCCTCGGTGAATGGTATTTTGGAGGCCGGGGTACCCAACATCAGAGAGTCCTTGAAAATCTACGGGGATATTACATTTTGGATACGTATATGGGTGGCGGAACAGCGCATATTGGCAGACTACGGTTTTCTTATTCCGAACATGAAGCTGTATAGGAATATGGAATGACACCAATGGAAATCATTTCTACACTGATGGCTCCAAACTGTACAGCTAACTGGCTTAGGTTTCTTTTATAGGGATGTCGGAATAGGAATGTGCTGCCGGCTCCCGGACTGCAACACCGTTTTTAAGTTTTTAACTGCAACTCAGTATTCTGAGAATGCAGTAATGTTTACTGATAGTCAGGCTGCTGCTAAGACTCTGTCGGTGGAGTTTGTGAAAACGAAAGTGTTTGAAGTGCAAGAAATTGATAAAGGCTTATTCTAGCAAAGCACGTCTGAGGTTGCCATGAGTACGCGGACACTGTGGAGTAGAGTGGAATGAGAAGGCTGACGGGGCTGGACAGCAATGGATTAAACTTTATTTCTGTTTACCTTCAAGAACCCTAGGAAAAAAAGAACTGGCCAACATGATGGGAATTCTTGAAATTGGGAGGGACTCTGTGGTGTGTAGCGCCTGGGAAAAGTACAATAATATTCTGGAATACTTCCTTTCTTTTTGGCCGGTTTCACGAAGAGTAGGCTAAAGTATTTGTATGCTGAAGGGAAAATTAAAACGATGTCTGAGGGATACTGAATTACATAGGTAGAACGGAATATTTATTATAGCGTAGTCATTGAAAAGCGCTAAACATACCGATTATCTGGCCTAACTTGTTGTCATCCATTTTTGGATGATCATGAATGGCGAATAGCCATTTCTCTTTTCAACCTAACCTAACTACCAATGGGAATAAACGGAGGTGCTCCATTTTTCAAGGAATGCGTCAAGCTACTAATGAGAATAGACTACGGTTCTTGCATTCAAAGACTAAAACACACAAAAAAACGAGAATAAACAGCGGTTCTCTTGTACAAAGAATACGAATAGATACGAATCATAATAAACAGAGGTTCTCATCTATAAAAGCAAGAAACGCTAGAGAAATCGATTAGTGCCCAGTTCCTGGTGAAAGCCGTACATGAGCCATCACTCGGCTCTGGCTTAACTCCAGTCGTCAAATTTTCCAACCTAACGAGAATTATATACAAAAGTAGTAATATTGAGAATTAGTAGATTTGTAATGACAAGTCACAATTATAGTAAAGAACACTTTTCCAATTCATTGTTCAAAATTATCATAATTTTTTCTAGGTAAGACACAAAATTTTATCAATAATTAGTTACGTTTTTCACAAATAATTAAATATTTTCTCATTTTTATTTGCCAAAATTTGTGTTGTTTTTTTATTGTTTAATTAAAATAAAAAACTTACTTTTGATGGCAGACATCGCGGTGAGATATCAAGATAAGATGTCTTCCCTTGAGTTGAAGTCATTTGGACAATTGCTCGCTATCATGTTATGGCCGGTGTTTTCATATACACCGGGTAAGAGCTATATTTATTGTTGAAACTTTTCCAACAAAGTGTGCTAATACTAATGTTTTGCATGCTTGTGTTTCAAAACACACTTACAACAAATTCTATTGATATGAAGTGATACTGAAAATGCGAATAAGGACATCTACTTCACCATTCATACCATTTACAGTTTCAGTAGCTGGTTTTACGTAGTTTTTTTTTTTTTGGTTGTTAGTTTGTTTTTTTGGTCACTCATCACCAATTTTATTGTTGACGCCAAATGCTTGTTTTAATCCAATCAAAATCCGAATTGTGGTTGTTATGCAATTTTTCGCTTGTTTGTGGGGTTTTCTCTATGGTTTTTGTTTATTATTTTTTTTTTTGAGATTTTATTTGGCAGGCCTAATACACCATTGATCTATCGATAGATTGGCCACATACGTACTATTTTAGTGAATATTTTATTTGAATTTCATACAACATTGATCAGGCGTACTTTACGTTTATGTACAGTTCTTTTAGTTAGTAGTTGAATGGATTAATGAACTACTGAAAATTTTCGTCCAATGTAACTATTTCATAAATATTTATGAAGCACTTTAATGACCCGACCATGACATAAAATGCAGCACAAAGTTTCGTAGAAAAAAGGATTATTGTCTGTGGGCATTTGACTTAAATTTCACTAAGTTGTAAGTGACAGGAAATACCATTGCGGAGAGTTTATTCCAGATACGGAATTAGATAAGCCACTATTCCGATAAGTTTTGTTATCTCGGAAGAACACTTCCCTTGGTAATATCGATCAAATCCGTGCAACAAAAGCTACAATCCGACCATGCTCCAATGAGTTAATTGGGCTGGTTACCCTATCAAAATTTCTAAGCACCGATGACCCTTTCAAACATGTCCAGCAGCTGCATAATAGACTATGAAGCACCTGACCATTTTTGTGGCAAATGTAGGTGGTATAGATAATGAGAAGATCACATGAAGTGAAATAGTTCTTGGGCCGATTAACATAACGTAAACACTTAAATGCTTCTTTTTACACTTGAATAATGTGATTTTCCTGCGGATATCATGCCCAGAACAACAATAGCATTCAATTCCTTAATACCGACATTCCCATGTGTACAGACGGCAATGGTGACGCCAAGCCCTTTCTATGGATCAAAAAATAACATTAAGTCTTGAGAATATTAAAATCCATCCTATGCACACGAGCCCACTTAGAGATGGTCGAAAGGTCCATATTGAGTGTTTTATTCATATTTTTCCTCATACTCCCACACACTAAAGGTCTTGACCAACGGTCGTAGGAATGTTGCTGTCATCTGCGAAAGATTAGATAGGATTTTAAGTTTGCCCCAAAGGTCATTTATACAGATAAGAAAAAGTAAAGGAAAAAAAGGGAACATTGCTGTATCCCTGAATTCATCCGTAACTGTAACAGGTAAGACCACATCTATAATAATTCGTATGGTGTGATCCCAGGCAAAACTCTCTATGAATCAAGAGAAGTCATCACCGACACCAAAAGCATTAAGCTTTGACATGAGTGTTTTATGCCATACACGATCCAATGTCTTGGAAACATTCAGAGCAACCACTTTGTTTCACCAAATCGGTGAACTAATTTATAATTTCTACGAAAACCACACAACAGGGCATTAACCATGCTCTCCATAACTTTTGAGAGCACAGAACATATTGTAATTGGGCGGTAATATAAAGAGTTAGTAGCTGCAACCTTTTTCGGGATTAGCTGAATATTGGCAACCTTCCAACATGATGGTATGTCATCCCAGCCTTTCAACGGCATGAGCTCTAAAGAATATCCTAAGCATACACTCTGAAAAAAAAGTTAGTAGAAAAATTTGTAAACGGTTTTCAATTCCACTTATTATTTTTGTACTGATTTTTAATAAAAAAATTATAATTTAGCAAATCTTTTTCCTATTTACATTTTACAAATTACAGAATTTTTACAGAATATTTAAAAATTTTTGTTGCTAAGTTTAGAAATCATTTTACAAATTTTTTAAAACCGATTTGCTAAAATTAGCAAAAAAAAATAACTAATTTTAAAAAAGTGGATATTTTGTACTAATATTAATAATACATATTTAGTAATTTTTTTGCTGATTTTAGCAAAAGAATTTTAAATTCCACTTTACAAAAAGTTTACTAAAATTTAGAAGCGGCTACTAATTTTTGTACTAACTTCAATGTACTACACGCAGCAGACATGTGTTGCTAGGATTAGCAAAAAATACGGCTGGGTTCAAATTAGCAAAACTTCCCCTTATAACAGCAAAATTTTCAGTTGTCATTACAGACTTTTTTTGGTAAGTGTAGTATTAGATACTCTCTCGGACAATGGGTTACTGCTTTTCGGCAAAAATAAATTTCTTGTAAATAATTCAGCCAACCTTTTAACTTTTTTATAAATTAGAAAACTTAGAAAACAGGTTTATTGTGACAACCGAATTTCTTGCCAACTATATTATTAAGTTGCAACAATCAAATTATTCGGTTGTTATAAACACATATATATTCCTGACTCGATTTAAATTTATTGTTTCAATCAAAATTCGGTTGAATTAACCGAATTTCGGTCACCACAAAGAAATATTTCGGTGGCTCCACAATAAATCTGTTTTCTCTGTTAAATTCGAATGCAAATTATTCTTATCGATTTCTTTAAGTAGGAAAATTTTACTTGAATAAGGTCCACTATTATTTTACTAAGAGTAACTAAAGGGTGTCCCAAGAAGAACGCAATTTTTAAATCTGGCAACATTCGAAGTGTCATTGTTTGACATTTGAACAATTGTTATTGTTTGCTAGTAGAAGGTACGAGGTTAGTAAAAATGGAGCGCTACACGAATGAACAACGCATTCTCATTGTGAAATTGTTTTACCAAAATGGTGAAAGTTTTGCGGCTACAGTTCGCAAATTTCGATCAATTTGGGGTCACAATAATGCTCCAAAAGAGTCAACTGTAAAGAGATTAATGAATAAATTTGCCGAAACTGGGTCTGTTAGTGATGTAAAGACAACAACGCGCCATCGACCAGGTCGATCGACCGAAAATGTCGCAGCTGTACGTGATGATGTTGCTCAAACTCCATCCACCTCAATTCGACACCGAGCTCAGAAATTGGTGTATCCAAATCCACTTTGCAGCGAATTTCGATGAAACATTTGCATCTTGATGCATACAAAGTTCAATTGACTCAGGAACTGAAGCCAGCTGACCATGGACAGCGAAGGGTATTGAAGATACAACATGAAAATGCTGATTTTACCGATAAAATCATCTTCAGTGACGAGGCCCATTTTCATCTTGATGGCTTCGTCAATAGGCAGAATTGTCGCATTTGGGGTGAGGAAAATCCTCGAGTGATTCACGAGAAGCAAATGCATCCTCAACGTGTCACTGTGTGGTGTGGTTTTTGGGCTGGAGGAATCATTGGACCTTTTTTTTATGAAAATGAGGCAGGTCAAGCGCAAACAGTCAATGGTGTTCGGTATCGTAAAATGATAACCAGTTTTTTCTTGCCTAGAATTGAAGAAATGAATGTGGAGGGCATGTGGTTCCAACAAGACGGCGCCACATGCCATACAGCCAGAGAAACAATTCAATTGCTGCATCAGTCATTTCCCGGTCGTGTTATTTCGTGTTTTGGAGATCAGAATTGGCCGCATAGATCGTGCGATTTAACACCATTCGATTTTTTTCTTTGGGGTTTTTTGAAGTTGATGGTTTACGCGAATAAGCCGACGACGACTCAAGCCTTAAAAGAGGAAATTGGACGCTGCATGAAATACCGCAGCATTCATGCAAAACGGTCATTGAAAATTTCATTAAAAGATCGCGTGCATGCCAGCAAAGCCGCGGCGGCCATCTGCACGATATATTGTTCCATACATAACCTCATTCTGTCTACTTTACGGTATAATAAAGTTTCACGATTTTTTTTTTAATATCTGTGTTTTATTTAAAATTTAAAAATTGCGTTCTTCTTGGGACACCCTTTACTTACTTTACTGTTATAAGTAACCACTTATTTCTTCGCTATGAGTAACCAGGCTGATAACGCATTATTCTCACTTTTTTTTTAAGCGAGAGGGTAATGAATTTTTGGACATCGCGAACAAATGTAATTAAGCGAGTAAATAGCCTGGTAACTAGTGAAACCCTTTGTGTGCTACTTATAAATAAATAACTTCTTTCCAAGAAAAAATCACGATTTCTATAATTTTTGCAACTGCATCAACATCGTCGTCCTGAAAACAAAAGCTTCCAATTAAATCTTTAAGATCTATCCAAAGAGCCTTTTTTATAAATATCAACTCCGTGAAACGTTACGATCTTTAGAATATAAAAACGATACGCAAATTATCATACAAGGACATGCTGAAACTGGCCTTCATCATATTGAATGTGTGTTGGCTCATTCAGTTTTTGTTGCCTTGTGGCATTGAATTGTTAAATTTTAAAAGCCAAATGGCCTAAAATTGAGTATAACCACAACATCAGGTGTCATCTACACCCACCATCGTTTAAGTAAGCGATCAACCTGAAATCTTTAATTTATTTTATAAAAAATTTGTCATTATTTTTATTATATATTTTAAACTTCTTTGTTGCTATACTAAACTTTTTGTGAATTTTTTAAATGATGATTAATTTAAGAAATCTAAGTCGATGTCTGGTAAAGTTATGGAATTATCTTAAAATCAATTTTTTGTTTCCTTAAATTAATTTCAAAATCATTTTATTGCTGTTATTTTGCCAGTTAGTAAAAATATATTTTTTTTTTATATTTTTTCCAAAATTTTATTGTCTGCGATTTTTAGCATACATAGAAGCATAACAATAATGTCGTTATAATTATTTATATCATAAGTACATTTTGTGTATATGATGGTAATTTTAAAATGCAATTAAAAGCAATTTTTCTACATTTTTGATAACGCTATTTCACAATAAGTACATTATTAAAAACATAGAAATGGCATAACAAAACTCTGACTATTACTAGAAAATTAAAAATAACCAACAGCAACAACAAAATAATCAAAATATAAATATGAGTGTTCTAATGGTTTTTAAGGATCATTACTATGGAAATATGTATGTTTATAAACCATATATATGCAGATAGAAAGGAATTATGAATTAAAAATGTAAAAGGAACAAATTTTTCTAAAGAGGGACTACAAATTTTCAGCCAATGGATTGGGCATACACAGATAACTAACTAAATACATTATAGAATATAATATAAATGTTAATGTATATATCATAATTTACAATTTAAGAATTTTTATATAATTTTAAATAGAAATTAGAAGGAAAATAAATTTTAATACCTACCAATTAAAATGATGCAAAAGCTGTAAAGGTCAGTAAAATACTACAAGAAGTGGAGCTGCTGTTGATGATGATAGTCATAAGAAAACGTTTTAGACATTACCCAATATACCATATAGCAATCAAACTGCAATACAACTTGAGAATAAGCTTATATTAATAGTGTCTTTTAAGCTTTTCTTAATTTCGCTTATTATAATAATTATAAAATGTGAATTCACAAGCAGTATTTAACAATGCTAGAGAAAAGATTATTATACATAACTTTTTCTCAAGTATGCTTATGAACAACATACAACAACAACGCAATGTGAAATAGAAATATTTTTCAATACTTGTTATCTTTGTTCTTATGCATACAACAAGTGCAATTAATTTAAATTTGTCAAACTTGTTTTGCGTGTTCATTTAGTTGTAAATTTTATATAGTGAACGTGTAATTGCATATTAAATTTAATTATTTTTATTTATGGTTAAAATTAATTATTATTATTTATATTTAAAATAAATTATTATTTTTTATATTTAAAATTAATTATTATTATTTACTTTTAAAATTAAAATAAAAAATAAATGAAATTTAAGAAAATAATTATGATTTCTCTTTTTCAACTATTAATAATATATTATTTTTGTAAGCTTATTCTACAATTGCAAGAATAAGCTTATAGTAATCATACACACATAATATTTTCACGAGGGTTCCGTTTTGATTTTTCTACAATTGTTACGAAAGCCTTGTTCAATATATTCTCAGGTCTTTTTCAAGCTTAAGGCTTGTGTTTGTAAGCTTATAATAATATTTTTCTCAAGTCATTTAGTATGTTGGGTAGTTTCGTCATTTCGAATCAAAATATTTGGGACAAATTTAATGGTGGCTTCTTAAAACTTAATAAGAAAAATTATATTCTGTAGGCGGACATATCCCGTAACAGGACCAAATCAGCGAGACGGTTGATATCCGCCTGCGGGAGCTTACACTGTATAATAACTTTAAATTTACTAACATATCAGACATTTCCTGCCATTTAATTATTTATGCGATGACTTATTGCAAATATTTATATAAATCATTTTGAAGCAGTATGATTTAATTGATTTATTGTCCTCATTCACTTATGTTGCTCTTTATTATGAAAGAAAGTTTTAGAAAAAAACTTGTGAAATTTTTCAATTTGTTAAATTTCTTTAAAGCTGCGCCAATAATTCCTCTTAAATTATGCAGATTCTGATTACTACAAACAATAAGAATTTATTAGATCTGAGAACAAAAAAAATAATGATCGCTCAAAGCACCTCATACTACAATAACAACACAGCATAAATAATTGATATCTTAAAATTTTTTAAATAAAGCAAATACCAAAAAAGAGCAATAATAAACAAAATTAACCTACAAAAAGTAAAAAATTGAACATAAAATGAATAGATAGTAAGATAAGTTGTTGGCATTTTAATTTTAACATTTTCATAACAACACTCTAATTAATTTCTATTGAATTTTATCAAAATTATAGTAGGAAACTGTACTCCTACTATAAATTCGGTATATTTACTCTGTGTGGGTAAACGAAAAAATACACACATTATGCGTAATATTTTGCACACATAACATTTTCATAACAACACTCAAATTAATTTCTGTTGAATTTTATCCAACTTATAGTAGGAAAGTGTACTCCTACTATAAATTCGGTAAATTTACTCTGTGTGCGTAAACGAAAAAATACACACATTATGCGTAATATTTTGCACACATAATGTGTAAATTTACATTGAAGTTGTGTAAAAATTTAAGGAACTAACAATGCATTTCTGAGTGCTCAAAAATTTCAAAAAATATGCGTATATTAACCAACACGCATATTTTGAATTCAACTGCACAAGAAACTTTTTTTAATAAAAACAATAAATATGTTTTTATTATAATACATAAAATACATTTTGCAATTTTTCAGTTTTTTATTGCAGCTTTCTACAAGGCATATTTTAATGTGAGATATGATTTGTCCTCTTCTTGGTTCTTAAAGTGCCAACTTTATAGATATAAATATTTGATGCAGTATTTCAGTTTTTTGGCGGATGTTTGATGTTTTTGATTCTTGACCCAATAATTCAGTAAACATTTACCACAATTTGTTCAATAATTGACAATTTTGAAAAATAATTATTTGTTCTTAGTTTTTTTTTATTTCTTTTATAATTGCAATATGTCAAAATAATTATTACCATACTAGGTTTTTATATTTACAAATTTTGTGCGTAACATTTTAATTTAAAACAAGAATATTAATTTTATACACAATGTGTTTAATTTTAAGCACATTATGTTTAAAAACACTTTGTGTTAGTAAAGGGTGTCCCAAGAAGAACGCAATTTTTAAATTTTAAATAAAACACAGATATTTAATCGTGAAACTTTATTATATCGTAAAGTAGACAGAATGAGTTTATGTATGGAACAATATATCGTGCAGATGGCCGCCGCGGCTTTGCTGGCATGCACGCGATCTTTTAATGAAATTTTAAATGACCGTTTTGCATGAATGCTGCGGTATTTTATAAATGCAGCGTCCAATTTCCTCTTTTAAGGCTTGAGTCGTCGTCGGCTTATTCGCGTAAACCATCGACTTCAAAAAACCCCAAAGAAAAAAATCTAATGGTGTTAAATCGCACGATCTTGGCGGCCAAAACGCGAAATAACGACCGGGAAATGACTTATGCAGCAATTGAATTGTTTCTCTGGCTGTATGACATGTGGCGCCGTCTTGTTGGAACCACATGCCCTCCACATTCATTTCTTCAATTCTAGGCAAGAAAAAACAGGTTATCATTTCACGATACCAAACACCATTGACTGTTTGCGTTTGACCTGCCTCATTTTCATAAAAAAGAGGTCCAATGATTCCTCCAGCCCAAAAACCATACCACACAGTGACACGTTGAGGATGCATTTGCTTCTCGTGAATCACTCGAGGATTTTCCTCACCCCAAATGCGACAATTCTGCATATTGACGAAGCCATCAAGATGAAAATGGGCCTCGTCACTGAAGATGATTTTATCGGCAAAATCAGCATTTTCATGTTGTCTCTCCAATACCCAACTAACGAAGTCCCTTCGCTGTCCATGGTCAGCTGGCTTCAGTTCCTGAGTCAATTGAACTTTGTATGCATGAAGATGCAAATCTTTTGTCAAAATTTGCTGCAAAGTGGATTTGGAGACACCAATTTGCTGAGCTCGGTGTCGAATTGAGGTGGATGGAGTTTTAGCGACATCATCACGTACAGCTGCGACATTTTCGGTCGATGGCGCGTTGTTGTCTTTACATCACTAACAGACCCAGTTTCGGCAAATTTATCCATTAATCTCTTTACAGTTGACTCTTTTGGAGCATTATTGTGACCCCAAATTGATCGCAATTTGCGAACTGTAGCCGCAAAACTTTCACCATTTTGGTAAAACAATTTCACAATGAGAATGCGTTGTTCATTCGTGTAGCGCTCCATTTTTACTAACCTCGTACCTTCTACTAGCAAACAATAACAATTGTTCAAATGTCAAACAATGACACTTCGAATGTTGCCAGATTTTAAAATTGCGTTCTTCTTGGGACACCCTTTATTATTGTATATGAAAGTGTGTACAGAACTGTTTTACGCATTTGGTGTTTATATTTACCGAGTTTTCGTAATATTACACAAAACTTTACCTGTTTTATAGTTGTAATTTTACAAACATTTTTTAGAGTGAAAGGTAAAGCTTTAGATTTTAAAGGGTGATTAAATTTTAAGGGCCAATGTTGAATGTGAAGTACACCTAAACATAAAGTGTTTTTCATTTGACATTTCTCAATTTCAGACTAATTCAATGCATTAAAGTTATTCAGGCTTATTATGAAAATGGGCGTTCAAATCAAAATGCATATCGTGCACTTCGTGATTTTTTCGGTCAATTTAATCGTCCAAATGTGCGTACAATTGGAAAAATCGTGCAAAAATTTGAACAAACCGGGTCTGTAGGAGATGTGAAAACACCACTGAATGCTCGTACAGCTCATACTGCAGAAAATATTGCTGCTGTTCGCGATAGTGAGGCTGAAGAGCCGTCCACCTCAACTCGTCGTCGTGGCCAACAATTGCACCTCTCACGCTCGTCGTTGATGAACATTATGCATATACTTGCATTTACACACTTACAAGGTACAATTGACTCACAAACTAAAGCCTCTTGACCATTCCAAACGTCGTCAATGGTAAGAATGGTGGCAAGATATGCCAACAGTGGATGAAAATCATCTTCAGTGATAAGGCACATTTTCACCTCAGTGGATTCGTCAATAAGCAGAATTGCCGCATTTGGGCGAACGATAATCCAAGAGTGATTGTCGAAAAATCAATGCACCCACAAAGAGTGACTGTTTGGTGCGGTTTATGGGCTGGCGGCATCATCGAGCCGTATTTTTTCCAAAATGAGGCCGGTCAAGCAGTTACTGTGAATAGTGTTCGCTATAGTGAGATGATAACGAATTTTTAATGGCCTGAATTGGAAGATATATCCATTTCCATTCACGATATGTGGTTTCAACAGGACGGTGCCACTTGCCACACAGCTAACGAAACGATGGCTCTTTTGCGCGACAAATTCAATGGCCTTGTTATCTCACGTGGTGGCGATGTCAAGTGGCCGCCAAGATCATGTGATTTGACACCGTTGGACTTCTTTCTTTGGGGTTATTTGAAAGAAAAGGTGTACGTCAATAAGCCAGCAATAATTTAAGAGCTAAAGGATGAGATAATTCGGCAAATTAACGGCATAGAACCTTAATTATGCCTCATAGAACCTCAATTATACCTCAATTATGCTTCGGCGGCCATTTAGCCGATATTTTGTTCCATACACAATTAAACCATACCATATTATCATAATGAAAAGAAATGATAATAATTTCCTAAATAATTTGTGTTTTATTGAAAATCAACATCGGCCCTTAAAATTTAACCACCCTTTATATTTAAAGTCGCCTTTGTGTATGAACTTACACATAACCACCATGTCATTTTTTATTAACAGAAATTTAAAATAGGTTAAAAATAATAAGATATGCAACATTTAGTATACACAAAGTAGAAAGTAAATATTATAGTAGTAAGTAAATTGTATTACTATCCTGGCTTTGTTTTAACATTAATATTTTATAAGTTTTGTTTTGTATTTCAATTTGGTTTTTTTTTTTTTTTGGAAATTTACATGTTTAGGACTCTATATATATACGGTGTGTGTTATTAAGATTAAGTTGTTAAAAGCATGCAACAGTTGAATTATGCGTAAATTTTTTGAAAATAAAGCTGAACATTTCATGCCATAGAGACTAAATGGATGTAAAACTGGAACACGCCTACCACTCATATATCCCAATATTTAGAATTGTTGTTTTACAAAGAAAAACGATTTAAATTTGATGAAAATAATTTTTATAATAATTTTAAGTTCTACACTTTATACCAAATTTAATTTTATTAACCCTTTAATGCCCAACACCGCCAAAAAGGGGTATTTAGATATTAAGTGGTTTTTAGATTAATAATAATTTTTTATTAAAGCATTCATATTATATCGAGAGAAAACATAATTGACTACAGTTTCTTACTTTAAACTCTTTTAGGTCAACCAACGATTTTCAAGCCAAAAGGATACAAATTTTAAATTTCGTAAATTTGAAAAAAAAATAAATTTTTAAAAGAGAAAAAATATTAAAAAAAATATTCAAAATTATATTTATAATCTAGCATAAAAAATAGGTAGATCAGAATCTTTACTTGTAAAAGTGCTGACAATTTTTGCTCCAGTACTCATAGGACACTTTTATACTTTAACTCAAAAATCAGCCAAGAGATTTCTTTAAAATTAAGCCGATTTTGTAGCTGGTAGAACTAATTGAAATTTTTTAATATTTAGGGTCAATTTAATAAGATAAAAATATAAACCATATCCACATATAATAAACTTCAACCCCTAAAATTTATCTAACAAATTGAAATGATTATCAACATTTAATCAACCATCTAATTTCGAAATTTTCACGTATAATTTTATGACTCATCATGTTATTATGCTACAAATAAAAACCATAAATTTTCTATTATCCAAAATAAAAAGAAAGGTTTTAACAAGTCATAAAGGATTCCAAAAAGGAACCAAGACGGGGAACCCCTCACTTTCGCAACAAAATGATATTAAAAGCTGAAAAATTACCACATTTATTGCATTCGTAAAAATAAGTTTTAACAGAAATATAAGAATATTTATTAAACATTAACAAAGGGATTTTCATGATGTCCTTGCCACAATATAAGAAAAGTTGCTTTATCACATGTAATGGCATCAACAGTCATAAACATAAAAACAGAGAAGATGAAATGAAGGGAAATTTTGTTAATATTTCGTTTGAATGGTGTGTTTTTTTTTTCTTTTAGTTTGCTGCCAAAAAAAAAAAAAATAGTTAATATAAACACGCATAACATACATACAATTTTGATTTTTATGACCTAAGTTGTAAAGAAAGACACATGTCGTCCCACCTGGATCAATGGTTATTGAGATGACTGTAATAAGAAAAACCTTATAACCAAACAAATATCCAGAAGAAGATAATGATGGTCAAGAAAAACAAAAATTACAACATAAGTAAATGCCTATTTACGAGCTAGTAGAGATAATACAAAAGATGAACTTAGGGACACACACACACACACATAGATACAATTAATGCATTAGGGTTGAAATTATTTATACAAAATTTCATGGAATTTACAAACAAACAAGTCTGACTGAGGGTAATCTGATTTTTGTGATAATTTGTCTACAGTTATACAGCCGTTTGCCAGGGTTGTCATACATGCCGATTTTAGCCAAAAGTGGCGATTTTAAATCTTGTTTGATGTCCAAATTTTTTTTGACGACATGGAGATTTTTTGGCGGTTTTTGTAATTGTTGGCTATTTTAAAAGAAATTTGTTTTTTTAGTAGTTTTGAGTTTTTTTTTTGGTTTTAAAGTGTCAGTTAATAAACATAAAATATTTTCTTATAAATTTTCTTGTCATGGCTTCTTTCCAAATAAATGGGAAAATAAAAACTGGGCAAAAGGTAAATAAAGGGTGAATAAAGTTATATGGTCATATACGAGATCATGTATGATCATATATTTAATTATGCATAATTTGTGTATGATCATGTATGCTTATATATTTATTTTACATGGGAACGCATTATTTTAGAGATACGATGGTTTATATAGCCGAAAAGATAGAAAATGTGTTTTAATGTGGTTACATTTTAAGGGCCGATGTTGAATGTGAAGCACACCTAAACGTCAAGTTTTTTTTCTGCATTTTATTTGACATTTCTCAATTTCAGACTAACTTAATTTGAACCATGGAAAGATACACAATCGAGCAACGCGTTAAATTTATTCAGGCTTATTATGAAAATGGGCGTTCAAATCAAAATGCACTTTGTAATTTTTTTTGGACAGTATGATCGACCAAATGTGTCCACAATCGGGAGAATTGTGCACATATATCTGCAAATCCGATCTGTAGGAAATGAGAAAACACCTGTGCATGCTCGCCAAGTTCGTTCTGCGGAAAACATTGCTGTTGTTCGCGATGGTTGGTATTCGCTATCGCGAGATCATAACGGAATTCTCGAAGCCAGAAATTAATGATATGGATGTGCGCGATATGTGTATTCAACAGGACGGTGCCACTTGCTACACAGCTAACGAAACAATTGCTCTTTTGCGCGACAAATTCAATGGCCGTGTTATCTCACGTGGTGGCGATGTCAATTGGCCGCCAAGAGCATGTGATTTGACACCGTTGGACTTCTTTCTTTGGGGTTATTTGAAAGAAAAAGTGTACATCGACAAGAAAGCAGCAATGAAAGAGCTAAACGATGAGATAATTCAGCACATTAACGGCATAGAACCCCAATTATGCCTAAGCGCCATCGAAAATTTAGACCATCGGATGGGGGTACCATATTATCATAATAAAAAGAAATGACAATAATTTTCTTAATATTTTGTGTTTTATTCAAAATCAACATCGGCCCTTAAAATTTAACCACCCTTTATAATTCTTTTATTGTTTATTCAATTTCGCATAATTTACTGGTTGGCTTAAATCAATTTCGGGCGCTCCATTGAGTTACCAAACCACAAGTAGTCCAATGAACACATCATGATGTTTTGCATGTAAAGTTTCTTTAAGATCACATAAAGTTGATCTTCAGAAACATTATGTTTCAACCAAACATGGAAATGGGATTTTCTACACTTGGTGCGGAAAGTTCTCTGACTGTCATTCACTTGAGAGTGTCCAGAAACGATTCTCTTACTTGTTGTCCAAGCAGCTCACTACTTTCGGTCTTAGACCAAGTATTTCCAGGGCAATTGCTTTTCAGATTCCTCTGATAGCTAGCTAGTGTGAGAAGGCGCTCAGTCATGTAGCCTGAATGGTTACAGCACATCTTTACGTCTCAGGCAAGTAGGAAAATACACATGAATATTTACTGAAGCATCGTGGATGTAGTGATTAAATACAAGTCCACTGTTTGTTTGGAGGCGTTGCTGACAGCCCCAGTTCCAGAATCGGATGCTTCAGCCCTATCAGCTACCCGTTTTGAAGATTACAGAAACCACATGGCTTTATATTCCTTGTAGGAACTGCGGGAACTTATATATAGGTATATATAAACATGGAAATAACATGTCCGTATTTTTTAAACAAAATAAAGTTTATCAATTTAGTAAGTTACTTATATTTCCTTAAAGATAAATTCATAATTTTTTTGTCTTTTAGTTATTATTCCACAATCTAAAGAGTCTAAAATAGATAACATTTAACTAGCTGTTTTTATTGTAAAACGCAGATCTATTGCATCTGTATATCATCTAAGTACATTATTGCAAAGCAGTTCTACAAAATATAGTGTACTGCAATCATATAAAGTGTGATTTTTCGACAAAAAATAAAACTCAACGTATCAACCCATTTGTTGAGTCTTTTTGTGTGGAAGAAGCTACAGAACACCTTTTCAATAGTTTATCATTGTTTTTAAATATAAGTTGGTTTAAAAATCTTGTATACATATTATCGCAATTTGAAAAAAGGAAATCCTCAAATTATGCTTGTGAAATGCACTTGCCATAATTTTCATCTTTGCTGCCCCAAGGCTTCAAATTGTATTTCAAGAAACGCAGAGTTTTTGATAAAAGAAACTTACAACTATTTTAGCCACAGTCCACTATGCACACTACTGTATAGGAATGCTTTCGATTTGATTATGGATCAGCTGAAATATTATTTTTAATTTTTAAATCTGTAATATCAATCAGATAATATGGATGCGGGCCATTTAAAATTTTAAATTTGATTTGGCTTTAAAAAAAAGTACTGATTATTTTTTAAAATTTTCTTGTTTTATTAGAAAGGTTGAACTTTGTCATTTAAGAATGGAACACAATACCATTAATATGACTATCACAACTGGCTCGTCAGTACCTCAACCGATCAACCCAATTTTTCAGTACTTTGGCGATTGTTTCGACTCGAATCTGTTCAATGGCAACTTCGATTTCATGTGTCATGTCTCTGGATGATTTGCCTAACATTTATCCTTAATGGCTCCCCACATAAAATAATCCAAAGAGCTCAAATCACAGCTCCGAGGTGGCCAATTGACATCACAATTTCGGCTGATAATTCGTAAAATATCGATGGTTGCGTTGGCTGTGTGACATATGGCACCGTATTGTTGAAACTAAATGTCGTCCATGTCATTTTCTTAAATTGTTGGAAACTAAAATTCCTGGTAATGCTCACCGTTAAAGTTAACTGCGGCTCCTTGCTCATTTTCGAAAAAAAAATGCCCCAATGATGCCGCCAACCCAAAAACCATACCAAACAGTGACTCGTTGTGGATGCATTGGCTTCTCAATTGTCACGTGCGGGTTCTCTGAACCCCATATATGGCATTTTGGCTTATTGCCGTAGCTACCGAGATAAAAATGAGGTTCATCGATTTTTTAAGTTTACGTATCCCAGGATTTTCGTGTGTACTATTTTGACGTACTAACTGTGTTATTAGTTTGACCATTTTTAAAACAAAGTTTGAGTTAGGCATACATTTTATATAATGTAAATATCCTCTTTCTGATTCCGCAACCAATTTTGTCGATATTTCAGTAGCAACTTTGATCTAAATGACAGATTTTCACACAAAAATTAAAAAATATAAAAATTGTTTATCGTTTTTTCCGATAACTACTTTTTGGCATATAGGTCAAACCAATAATAACCTGACGATTTATGTAAGCCGGAAATGATCAAATGTGAAACAATTGAATTTTTCTCTGATATGGCACTTGAAGCGTATGCACGTTATTTATTTTAGTATAAAATTAATATCACTCATACGTCTTAAAACACTAGTGGGTCGTTCGAAATGTTCTTAACTGAAAAAACAAGTTAGATTTCTAAAAGGTATTATTATTATTATTTTTCAATATAATCTCTTCAATGCTATTCCAGCAATTATGTCTCTTGGTTAAAATATTCTTTTTAAGCTCTGTAAAATAATCGTTTACAGCTGCAATTGCATCTTCATTCAAGGTAAAACGCAAGGAAAATTTTGGAAGTCACAGGTAGCTAAATCAGGAGAAGAAGTTGGAAGGTCAAGAAAGTCAAAATTTTATCTGTTGATTTTTAACATTGTTAAAATAGTCTTGTGTGCTGGTGCGTAGTCTCTATGAAAAATTAATTTTATTTTTCTTGTAAACCAGGTCGTTTTACACATTCAATCGATCCAAAAGGATATTCTAAATTTATTGTTTTACCTTTTTAAAGATAATCGATCAAGAAAAATACTTTTCTAATCCCAAAAAGAAAAAAACATTACCAGCCGATTTAATTATTATACTGCAAGAGATTTAACAAATAATTACCTCCCTAATACGTTTGTATATTTGTGTGTTTTGTCCATAAAACGACACATGGTAATCATATATTTTGGTCATATCTGTTGGTCATAAAACCAGTGTGCTTATGTGCCTGTCAATGAGTTTCTTCATGACATTTATTTTATTTCATCTTGCTACTGATACCACAATACTACTTGAGAGCTTTTTGTTGGCTTGTTTGTATTTTTAATATACTATTTGGTCATTTTGTTTCATTTGTAATTTTAGGTTTATATTTTTATTCTTTTCGGTCATCGATGTATTTGTATTACATTTCGATTATGTGACCATATCATAAGAATATACCAAGAAAGACAGCAAAATGATGTTGCGTATTTTGTTAAGTCCAAATAACCAAGCATACAGATGAGGGCAATAAACTAGCGGTGCATTATATTCCCACACCCACGCCAAATAAACAAAAAGTCGCACAAATATTGTGAAAATAAATGCAATTTTTCAATGTTTAAGATTTTCCATTAACTCTGCTATTTGTCTAGTAGGGCTACATTGGTAACCTCATCTATACATTTATAATCATACATACATACATATTTGTAAGAGTATAAGTTTGGTTTTTACTTTGCGTGTATATGTGAAATATTTTTAGTGTCCATTTAATGTTCAATCTAAGATGAGCACATAATTTTTGATCGAACAGAACAGTATATACAAAAAAAAAACAAAAAATAGGACTACTTATGTACATAAAAGCATGATTTCGTTTTTAAAGAGGGTCAATTGCAATAATACAAATATTCACACACATGCATACTTATGTGTTTATATATATATAAAAAAAACACACACTTACACATCCAACATTCATAAATATGGCATGATAAGGGAATTTTCTTTTCATTAACTTTTGGCTTGTTTATGATTTTATTTTTCTGCTTGTGTATTAGTAGCAGTAACGTCATTGTATATATATGTATTGTTGTTATAATTTCATATATTTTTTGTTACGCAAAGGGTTGCTTGTTTAAGCCTCCTCAATTTCTCTTGAGATTAGTAGTATACGGTAATTTACTTTAAGATTTGATATGAGTGATAAGATTGCCACCTAGTATCATCTTTTACATTATGACCACATTTACACATTAAGGGATTTAAATGGATTTCAGAAAGAGAAAAATTAAAATATTTGTATTAATGGTATAATTCAAAATTGCTCCTATATATAAATGCATTTTATCCTTATTTTATAGCCTCTCAAGTTTTCTTTAAGATATGGTTAGAAATAGCGACAGAGTTTGCCTTTTAATATGGATTTGGGATCATGGGTAGTCTTTGTAATATACCAGCGGTAAGATGGCCCTTCCCTTGCCAATCTGATGTCAAATTTTGACATACTTGGCTAGGTTTTGCGATCGCTTTAATGTAAACACCGCAGAGAAAATAAAAATTTGTAGCAAGAGATCATGGTTTCGAGACGAAAAACAAAAATTTTTGATTTTTTGCGATTTTTTTAATTTTGTCGAGTTTTTAAATTTGGCCAACTTAAGCAATTTTTTTACATCAAGCTATTTTCTTACCTTTGTCATTTTTTTTTTAATTTTGGCATTATTTCTATACAGGTTGGTTGAAAAGTTCCTGCGCTTACCAAGAGATGGCACTGCTAGCTCCAAACTTTTTTTCTCAAGTTGGTATAACTGTCTTGAGAACACATGCAAAGTTGCAAGTCATTCTGTTAATTCTTTCTTTGTTTACAAGCCATTTGAAGTTGACGTGTCATTGATTTTTTTTAATATGGAAAAAATTTAATATCGTGCAGTCACTAGATTCTTTGTTTTAAAGGGTTTAAAAGCAAAGGAAATTTATGAACAATTGTTAGAAATGTATAAGGAGTCCTCACCTTCAAAACGCACCGTTGAATTTTGGGCTGGTGAATTTAAACGTGGTCGTACCAGCCTTGGAGACGATCCACGCGAAGGACGACCAAAAACTGCAACCACAGCAGAAATCATTGAGCAGGTACATAATATGGTTAGTGAAGATCCAAGTTTGACTAAGCGTGAAATTGCTAATGCCATAGGCATCTCAGACGAATAAGTACTCCATATTTTACATGAAGAATTACGTATGAAAAAACTGTTTGGAAAGTTAGTGCCGCACACATTAACAATTTAACAAAAACTGGATCGAAAACAAATTTCTCAGCGTAATTTGGAGCGTTTTAAGCCGAATAAAACCGACTTCTTGCGTCGTTTTATAACTATGGATGAGACTTGGATCTACCACCATGATCCTAAATTGAAACAAGAACGTTTACAGTGGACTGAAGCTGGTTGTTCAGGTCCAAAGCAGGTGAAGTCACAACGATCAGCAAATAAGGTTATGGCATCAGTTTTTTGGGGTGCAAAAGGAATTTTGTTAATTGATTATCTTCAGAAAGGTAAATCAATCAACTCTGAATATTATTGCAGCCTTTTGGATCAGCTGGATGAAAAAATTCGTGAGAAAAGACCTGGTTTAAAGAAGAAAAAAATAATTTTTCATCAAGACAATGCACCTGCTCCCAAAAGTGTTTTGACGATGGCTAAACTCAAAAAATTAAAGTACGAATTGCTTGAACATCCACCGTATTCCCCAGATTTGGCTCCCAGTGACTACTATCTCTTCAGAAATCTCAAACAATTCCTTCGTGGAAAGCATTTTTCGTCGAATGAAGAGGCCATAGCAGCCGTAGACTGTTATTTTGCAGAGCTTCCGGAAAACCATTATAAGGATGGGATAAAATTATTGGAAGATTATTGGAACAAGTGTATTGAGCTTCTAGGAGATTATATTGAATAAAAAATATGTTTCGTAACAAAAGCAGTATTCTTTCATTTCGAGCGCAGGAACTTTTTAACCAACCTGTACTACTATACTACTTTGTTTTGCCGCCATTTTGGTAAACATTAGTCTTGACAGTTCATATTTGGCATTCGTGCTACATCTTGCTCATGACAACCCCGATTTTCATTAAAATATTATAATGGGTGACGAGGCACATTTTCATTTGAATGGATATGTGAATAAACAGAATAGTCGGTTCCTGGCAACGGAAAACCCTCAAATTATTCATCAGTCACCTTTGAGTCCATTAAGAGTTACAGTCTGGTATGCAATTTGGTCAGGAGGAATCATTGGACCTTACTTACGGTGTGTATGTCCATATTCGCCTTTATAGGCCAAAAGTTCGGCTTTATGTGAGACTCAGATGTGTGGGGATGCTGATCCACAGGATTTCCATATACCAGGGTACCACCTTTTTTTTATTTCTCATAGGGACCTTGCATTGTACATTGAAAACAATGTTATGTAACAGTATCAGCAACATTTGGACTGTAATGATACAGAATTTCACTCACTATGGGTGAAATTCGTTATCAGGTTACACATTATTGATTCATATCAAGCGCATTTCGGCTAAGCCAAAAGTTAAAAAGTTAATTGTTGGTTTAACCAGACTTGCAGAAACACAGTCCGTTCCCGAGAGAAAGTGTTCATAAATTGTCGTGTTAATAAAAATGTTGATACTAAACTGCTTCGCAAACAGGCGAGAACTAATTGTTCCAGAATACTTAGATGTGAAAAATATCTTTAAGGAACAATGCTAGTTGAGCTCAATTCGACTGATCAATTCCTCACTAAATGATCAATTCCTCACTCAACTTGTTGACCTGCTGCTGAAATGTTTACAGGAAACTGATTCTTGCTGGAAAGCTATCATCCACTACCCGATCACGAAAGAGTATCGTATACTATGCCTAAGATATTCTTCGGCGCTCGTGCAGTAAAAAAGGTTCTTGCAGATCTCAATGTAAACAAGTCTCCGGGGCCGGATGGTATAAATGCACTGGTGCTGATACAGTGCTCTTCGACGTTAGCCCGTTCATTGGCGAAACTGTACAGCTATTCTTACCGTGCGGGTACCTTCCCCTCATGCTGGAAGGTTGCCAATGTTCAGCCAATCCCCAAGAAGGATGCGGCTAATAACCCTGAAAATAACGGCCCGTCCATTAGCGAAACTGAACAACTATTCTTACCGTGCGGATACATTCCCCTCATGCTGGAAGGTTGCCAATGTTCAGCCAATCCCCAAGTAGGGTGCGGCTAATAACCCTGAAAATAACCGCCCAATCGTAATATGGTCTGACACTCTTGTGAATTATCTGGAAGCAAATTTACTTTTGAGCGATCGGCGTTCTTCTCGGAGCGTTGGTGTAGGTTTACCGGTTTGGTGAAATTAAGGTGACTGCTTTAGATATTTCCAAAGCGCTTGACCGTGTATGGCACGGCGCACCTTTATCGAAACGAATTGCTTTTGGTGTCTGTAGTGATTTCTCTCGAGCTTCCTCAGAGATCGCTCCATACGTGATCCCTCTAGACACGGGATCTCATCCGACGAGTTTTAGTATATTCAGGAGTACCGCAAGTTTCCTTTCTTTCTCCTTCTCTTTTTCTTGTCTTTCTTAATAACCTTCTTGGCTTAACCTTTAACCCTGATGCTGATGACAAATGTTTTCTTATATATCGGGGTCAGGAGACAAATCATAAATGATACATTTAACCCGGACCTCTCGTTATTTTCAGAGTGGGATCGTACAAATAGGGTAGATTTTAATGCACATAAGACCCAATGTTGTATAATGACTTATAGGGTTTTGGAGTCTCCAGCGTCATCTGTTCAATTGGAGGGTATCGATATTGAGGAATCGGCAACTCTTGATGTTCTGAGCATGAGCATTCAGTGTGATATCCGTTGGAATAAATACATTTTTGAAGTGTCAAAAGAAGCATTCAAGTGTTTAGATTTTATAAAACGGTGCAAAAAGTACTTCACCCCATCCGATCTCCTTACTATCTATACCACCTATATCCGGCCATATATGGGCAGGTGCTTGAAGGTCTATTTTGTAACTTTTGCACCGTGTTCAAAAAAGGGCTTCGGCGCTTATCAATGACGGTAGGATATCCAGTTTTATTGATTCATTGGAGCATCGACGCAATGTGGGCCATGTGACACTGTTATATCGATACTACCATGGGAAATGCTCTGCTGAGATAAGTGAACTTATCTCTCAGGTCCGGGTTTTCGCTTGTCCAGTAGCCGATTGTCCAGTGAACCGCACAACACATTACAGGAAAAATTCGTTCATAAGTCGGACTAGTCGTATGTGGAATAAACTCCCTGCAGAGATCATCCCTGACAACTATAATAAAGGGAAATTCAAGTCTAATATTCAAAAACACTACTCCTGTTTTACTTCTTCTCATAAGCTATTTTACTGACATCAGCATAATACACTGCATTCATCGGGGGTAACCCCTGAATGTTGATACACAAATAGTCAAAACAATTTAAAATAAACTTTTAATTTATTCCAATTTTTCCAATTCCAAAATTTTTTGTTAAAATTTGGAAATAAGGCATTTTTTAATTTTTTTTTTAATTTCACAACAATTTTGGGTTCAAGTTTGCCGATTTTTTTAAATTTTGTTTTTTTTTTTAATATAAGAAATTTTTTTATTTTATAGATTTTTCACATATATAATTTTTTAACTTTTGTAATTTAGGAGATTTTTCGCTATCTGAGTGACTTTTGTTTTATTTAAAAAAATATTTAGAAAATGATTGTGATATTTTTTTTCAATTCCGAAATTTTTTTTCTAACTTAAGCAACTTTATTTTAGTTTTTATTAATTTTTCAAATTTTGCGTTATTTCATGTTGTTTTTTTAAGTTTTTTTTCGATTTTTTGAACTAGGGACGTTTTTATTTTATGTTTTTCTTTTATTATTTGTGAATTTTAAATTTTAGCGGTTTTTCAATTCTAACGATTTTTTAACTTTGGCGTTTTTTTTTCCAAATCCAGCTTTTTAATTTCTAACGATTTTTTCCTCTTTTTCTCACACAACAAACGAAAATGAAACCGTATCGTTTCTAATTAAAAACATCTTGTTGTAGGAGGCGTATGATTGTTAAAAACTAATATCACTCATACGCTAAGTATAAGGAGCGAAAATGAAATATAATTTTGCTAGATAGATTCGGCACTTCGGGCTGAAAAAAATTGTATTTTTAATATCTAAAATTTATTTCAATCTTTTTGTAATACACCTATCCCTCGATTTACACGATACTTTTTTTACACGATTTCACTTTTACATGATTTTTTTGGATTTCGTACAAATCGAGGGATACAGAAATTACCTCAATTTACACGGTTTTTTCAAAATTTGATCAGAAATTAATTTTTTTTTTAGAAAATATGTCACGTAAAATAAATAATAATTTTTAAATATTTCATCAAAAAATAACATACATTAAAGCTTTTTAATATTTTTCAAATTTAACGAATGTTACCAAACGTTTATTTTCATCTGGTAACACCGCCATTAGATATAAAAAGGGAATTCCCATGTATTGCATGCATACACAAAAGAAGCTCAAAAATGTATAGACAATCAATTCAGTTAGTGTTTGGAAACAGACAGGCGTGTGTCGTGGTACATATTCAGAACAATTAAAATATTTGTGAAGTTAGTTATTCAAAATTGTGTGGCATAATTCTTAATTCATTTATAATTTTTTAACCATGCCGAAAAATATTATTAAAGATCAAGCAAAAAGAAAAGTTATATCATTGGAAACTAAAATTCAGATTTTAGATAGACTACGTAAAGGAGACAGAGTGACAACAGTTTCTAAAATTTTTTCCATTCATGAAGCAACAATTAGAACTATAAAGAAAAACGAAGACATAATCAGGAAAAGTGTTGCAGCTGGAACTAAAACAAGTTTGAGTACAACTTCATACGTAGGGGATACTATAATTGAAAATACGGAAAAGGCACTCATGATCTGGATTGAAGATCAAACTCAAAAGAGAATTCCAATTGATACCAATGACATTATTAATAAAGCTTTAAAAATTCATGAAAAACTTAATGATCAGCTACCATCTACATCATCAACTTCAAATAAGTCATCCTTTACTGCAAGTAATGGATGGTTTGAAAAATTTAAGCAAAGAAATTCCTTACATAATCTAAAATTAAAAGGAGAACAAGCTTTCGCTGACACTAATGCAGCCAAAGAATATCCTGAAAAATTTGCTGAAATTATTGCTGCTAAATCATACGTTCCTGACCAAGTCTTTAATGCAGATGAGTCGGGCCTGTTTTGGAAAAAAATGCCTCAGCGGACTTTTCTTTCAAAGGCTAATAAATCTGCAAGTGGATACAAAGCTGCTAAAGATCGTATAACAATCCTTTTTGTTCCAATGCTTCTGGCGATCATATTATGAAGCCTTTAGTCATAAACAAATCGCAAACACCACGTGCATTTAAAGGATTAAATAAAGATAACTTACCCGTTTATTGGATGGCCAATAAAAAGGCATGGGTTACGGCCGCTGTGTTCAGTGATTGGTTTCATAATATATTTGTTCCAGATGCAAAACGGTAACTGAACAAAAAAGGATTGCCATTTAAAGTGCTTTTAGCTATTGATAACGCACCTGGACATCCAAAAGACTTGTAACACGAGAATGTGCAAGTGATATTTCTTCCAAAAAATACTACTTCTTTGTTGCAGCCCTTAGACCAGGGAATAATTTCAACTTTTAAAGCGTTATATATCAAGCAATCGTTCAAGTATATCTTAGATATAATAGAGAATGATGAATCTTTATCAGTAATCAATGCATGGAAAAAATATACTTTGTTAGACTGTGTCAAAAATGTCACATTGGCTTATAATGCAATTAAACAATCAACACTCAAAGGCTGTTGGAAAAATTTATGGCCAGATGTAGGAGAAAATAGTATGTCCTCTCAATCCTTGGATGATGAATATTCTGAGATAGTCGATATGGCACGTACGGTGGGAGGAGAAGGTTTTAAGGACTTTAGTGCACTTGATATTGAAGAATTGATGACAAATAAAGAACTTGATGTTGAAGATTTAGTAGAAATGTTGATCGAAGAAAACGACAGTGATTGCGATGAAGGACTGGCTGAACCAATAGCACTAACAACCAAAAATATTAGTGAAGGGCTTGAGATAGGTCGAAAGTTGGGAAATCATTTTTTAAAAAATGATCCAAACATTGAAAGAGCCCTTGCTTTCCAGCGATATATAACACAGGTCTTAGCCCAATATCGGGAGGTTTACAAGGACTTAAACAATAAATCGACACAAGCATTAATAACAAATTTCATTTCAAAATCTCCATGAACCGATATTATAACTAATATATTAACTACAGATCCAGAAACAAATATAACATTATTTAGTGATGAAAACGATATGTCACCCACTAAACAGATACGACTAGTAGTAGAAGAGAGTGATGAAGAACTGATTGAATCTGATAACTGATGTGTGTTTTATTATTAAAAATATTTATACATATGTATTTCTTTTTATAGACTGCCAAATACTAGTTTGTTTATAAATAAGGTTTATTTTGCTTTACGAAAAATATATGTACTTTTTTAAATACATGTAACTTAATGAATTCAAAGATATGATTTTTTTTAGTATATATTTTATTATATTATTATTTTATTTTTAATTTATATGTTTTTCGTTATTTTTAACGTTTAAATATATGAATTTGCTAAAAAAAAAATATTTTAAATTATTCGTATTTGGCTCTTTCTTTCAATTTACACGATTTTTCATACAAAAATATTTTATTTCGATTTACACGATTTTTTCAGGAACGCATCTATCGTGTAAATCGAGGGATAGGTGTACATACCATTTATGCAACAAATTAGTCTTAAAGAAAGTGGATTTTAAATATCTTGAATTCAATTAAATATTTATTAATACATACCATTTGTGCAATAAATTAATGGTTTTAATACTTTAATACTTTAACTGCGTGATTAATTTTGTTTTATGGTTATTTATATACTTTAGTGTTATAAAAATACTTTTTCGATTTAGGATTTATTATTGTGGTCCATAAATTATAATTTTTCACTACGTATACACTGAAAAATAAAAATTTCAAGTACTTCCCGACAGTACTGAAACATATAGTATTTTTACTTAGAACAGTGTTTAAAAAAAAGGCCCGTAATTTTGAAATGCGATTTAATCAAACTTTTGTTATTTGTGTTTTAATTCTAATCTAGTTTTTCAGTAGTCTTAATTTCTCCGAATACCTGTGATAAGTTTACACAATTTATAAAGAAACATATTTGTATATGAGTATTTACTTTTTTCCAATTTTTTGTCTAATTTCAGCAATTTTGTTTTTTATTTTCATGATTTTTTTGCTTAAATTTTGTCGATTTATTTTAATATTTGTTTTTTCGTTTTTAATATAAGTAATTTTTGCAATTTTTTAATTTAGGAAATTTGTGGATATCTGATATTTTTTTGTATTTTTGCAATTTGTTCCTTTTCAAAATTTCTTTCTAATTCAAGCTAATTTTGTTTTAATTTTGACTTGGTTTTTTTATTTTATCGTTATTTTTTCCATGTTGCGATCTTTTCAATTAGTGATCTTGTTTGTTTGTCAATTGTTTTTAATTTGCCGATTTTTTTATTTCTTTTTTTTTTTTGATTTCAAAGGTTTAATAAATTTTGCAGAGTTTGTTTTAATTTTTGTGAATTTTAAATTTTAGCGCCTTTTAAATTCTAGCGATTTTTTTACTTTTGGTTATACTTTTCAATTAAAGTTTTGTATTTCAATTTCTAACGATTTTTTCTTGCTTTTCTCCCAAATTGAATAGTTTTCATTGATCCGTCTAATTTTTTTTATTACAAACATCATTATTAGTCATAGGAGGCGTATGATTATTAAAATCTAATATCACGCATACGTTTAGTATAAAGTGTGAAAATAAATTATTAGTTTGCTAAATATGCCAGGAATAGTGTATACGATGCTTTAACGAATATTCAATATTTAGATTGAACTGAAAAATTTTGGCTACCTTTAGCAGCAGAATACAAGTATTTTCAGTTTTTGCTACAAAATTATTTTCAGTATTAGAAAGAATATGATTATCCTAAAATCAAACTAAATACCATTCCGAGAAAGTACACGGTCCAGAAAATGTCTCATGCTGAATTACATGTCGTCCAAAAATTATTCAATTTGGTTAGAAAGTACTGTTATCATGCCGCGATATCAATCAGTCGTCAATGTTAAACTGCAGCAATATTGTTCAACAATGAAAGCGCATTGTTTCATTTTTGCTACCCCTTACCTCTCAGCTATCAAACTGTATTTATCTTTTTGGTTGGCACAAATTGTGGCAAATATAAATTTGGCGTGAATTATTGGACGCCCTTTATATTTTCTTTATAATTTGGTATTCAATATTGAGTCTGTTGAATAAAATATTTTTTTATAAACAGTTAACAAAAAAAAAAAGTGGACACTTGAACCACCTTATTTCTGTAACACGTTAATCTAGCACAGCCAAACAAAAAGCAAAAAAAAGCTTATTTTAAACTTAACGTTTCCCCTAAGGCAATTGTTAACACAACCTCAAAAATACTACTACAATTATTCAGGCAAAAAAAAAAAAAAAAACTTGGACACTGCAAAATTTCAAAAATAAAAACCAAACAAAAACTATCAATTAAATTAATTGTTTATTATATTAGACTTAATAATCTTTTACTGTTTTATTTCTATTTTGAGTTCAATAAATATGTATCTAAACTTATTTTATGTTAAAATTTCGGTTAATGTGAAACTAGGCTAGAATTGATTACTCTAAACATGATTTGCATATGTTTGGCTCCTATATTCAGGTTTCCAATTTTCTATGAAATTTGAAAATATTTTCAAATATTTTACAAAGAAATTTTAAAGCTTTTTGCCTGAAAACAGATTCGGGCTGACTACCGAATTTCTTGCCAATCGAATGGTTCAATTGGAGCAATTGAATTTTTTAATTGTGACTACCGACTACCGAAGGCAACCGAAATACTGTTGCCACAGTAAAATTGTTCATGTCTCAATTTGATTTTAATTATCACAACCGAAAAATTCGTTTACCACAACCGAAACATTCGATTGGCTACAAATTCTATTGTCAGCAAAAATCAGTTTTCTCTGTGTATTTACACAGTTTAGAATTAATTTAGCCACTTCGCATGTAAGAGTCACTTAGAGGTGATTAATTTTTTTATATTCATCAAAAATTTTTCCACTTCATATTTTTTTTTTATTCACCACAAAAATTTTTAACTGGACAAATAATAGTTTTGTAAATTAAATTTGCATGTAAACAAATTGTATTAAGTTTTCAGGTGAAAAAAAATCATTTTTATATGACGTATGGCAGTTTTTCCATGAGAAGTACGAGCAACTTACTATGATTTATTATTATTTTTTTTTTAATACTTTGAAGTACAGGGATTATAAAGTACTATATAGTTTTGGTGGTATTATTAGAGCCTTAAAAGTACTACGGCACTCTTTTGATTCAGTTAGTACTATTTACAAAAAACACAAGAACTTTGTGATCACAACAACATTATTCCCATTCCAGATCTCCCTGCGCATGTTGGTGGCCCATTGTTTCAGCTTCTTTTTTATTATCCGAAAAGGTCTCGTAGTTTGAAACTTAAAGGAAACCAAGTTTGATTTATATTAGACCAATTCGTCAGCCCTCCCGTTCCCGTCCACTTAACAGTGTATGGGTACTCATATCAATGCTAGACGTCCCCTGCTGGGTACGCTGGCCTCCAAGAGATTACTCTCTGACCACCAGCAGTCTATGAGTTACAAGTGGAGCCACGTACTTAACCTGAACATTTATCGGTCTGATGGAGAGTATTGTCTCCAATGGCCTTGACGATGGGGATCTAATGGCGCTGCTAAACCTTGGAGTTTTCCCATATTACACTTATTCAGGATGAAAGGCCACCACATAATAGCGGCATACGTCTTTATCGATCTGACGATCTGGTCACCCTAGCAATTTTCTATACAGAAAAACTTTCAGCTACTTGACACTATCCTTAATTTCCATGTCCAAACCCCGAAACACAGGAGGGGTAATTGTAACCTCCCTCCTTTTCCTATTGCCCAGACAAACTTCGATCTTATCCGGTATTACATGCAGTCCCCTTATTTGAGTTCCCTCTGTGGCCCGCCTACATAAATAATTCGGATATTTTCTCCTGAGTATCCAAAATATAAGTTTATTATTACAATAGTTTGTCACCCCACCTACTTGCTAAATCTTTTTATTACTAGCAATAAAAAGAAAAACATAATAACTTACTCTACTCCAACCCCCAGGCATTAAATACTATACCAAAAACTGCCAAATTAACTCCTATTTATTGTTAATAAGAAAATGTAACACATTACAACTAACATACCGTACTCAATACTAACTATTTTAACGCTATGGTTGGCTATCGAAAGAAAAATCTTCAAATGATATATATTTATCGAATGTTTAAAAACATAAATTAGAGACGAATACCAAAAAGAAAAAAAGAAAACGGGTTACAAACAATAAGATAACAAACAAAAATTTAATCTTCCACAAAAACAACTAAACACGGGGTACCACAACAACAACAACAAGAACAGCAGCCGCAGCAACAATTGTAAAGGACGAGTCTCAAATAGTGATGTTAAATTTAAGATGAAAGGATGTGCAATTTTGATAGTATTTTATTTGAAGGTAATAAAAGGTAACTAGAGTTGAAAGGGGGAAAGTCGGAAGAAAGCCTTTTTTCTTGTATTAAAACAATAAAAATATCACAAAATTTTTATTACAATATTATTATTGCAACTAAAAAGATATTAGAATGGACAAAAAACGAGGCATTATATTATACCAAAAAAGGGTTGAATATAAAAAAAAATATACAAGAAATCTAAGTACATACAACTGTGATTTTCTTATAAATGTTATTATGATCTTATAGTTGTTACCAAAAAAAAAACCAATCTGCGTTTGTTGTCTTTCTTAGTTGTTCCTGCTTTTTTTCTATACGCTCTTAGGGCTTTTTAGTGTTTATTGCTAAAGATTAGTTTGTTTATTGTAATCCTTTGATATAAATTAAAAACTAAAAGAAAAACATTACTAAAAAGACTATAAGTCGTAACTAAAAACAGACAAAAAAGGGTTGATAATATTGCAACAAAATAAAAACAATTGGAATTGTACGTGAAAATGTTGGTATGAACGCAACAGACAAATCTAAGGCCCTTGTAAGGGATATAACATGAAGTTTTACAGAAAAAGTGTTTAAGCAATTCATAACACCAGCTAACATCATATATTTCAGTTAATTGCGACTCTGCAATCAGTTCCTCCTTGATGGTTCCAAATCAGGTCTCCAACATGTCAGCTTTCTATTTGAAAGTTTCTCAAAAATGCAGTTTTGGTTATTCATGAGATTTAAAAGTTAATGAACTTGATGTGGTAGAAATATATAAGATAATTTTTTTTAAAAGGTCATTACGGTGTAATGTAAGAGTAATTTACATTATACAGGTTGGTTGAAAAGTTTCTGCGCTCGAAATGAAGGAATACTGTTTTTGTTACGAAATATATTTTTTATTCAATATAATCTCCTAGAAGCTCAATACACTTGTTCCAATGATCTTCCTATAATTTTATCCCATTCTTATAATGGTTTTCCGGAAGCTCTGCAAAATAACCGTATACGGCTGCTATGGCCTCTTTATTCGACGAAAATTGCTTTCCACGAAAGAAGTTTTTGAGATTTCTGAAGAGATAGTAGTCACTGCGAGTCAAATCTGGTGAAAACGGTGGATGTTCAAGCAATTCGTACTTTATTTCTTTGAATTTAGCCATCGTCAAAACACTTTTGTGAGCAGGTGCATTGTCTTGATGAAAAATGATTTTTTTTCTTCTTCAAACCAGGTCTTTTCTCACGAATTTTTTCATCCAACTGATCCAATAGGCTGCAATAATATTCAGAGTTGATTGTTTTACCTTTCTGAAGATAATCAATCAACAAAATTCCTTTTACATCCCAAAAAACTGATGCCATAACCTTCTTTGCTGATCGTTGTGACTTCACCTGCTTTGGAGCTGAACAACCAGCTTCAGTCCACTGTAAACGTTCTTGTTTCAATTTAGGATCATGGTGGTAGATCCAAGTCTCATCCATAGTTATAAAACGACGCAAGAAGTCGGTTTTATTTGGCTTAAAACGCTCCAAATTACGCTGAGAAATTTGTTTTCGATCCAGTTTTTGTTGAATTGTTAATGTGTGCGGTACTAACTTTCCAAACAGTTTTTTCATACGTAATTCTTGATGTAAAATATGGAGTACTCGTTCGTCTGAGATGCTTATAACATTAGCAATTTCACGCTTAATCAAACTTGGATCTTCACTAACCATATTATGTATCTGCTCAATGATTTCTGCTGTGGTTGCAGTTTTTGGTCGTCCTTCGCGTGGATCGTCTTTAAGGCTGGTACGACCACGTTTAAATTCACCAGCTCAAAATTCAACGGTGCGTTTTGAAGGTGAGGACTCCTTATACACTTCTAAGAATTATTTATAAATTTTCTTTGCTTTTAAACCCTTCAAAACAAAGAATCTAATGACTGCACGATATTAAATTTTTTCCATATTAAAAAATCAATTACACGTCAACTTTAAATGGCTTGTAAACAAAGAAAGACTTGCAACTTTGCATGTGTTCTCAGCACAGTTTTACCAACTTGAGAAAAAAAAAAGTTTGGAGCTAGCAGTGCCATCTCTTGGTGAGTGCAGGAACTTTTCAACCAACCTGTAAGATTAGGTAATAAGATGTGTTAAAAAAATTGTATTAAAGAAGTTAAGAATTGTTCAAAAATACTTTCTTCCTCATAAGAGCTCATAGGCCTTCATTTTATTAGGCTCTCTCATATTTAAAGTCTACACAGAGAAAACAGATTCATCGTGACAACCGAATTTCTCGCCAACTAACCGAATTACTTAGATGTCCCAACCAAATATTTTCTCGATACAATTGAAATATTTGGTTTCAACCGAAATTCTGTTCTATTAACCGAATTTATGTTGTACTAGGCGAATTTCTGTTGCCACAAAAATATATATCAGTGGCTCCAACCAAACCATTCGGGTGGCAAAAAATTTGGTTGTCACAATAAAGCTGTTTTCTCTATGTGCCAGTTTTCAATTTGGATTATACCGTCATTATTATATAGAAAGTAAAATTTAAATCACATGATTCAATCCTATAATACAAATGTCTCTTTAAAAACACTTTAAAGCAGAGATACAAGCCGCCGGAATAGTAGCCGCTTAACCGCCGACGCAAATAAAATCGATTTCAACCGGCACGGGCTGTCATTTGACATATTCCATGCCGGATCAATAAGTCCATTAATTTTCTTAATTTCCCGCCTCCTTACTGAAAGGGAAACACAGCTCCTGTCAACAGGCATTTGCCAGTTGACTGCTGTCAAAATTTAAACAAGCTGCGTCATTTAGTTTGTGTTTGTTAGCAAAGTACAGCTTGATTTGAGGAAAATATGGAAAAAAAGTGAATTATGTATGCTCATTAAGCATTACCCAGCAAAAATAAATGGAAGTTATTCTTAAGGAATTAATTTTTCATTGATTCTAAAGAATCGTTTAGTTCTGATTTTTCTCTTTTAAGGAAGTTCTTTTTCACAACTTATAAAAATGTGATTTTTAATGAAATTAAACACTTTTCAAATCTATGACGCTACAAAAAGTAAAAAATTTATTGTAGTAAAAGTTGCAAGCATTTCGAATAGAGATAAATAAGGCCCGATTGCTGACTTTTCCCGCTAAAATTTAACGAACAGTAAAACTCAAACTTTGTATAGGAAACAACAACAAATGTGTCAGTTAAATTCCCAGGTAGAAGCTAACGGGAGATTGTGAAACTGAGGCTAAGGCTCTATTACTGATGTCCTGTAGAAATCTAAATTACAAATTCAAAATTTATTTGGAAAGAACAAAAGATTTAGTTTTTCACTAAAACATAAGAAGGGCTTTAGATGCAATGAAAAAGGATCATAAAAGAAAACTTCCACCCTATGACACCCCTATGTAAAAATCATTGGTTCCGATCCAAATTTTCACAACACCGGAATCAAAATCACTGCCGAAACATTTAAAAAGTTTTTACAATACAGGCCAATCGAGATATTATGGAAGCCATAGGCATCTCACATGGCTTAGTGGTTTCACTTTTGTATGATCACTTGTGTATGAGAAATCTTTCCGCAAGATTGCTTACAATCATCCACAAACGCAATCGTGTGACAAGTGCGGCTTCCATAGCAAAAATACATGACTTAGGCTACAACTTTCTGCCTTATCCACCCTAATCACCGGATTTATCCCCGAGTGACTATTAATTGTTTTTAAACTTAAAGAAATGGCCCGACAGCAAAAGATTTTTCTCCAACGATTAAATCATTTCACAAGCAAATACATATTTTGATGAAATATCTTATTTTTGGAGGGGTTAAAAATTTGGAGAAATATTGGACAAAATGTATAGAACTCAAAGGAGACTATGGTGTGAAAATAAAATGATTTTTTATCCAAATACTTGTGTTTCATTAAAAAAACACGGACTAATGGAACAGCCTTCGTTAAACCACACAAAAAATAAATCAGATTTTTTAAGAAGTTATTTAAAGAAGGCGGACAAAAATACGTTTTTTCACTAACTCAGATTTCAAAAATTTAAATCTCGGCATCATAAATTTTACTGCGAACAGGGTGATTCGAAATGTATTTTTTCATTTTAGGTGAATTTATAGATTTTTTTATAAATATTCAAATTTTAGTTGATCATATTTTTTTTTTGTATGTTTTCAAGCGCATTTGACTGCGGTTACATAGCCTAAACATTTTTATTTTGATAGATAACCCCATTGAGGCTCCGCATATTCAGATACTTGGGAATTAGAGTAATTTTTCTGCTCCAAACTTGTTTGAAAGATCTGACAGTTTCATAAAAGCACATAATATATAAAAGGTGAATTTAATACTTTAACAGTAGAGCGTAGCAAGTGAGATTGCGTGAATCAAGTGTGATCATGCGTAAGTGTGGATGAAAACTGATTTTCCCGTACTTGAATGAGTTCGACATAAATTTCCCTCACTTTACTATCTCTATTTAATATTACGTCGCTGCTCCGACCTGATGGGTTATGTGTTTCCCCACAAGTTTTCAGGAGAGCAAAAAAAAATGTTTGAAGCCACTCGTTTTACAGAAACCTTATCTCAATTACTTTATATGTGCCATAAAAAAAATTCAGATTATTTTGCCATTAGGAAGGTGTAAAGGAATTACAAAAAAAACTACACATAACCCATTTTGTTTATAGCATTTATAATAAAAATATTTTTTAATTTGGAATATTTTTACACATAACCGTTTTGGTTCATAGAATTTTTAGCTTCATAATTTTAATAAAATTCAAGGAATTAATTATAAAAATAAGTAAATGGGCACTAAGTACTCATTATGACTACACACAGAAAACAAATTCAGTGTGACCACCGAATTTTTTGCCAACTGCATGATTCGGTTGCATCCATCGATATTTCTGTAAGTGGAAACATAAATTCGGTTATTACAACAGAATTTTGGTTATTACAACAGAATTTTGGTTAGAACATTATTTTTTCATTCACCAATGGAATCATGTGATTGTCACAACCAAATAATTCGTTTGCTGCAACCAAAATAAAACTATTGGTATAAGAACTTTTATGAAAATCTGAAATTTACCTTTTATTATAATTAAATTCGGTTGCTTCGAAAATCGGTGCAGGAAATATGCGATTTTATTAGACAAATTTTATTATGTTTTGTACATATTTGAAAGAAAATAAAATGGTTTGAAAGACCAACAAGTTTTTTTTGACAGAAAATCGAAGGCAAAGTTTGCTAAATTCCATTATGATTCAAAATTGTTGTCTGGTGTTTAACACAAAAAAAAAAAAGTCACATAACCCATCACGTCGGAGCAGCGACGATTATTGGATTTTTATTAAAAATCAAATATTTTAAATCTCTTGCACTTTTTCAATCGAAAACTAATTTTCTTATTGAAATGTTCTTCTAAGAATTTTTGAAATAATATTTAATAGTAAAAAATAAGGAAATTTTCAATGGAATTAAAAAAAATTGCAATAAAAATAGGTAAAATGCAACAATACCCATTAAAAAATAAATAAGGTTAATGAATAATGCAGACATAATTTAAAAAAGAATTTATGATGGGAAATTTCGGGTCTGTAAAAAGTGTTACTTGGCAGGTAATATAATAAAAAATGTGTGTTAAATATTTAATTATGAGCATATGCAATTTCAAAAAGTTTTATGATCGGTGATTGTGGGGCTGTTAAAATTGTTATTTGGCAGGTAAAAGGTTTAAAAAAGATTGTTACATTATTGTGAGCAAGAATATTTAAAGTACTTCAAGATGTACAGAAAAATTATTTGGATTCTATTTTTATATAAATAATAATTTATCTATTTATTAATTTATTTTCGACTTAATTATAATTTCTATTTCTATATCCTACAATTAAAAATACATCTTTAAACAAATAGTTTTTTTACCTATGATACACTTAAAATATATTTTATATTACCGAATGTAGTGTATTTAAATACCCAGCAAAACCACACATTACCAAATAATGTGTAAAGTAATGTGCAGCCATAGGGGCTCATTGATTCCTTTACACCTTACTTCATTAATGAATTTTACAGGCGATGAGCCTCAAAGTAATGTATGTATATACCCATTACTTTAGAGGTGAGAATGTAAGGGGTTACTTATATGGTTACGAGAATGGAAAAAGTAATGCACCTAAAAATAGATTTTTAAAAAAGAGGAATTTTTATTAAAAAAATTATTACAAATATTTTAAACGTTATTAAAAATCGAACCAGGGAACTCTGGTTGCCAGCCAAGAAATCTACCCACTGAGCTATCGACGAATATTGTATTTAATTGCTTTAAATTTAAATGAATTGTTGCGCTTCGTTTTTTCGCCAGTGTTGTCAAACCAAACATACATTACCCTTTTGCTTACAAAAAAATTCAATGTAATGTATCTATAAATAGATTTTCAAAAATATTTCAATTATTACTTTACATTTATAAATCATATATTACGTAATCAGTAATCAGTAACTTTTTACTTTATGCTTGCAAATAATGAATAAGGTAACGAGCTGACATTACAAGGTAACGCATGAGAATATCGCACCCATTACTAAAGTTTTGCTAGGTAGTAATACTTAAAGTTTGTTTTAAATAAAGAATCAATTGAAATATATTTTTTAACTAATGGAATCAGTTATTCAAAAACCAAACTATAAACAAATACGAACTTTCAGTAAAAGTTGATATTCTCAGTTAAATATAAAATTTTATGTTTCTAAAGATAGAAATTTTCGTTTTTTTATCAAAAAGGTAGTTAAATACAAAATTATTTTAATACAAATTACAAGAAATTTTTTCACATATACATACAAACATAGAAAATAAAATTAGGAACATATGTGTGTGTTTTGCAATTTAACATTAGAAAAAAAACTTACAAATTTGAAAAACAACCTACAAAAATTGTTTTTTTCAAACGTTTTGTTTGTTAAATATTAAATAAAAGATTATTTCAAACGACTTGATTGTCTTTACTACTTTTGTTTACTATTGAACAATGATTGAGAATAAACAATAAAATGGATTGAAGATAATGACAAATCAGTAGTCCTCTTATTGATTGTAGTTTCGATTAATTGAATATGTATTTGGGATTGTTTTTAACGAAATATAATTGTGAGTTTAGGATTATTTTTAAACAATGTTTTTTTTTTATTTAAAAGATATTATTTGCATTAAAAATATATAGAAAAAATAATCTTAAAAAAACTCCAATATAAAAAAAACGAATATTTTTTAAAAAAAAAAAACCTTAATTTTTTTTGTCTTTTTTAAACAAAATAAAATTGTGTACTCTATTAAAAACGATTTAAGCTGATTTTAACGGTTAACTTCGTCCTGTTCCAATTACTTTTCATTTAAATCTAATGGTTTTTGTTATTTATATTAAAAAATGTTGTTTAAGCAACTGGTAAATGAGTCAAAAACAAATGATTAATCAGTTAAAAATAAATGTTAAAATTTTTGCTACCAATTCTGTAAAAAATAACTGATTATTCATTAATTTCAAATTGTTTCCATTTTTTGTACTTTTTTTTCTTACTAAATGTATACTCACACATTCTCTAGACACATTTTGTGCAAACGACCGTGTGTGTATGTATACTCACACATTCTCTGTGAGTATACATACACTGTATCCAGTAAAATGTCTTCAGTGTAAACAGTAGAATAACGAAAAGTTTAAGGACAGTCTTCAAAGTAACAAAATGTCTTCATAGTAACTTGTGGAACGAAAAACCGTCCCCGCAACATGTGCTGTGCACATATATATATATATATATATATATATATTTTTTTTTTGAAACAGACAGCACACAAAATCTAAATTTTGTGAGTAAATTTTTATGAAACTTTAAACAAATGAAAAAATTAGTGAAAATAAAAAAATCGGTAAATGTCAATAAATCACTTTGAACAAATGTACAAAAAAGTTAAAATAAAAATTTGTTTGGAAAATAAAGCAATGATCCTATATATTTAACTGAACTGAAAATTTTTTATTAAATTTCAAACAGTAAACTAAAAAATATTCTGAGTGTAAAACTTCATATTAGTGGCTGGTGAACAAAATATTTTGGGATATTTTTCAGCAGACGCTTGGAGTTGAATAATATTTTATATTCACCTCAATAATAGTTTTTCACCTCAAATATCTTTTTTACCTCCAACAATTTTTATTCACCTCAAACAATTTTTTTTTTTTTGGCACAACAATTATTTTCAGTCTAGTTTTCACCACAAAAATATATATGAACTCTGTAGCGTTTTTTAAATTTAAATTTTTATATTTTATCTGTGAAGGGTATAAAAAAAATGAATTTTTTGTGTCATTCCCTTATGTTACAAAAAATATTTCTATTATATGTTTTCCTAACAGTGCGCCCTTTCCTGTAATATCACTAATCCGGCATTATTAAATTTTTTATAGTGTGTAACTTATGTTTTGCCCTTAAGGCTTTTTCAAAAATTCGTTAAAAATACTTTTTTGGTAATTACCAAAAGTAGTGTAGTTTATTAAGGTAACTTTTGTCAATATAAATTTATAAAGCCTTATATTAGTTTTTTTTCTGATTAAAATGATAAGATTTTAAATGTAAAATTATATCTTAAAATACACAATTTAATGCAAATGAGCATAGAAATAAAAATTACAAAATTCATGGAAATATTTTACAAAAAATATGAAAATTTATCCATACAAATGGTTGTAGTTTTTTTTTTTAATAAAAAATTCAATCTTTTTTCAACGAACTATATAATATTTTCCATATGTCACCAACATCAATAAACCTACAACTTGCAAAGATTGACAAAACTTTATGATTGTGATATTTACCTGTTTGTGTAACAATTTTTGTAAAGCTTTTTAAAATTTTAATAAAACACTAAATTGATATTAGGAAATTTGTTCAGTGTCTATTTTCCATTCTATTTTGTTACAAAAAAAAAATATATGTTTTGTTTGGTATTTGAAACAGATTTTATTTATTAAGGTATTGCCTGAGTATAAAACTAATAATATAGGGAAATTTTACACACTTTATCCATTGACATACTTGATATAACCTTTTTAATCCAACTTAAGCCCAATACTATAATATTGAAATTTAAAATTTTTTCTTTATTAACATTAAGCGTTTTCCCAAAAAAAGGGATCAATTACATCCGCATTCCCCTATTGTGCAATCATTGTTTCCTCTTTCTTCCTTAAACAACATAATATTTTCAGTGAAATAATATTTTTGTTTTGTTATTTGAATGCAGCATCAGTTTGAAATTGATTCCAGCTAAAATATTTGTAACGTTTTACTACAATTGAAATGCAAATTGTTTCTATAGTTTAACTAAATGTAATAAATATTTGAATGTGTGTGGGTGTTTAAAATTATATTATTTTAAAGTGAAGGTATCGATATTGCTAATAAATACCTTGACCGAAAAATACAAAAGCGAAAGCATTGGCAAGGCAAATTAAAAAAGAATTTAACTAAACTTTTTTGTACATTTGTTCAAAATCATTTACAGTCATTTACCGATTTTTTCTTCGGCTTCTTTCTTTTTTTTTTTTTTGGTTTACCAACAAACTAAAAATTTGTGGTTTATTTCTTTCTGTTACAGATATTAAAAATTTGAAATTCGTTTGCTGTCTGTTTCAAAAAAAAAAAAAAAATAATAATCAAAAACTCCAATTTTGTTTTTATTTAAAATGTTTGTTTATGTACAAAATTTGTTCAATTCGAATTATAATAAATTCTTAACAACACACACACATATAGTCATTCACACAAAATATGTATATAGACTGTGTTAAAAAGGTTTAAATAAATGAATAATGATTTATTTTTAAGCAATAATAATTTGATTTAAATGAAAAGTAAATAGGTATGTTTTTAAATAAAATATAACTTTTTTTAAATGGTATTTTCTGTCATTTTTAAGTACAAAATATTTTAAAATTAAGGCCCACATTAAAATTTCAAGAACTTCCATGCCACCCAGACATAAGTAATAAATCGATGGATTTCATATTAGCGTTTGGTGAATAAAACATTTTGTGTTATTTTTCATCAGACGCTTGGAGGTAAATAACATTTTTTATCCATCTCAAAAATTGTTTGCCACCTAAAATATTTTTTTCACCTCAAACTATTTTTTTTCCATAACAATTATTTTCAGTCTATAAACTGATATTTTTTTTTTTTTCAATTTGATATATATGAATGCCTGTTGATGCAGTATTTTTCCCATCGAATTGTTCGGATGTCCCAACCATCATTCGGCTGTCCCAACTAAAATAGATTTTCTTCAATCAAAGTACAGGTTGGTTGAAAAGTTCCTGCTCTCGAAATGAAAGAATACTGTTTTTGTTACGAAATATATTTTTTATTCAATGTAATCCCGTAGAAGCTCAATACACTTGTTCCAATGATCTTCCAATAATTTTATCCCATTCTTATAATGGTTTTCCGGAAGCTCTGCAAAATAACCGTCTACGGCTGCTATGGCCTCTTCATTCGACGAAAAATGCTTTACACGAAGGAATTGTTTGAGATTTCTGAAGAGATAGTAGTCACCGGGAGCCAAATCTGGTGAATATGGTGGATGTTCAAGCAATTTGTACTTTAATTCTTTGAATTTAGCCATCGTCAAAACACTTTTGTGAGCAGGTGCATTGTCTTGATGAAAAATGATTTTTTTTCTTCTTTAAACCTGGTCTTTTCTCACGAATTTTTTCATCCAGCTGATCCAAAAGGCTGCAATAATATTCAGAGTTGATTGTTTTACCTTTCTGAAGACAATCAATCAACAAAATTCCTTTTGCATCCCAAAAAACTGATGCCATAACCTTCTTTGCTGATCGTTGTGACTTCACCTGCTTTGGAGCTGAACAACCAGCTTCAGTAAAACGTTATTGGTTCAATTTAGGATCATGGTGGTAGATGCAAGTCTCATCCATAGTTATAAAACGACGCAAGAAGTGGGTTTTATTCGGCTTAAAACGCTCCAAATTACGCTGAGAAATTTGTTTTCAATCCAGTTTATGTTGAATTGTTAATGTGTGCGGCACTAACTTTCCAAACAGTTTTTTCATACGTAATTCTTCATGTAAAATATGGAGTTCTCATTCGTCTGAGATGCCTATGGCATTAGCAATTTCACGCTTAGTCAAACTTGGATCTTCACTAACCATATTAATTATCTTCTCAATGATTTCTGCTGTGGTTGCAGTTTTTGGTCGTCCTTCGCGTGGATCGTCTTTAATCCTGGTACGACCATGTTTAAATTCACCAGCCCAAAATTCAACGGTGCATTTTGAAGGTGAGGACTCCTTATACACTTCTAACAATTGTTCATAAATTTTCTTTGCTTTTAAACCCTTCAAAACAAAGAATCTAATGACTGCACGATATTCAATTTTTTCCATATTAAAAAAAATTAATGACACGTCAACTTCAATGAATGACTTGCAACTTTGCATGTGTTCTCAGGACAGTTATACCAACTTGAGAAAAAATAAGTTTGGAGCTAGCAGTGCCATCTCTTGGTGAGCGCAGGAACTTTTCAACCAATCTGTAGGGTTAGAACAAATTGGGCTTGTAAAAACTGTTGCAGCAACCAAATGATTTAGTTGGCATCAAATTCGCTGAGGGCAAAATTATTTTGCTGCGTAACTAATGTTCCCAATAATACATTAAATATTTTCAAATCTGTACATTGTTATGTTTTAATTTGTAGGAAAAAAAAAAACTGATAATAAATTTATTGTAAGAAAGATTTTATTAAAAATCACGATTTTAATATTTTAATAAAAATATAATTTAAGAAATATTATAAGAGAAAATACGTGCAAAGATAAGAAGACATCAAAAACAACTGCTGCCACAATTTAATAAGCTTTGGTCAAACACTTAACGGGCAAAAAAGAAAGTAAATCCCATACTGTAAATTTTTATTCTGTGTACAAATAAAATGTAATTGCAGCATTCACTACGGCATATGTGAAACTAAAAAATGTAATAAATTTGGTGAAATAATAAACCAGATACATGCCTATTAGGAGGTATCGTTGCGTTTTGAACAGCTAAATGTAAAAATCATAACGCACAAATTTTAGGAGGGTACTTTTAAGTTCTGTGACTCACATTCATGGAGGATTGATATCACAGTGTCTTGGCTTATGCAAAAGCACTCTAAAAATGTGCATGGAAGAGATGAATAACAAAATGCTATAATTAGAAGATTATGTAATTTACTGTTTGTAGTTTAATAAAAAAAGATTACTGTTAAAATTATAGGAAAATACATTTAGTTTTCAAAGAAATATTTATTTCAACTTTTTTATACATTTGTTTAAAACGATTTACTGTCATTTACAGAATTTTTTTTTTTCGTTAAATTTAATAAAAACTAACCACGTTACAGGTATTAAAAATTCAAATTTTGTTTGCTGTTTGTTTTGAATTACAAGAACTTCATACGCACCCACACATTTAGACATTAATACATTATGTGGTTATATAATATGTGAACTATGTAAAGAACAAACAAAAATATAAAAAACGGAAACAGTTTTCGAATATATGAATAATCATTTATTTTTGCGAAGTTGGAGGTAAAATTTTTACAATTACTTTTAACTGAATAGTAATTTGTTTTTACTAATGTGTTAGTTGTTTAAATACCATATAAAAGTAAATAAAAAGTAAGTAGACCTGGTTTTAAATGAAATATCATTTCTTTTAAATGGTATTTTCTGCTGTTTTAACTTACAACTATTTTAAATATCTGTGTTTCCTGATGAATGGGCTTTCACTAAAGGAATCACTTATGGAATTTCCATTAAGAACGTGGAAAAGTGGGTGCAAATGTAAAAAAGTGCGCGCCCTTTCTTACTCATACTAATCCGCTGGATTTAGGAACTCAAACATTTTTGTATTGCTATCCTGGTGTAGATATCCACTATGAGGACAGTTTTGAAAGTGATTACGGGGAGTTGCAGATAATAAAATAGTCTCCCCTGTTACATCCTGTCCAAACGGCTTCTGCTAGAAATCTAAAATTTTAAATATGTCTTCCAGGGGGAGCTTATTCAGTGATAAGGTACTTTTTGGAAAATCCAATCTGACCGCGTAAAGTAGGTCCAAGGTGACTCTTAACCACCCAGCTGAAGTAGGATTTAAGCACTACACTCAAAAAAAAGTTAGTAGAAAAATTTGTAAACGGTTTTCAATCCAACTTTACTATTTTTGTACTGATTTTTAGTAAAAAAAATATTATTTAGCAAATCTTTTTGCTATTTACATTTTACAAATTACTGAGTCTTTACAGAATATTTAAAAATTTTTGTTGCTAATTTCAGAAATCATTTTACAAATTTTTGAAAACCGATTTGCTAAAATTAGCAAAAAAAAAATACTAATTTTAAAAAAGTGGATATTGAAGGAAATGTTTTTTCTAATTAAAACTTACACCTAAAAACTTTAAAGTGCCTTAAAATGTTACATGGATTAAAAAGGATCGGAAGTGAATATACCGACTCATGTCTGAAAATAATAAAATCCGTAAAATATTATATAAAAAAAAAAGTTTTAATGCAATTTCCAAAAATGTGTTGCCTCTTTTTATTAAAAGTTGCATTAAATCTTTTTTATATCTAAAATTTTACGTATTTTATTAAGTTTTTTCCTTCTCCTGTCAAGTAACAAAAATCGAGTTAGGACCTTTTTATATTAAGCCATCGATATTTAGTAATTTTTTTTTTGATGATTTTAGCAAACAGATTTTAAATTCTACTAAAATTTAGTAGCGGCTTCTAATTTTTCTACTAATTTCATTGTACTACACGTCAGCAGAAATGTGTTGCTAAGATTAGCAAAATATACCGCTGGGCTCAAATTAGCAAAATTTCCCGTAATAATAGCCTAATTTTCAGTTACCATTACAGAATTTTTTTGGTGAGTGTATGTATTTTAAAGTCTGCTTGTCAAATTTCCCATTGCAAAATATATACATGGTGTGTAGAAAGAAAATTAGCTTCTGTAAATATCAGCCTTCATTAACAGTTTGAAAATTTTAAATTAGAGTGTGTTCTATTTTCATCTGAAATAGCACCTGACATCAGCTGTTTTGCAAGTCAATTGTTTGTGGCGGCAATAAAATTAATAACATTAAAAATAAACCAGATTTTTCTTTAACTTTTTTTTGTTTATTTTTTTATTTTTCAATTTCATGGCAGCTATTATTAAAATAATGCTCAAAATTGCAATATTTGACTCCTTTTTTTAAACTTTATTTTCAAGAACACAAAACTCTCGCGAAAAAAAGAGTCATAACAAAAACAGCTGTTATGAACTATTGTAGGTTATGTCGGATGAAAATAAAAACGTAAGTGTGAAAGCAAAAATTATAAACCGTATGTAAAACCCACTGTAAAAACCATAGTGTGTAAAAGCACCTTTAACCGCTGGTAATTGGAACTTGAAATTTGTCTGAGATGAGATATTTAAAAATAGAAATCTAACATTTACAATATAAAGGGTGTCCCAAGAAGAACGCAATTTTTAAATCTGGCAACATTCGAAGTGTCATTGTTTGACATTTAAACAATTCTTATTGTTTGCTAGTAGAAGGTACGAGGTTAGTAAAAATGGAGCGCTACACGAATGAACAACGCATTCTCATTGTGAAATTGTTTTACCAAAATGGTGAAAGTTTTGCGGCTACAGTTCGCAAATTGCGATCAATTTGGGGTCACAATAATGCTCCAAAAGAGTCAACTGTAAAGAGATTAATGGATAAATTTGCCGAAACTGGGTCTGTTAGTGATGTAAAGACAACAACGCGCCATCGACCAGGTCGATCGACCGAAAATGTCGCAGCTGTACGTGATGATGTCGCTCAAACTCCATCCACCTCAATTCGACACCGAGCTCAGCAAATTGGTGTCTCCAAATCCACTTTGCAGCGAATTTTGACGAAAGATTTGCATCTTCATGAATACAAAGTTCAATTGACTCAGGAACTGAAGCCAGCTGACCATATACAGCGAAGGGAGTTCGTTAATTGGGTATTGGAGAGACAACAAATGCTGATTTTGCCGATAAAATCATCTTCAGTTACGAGGCCCATTTTCATCTTGATGGCTTCGTCAATAGGCAGAATTGTCGTATTTGGGGTGAGGAAAATCCTCGAGTGATTCACGAGAAGCAAATGCATCCTCAACGTGTCACTGTGTGGTGTGGTTTTTGGTCTGGAGGAATCATTGGACCTTTTTTTATGAAAATGAGGCAGGTCAAGCGCAAACAGTCAATGGTGTTCGGTATCGTGAAATGATAACCAGTTTTTTCTTGCCTAGAATTGAAGAAATGAAAGTGGAGGGCATGTGGTTCCAACAAGACGGCGCCACATGTCATACAGCCAGAGAAACAATTCAATTGCTGCGTCAGTCATTTCCCGGTCGTGTTATTTCGCGTTTTGGAGATCAGAATTGGCCGCCTAGATCGTGCGATTTAACACCATTAGATTTTTTTCTTTGGGGTTTTTTGAAGTCGATGGTTTACGCGAATAAGCCGACGACGACTCAAGCCTTAAAAGAGGAAATTGGACGCTGCATTAATGAAATACCGCAGCATTCATGCAAAACGGTCATTGAAAATTTCATTAAAAGATCGCGTGCATGCCAGCAAAGCCGCGGCGGCCATCTGCACGATATATTGTTCCATACATAACCTCATTCTGTCTACTTTACGATATAACAAAGTTTCACGATTTTTTTTTAAATATCTGTGTTTTATTTAAAATTTAAAAATTGCGTTCTTCTTGGGACACCCTTTACTTTCCTTACTCCTTAAAGTGTGACTTTTTAAAACACAAATGGAGTTCAAAGGGCGAAAAGTTCAAATTTAATGGCCTTTTAACCACTTTAATGTGGAAATCTAAAACTTGAAATTGAAGTATTCAGTCAACAAACCAAAAATAAAAATACTTTAAACTTAGATATCATATAATTTTGTATATTTCTTAATTTTTTCCGAGTTTCGGCGTAATTATAAGAATTATGGATTATTTTCTTAATTAAAATCAACAAAATGATAATAAATCATCGAATGTAGAAAAAGTGCCCATGTGGCGTATGATTATTATAAACATGATTTATTCAAAACAAGTATACGCACTGATGTTTTTCCTATACTTAGGTCATTTCAAAATCTGACTATAAATCTGATGTAGAATCCTGAATTTGATGGTTTTTGATATTTGTGTTAAGTTTTGGGCTTTGGTGTGTTCTGACATGTATAGTAAAATTTTATGGGCAACATTTTTGTAGAACATTTCATTACCGCCCTCCCGCTTCTTTGGGGTGTTTTTTAGGTTTTGTTAGAATAGTGCCAAATATTACCGTTAAGTGGGGGAGATAGAGCGTTAATATGTTTCACAAAAATATTTGCCTTAATATTTTCTACAAAGTTGATGAACATACCCTACACCTCAGATGTAAAGAACCCATAGTTTCATATACCCCCCTAAAATAATATACCGATGTGATGGATGTTTTAAAACGCCGACATACCTATATTTATTTTCTTTGTTTCCCCTACCAGAATCCATTGTCACAACTCCGTAATTTTGGAAAAAGTTTCAAAATTATTGTATAGTGTTATTAGATCATGCAGATTAAGCGGTAACGAAATTATTTAAATAATTAAAAAAAAATTGATTAAACGGTTATTTGGGTCGATTAATGATAAAACAATTCACGATTAATCGCTTAACGTTAAATACATATATATATTCGTCAATAATAACACAAAGAGCTTATTATTATTTTAAAGTATTTGTTCAGCATAATTCAAAGCATCCTGAGACTTTTAAAAAAATTATGCCTTAGGCTCTTGAGATTTTTTTGGGAGGAATCTGTGGACACTTCAAAAAGAATATGTTGTCAGAAATGCTCAAAGGAAAGTAAACCTTTGATCCTAAAGCCCAAATTTGTTTGGTAGTATCGTAACAAAATTAGCTTAGCATTATTGTTTTTATTATAAATAGTGTAGAAAGCCATATATTTAATAATTTGTATATTTCTTGAGCACAGGGTTATATATCAAGTAATAATTTTGTTATCTTAAGAGTATTTGTTTTAAATTTTACTAGACAGTAATTTTTATTTTAATATATTTTAAAGATAAGTTTTTTACTTTACTGTTACACTATAGAGGCCTGAAAATAGAAATTCCTTGTGAAGACAGTATTTAAGCGCAGTCCTTAATTTTAACTATAAAGCTGGTTAATTTATTTTCTTTGTTTGTCACTGTAGAGCAATTGGAAATATTTATAAGAACAACTACTTTTAAACAAAATTCAAAAAAAAAACGAAATAAGGGAAGCGTAATTACTTTTTACCGATTTTGTAGCTAAGTTGTCTGAAATAAATAAAAGAAATATCATTTATTTTTATCGATTTTTAGTTAGTTTGTTAACAGTTAAAATAAATGAAACATCTTTTATTATTTACGTAAATTGTAAGTTAATTTATTAAAATTCAAAAATAAATAAAAACTTTTTAAGTGATTTTTTACTTATTTAAAATTACACAGAATTAAATTACCAAATTATGTTTGTAATATTAAACAACTGTCATAGAATATTTAAAAAAAAATTTAAAAGGTACCAAAAATGGAATTTTTAAATACAACAACTTTTGTTTATTTTTTTGTAACTCAACTTTTTATTTTTATAGAATTTTTATATGAAAAATAACAATTTACAAACATTTCAAACAAAAAATTGTTAGAAATCAAATTTGAATTTTAACATCCCAGCAAAAAAAAAGTAGCAAAAGAAGAGAAAAAGAAGCAGTGATTTTGATTCCAGTGTTGTGAAAATTTGGATCGGAACCAATTATTTTTACATAGGGGTGTCATAGGGTGGAAGTTTTATTTTATGATCCTTTTTCATTGCATCTAAAGCCCTTCTTATGGTTTAGTGAAAAATGAAATCTTTTGTTCTTCCCAAATAAATTTTGAAATTGTAATTTAGATTTCTACAGGACATCAGTAATCGGGCCTTAGCCTCATTTTCACAATCTCCCGTTAACTTCTACTTTGGAATTTAACTAACACATTTGTTGTTGTTTCCTATACAAAGTTTGAGTTTTACTGTTCGTTAAATTTTAGCGGGAAATTCAGCAATCGGGCCTTATTTACCTCTATTCGAAATCCTTGCAATTTTTACTACAATAAATTTTTTACTTTTTGTAGCATCATAGATTTCATTAAAAATCTAGATTTCATTAAAAATCACATTTTTATAAGTTGTGAAAAAGAACTTCCTTAGAAGAGAAAAATCAGAACTAAACGATACTTTAGAATTAATGAAAAATGAACTTCTTAAAAATCACTTCCATTTATTTTTGCTGGGATATAGTTTAAATTAACTAAAATTTTGCGATATTTTTTTCTGTGTACATTTTCAGTTAATTTAAATAACAAACTATTTGCAGTGTATAAAAAACGATTTTTGTCAAGGGATCGAAAGAAAAATTTTTCGCGTTTTAATTTTACACTGAATGAATTCAATGTTTTAGAGTTTCAATGTACGTAGGGTAGATGGGGAGGGTTCGCCGTACAGACATAAATCATACCTCCGATTTTCAATTTATTTAGGAAAATTATTTAATTATTCAAATCGATAATTTGTGCTGATACTAATCATCTTTCATGCCTCCAGTTGTAATGTTGGTAGGATAGAAGAGGGTGATTTCGCCTTTGGCAGCCAAATTTTGCATCCGATTTTCACTATATTTAAGGGAGTATTACGTTGTTCAAGTCGATAATTTTTGGTGATATTAATCAACTTTCAGGCCTGCAATTTGTTTAAGGGTTGCAAAAAAGATCTTAGATTTGCTAAAACTCTTTCATTTCATCTCCCAAAAAAATTCTTTAAGATGTTAAAGTGCTGATATTAACTTGCAAGATCAGCAGGTCTTTTCCTAATCAATTTCTAAAAATAATTTTAAAAAAAGTTAAATTATGTGAACGTGTGATCATAGTAGGGCAGACCACAAAAATTTTAAAATTGTATAAATTTACAGACGTATAAGTAAAATGTTATAAATAAACGTGGTTTTTTGAAAATTTTTCTTTGATATCAAATTTATATTTATAGCATGACAACTTGCCGAATTTACCTTAAGTAGTTAAGCCCTTTAAGTTACTTAAAAAATCTCAAAAAGGAATTCAAATTTAAGCTGAGATATGTGGGTTTTTAAATAAGTTTTTTTTCTTTCAAAAAAAATCTCAAATAAGAAATGACTGGCCTTTATAAAAAGTGGCTAATGCTCCCCCTTCTACCCCACTTCAGATTCTAAGAAGTAATATTCAAACATATTGTAAAATTCTACAAAAAAATTATAATTAAAAATCATTACCAACATTATGTTTTATGGTATATAAGATTTTTTATATAAAATATTATATATGATTTACGTTAAAATACTGATGTATTTAAATGCATAAACGTTAGATATATTTAGATATAAATACACACAACAATATTTGCCTGTTTTTGTGGAATAGTTATATGCAGCAGCTGTGCAAACATATTCATTGGCACATCATAATGTTATCTAATGCAATAAAATAATTAATTTATGTTGTATATCAGCTCAATAATTGTAGTATTAAATACATACAAATAAAATAAGCCACCAACCAACCACACTACCAAATACAAATAACTAAATGTATAAGTATGGATTTGTCCACACACACACACACACACACATATACACAATAATGGTCATTTGGGTGGGTTAGTGTTGGTTGTATAGATTTGACTACATTGAATATTGGTTAGTGAGTGAAGGATATGATGCGACATTTTGGTACCAGAGCAACCAATCAATATGAAGTATGCAAAATAAAAGCCACAAAAGTTTTCATTATATACAATAATGCACTTGTATAAATGGATATCAATGTGTGTGTTTTAGTGTATGTGTTTTAGTAAATGTGATAATATAGAGAAACACAATCATCCTTTAGTTTAAATTTATACATCCGGTTATTTACTGGCGCCAGATGTTACCATATCAAATATATATTACACATACTACTTACTGCTGTATAACTATATTCATTTCTTGTTTAACTCCCACTCTTCAATTGGCTTTGCGAATATAACAGAATATTTTATCATTGCAGAACCTATCATATATTGAAATTTCATGCATAATTTGCATTTATTTTATAGTCCTGGCTAAACAACAAGTGCAATAACAATAGTAAACATTCAATCTTATATTTCTGGCTTAATTTGGATACATAGAATCTGATATTTAGGTATATTTTTGTAGATGCAACAATTGTTTATCCTTAACCACACGCAGAGAAAAAAAAACATGGTTGGGACAATCATATTCGAAGAGCATCATACATTTTTGGGTTTATGATTGTACCAACCATAGTCGTACTATAATATGGTTATCATATTATGATAATAAAATAACCATAATTTTACCATAATATGGTCCCTACAGTTATATTATTATTCAAAAATTACAATATTATGATTTTAATAAACATATTACGATCTTGAATATGATTTCCTGTAATCATAGTATACTCAAAATGTTATCATATTATAGTCCCTATAACTATATTATATCATCCTTCTTATTTTATTACAATTATTAATACATATACATAGTATGACTATCTAATATCATGTTATGGCACATTAATAAGCATATTATGATTCTCATATATATATATTATAAATATAAAATCACAGCATTTAACAATATATGATTGTTTTTTTAAGACATTTTGTAGTAAAAACAAACTGACTGAATTGATAAAGTTTTGGTTTTTATGAAAACAAGACAATATTATGACTGTAAATTTCAAAGTCATGTTTTATTTGAAGTATAATTATTTATTGATTGTTACCAGAATTTTATGGTTGCTAAATTATCTTATTTTTTTTATAGTCAGAGTTTTTGTTACCACAATATGGTTACACCCAATCATGTTATAAAATAGAAGGTGTCAATCATAAAATAGTAAAATATTTACTATAATAATGATGGTAGCGACCATGTTGATGGTTAAAAAACCAATAACATGGTTGTGGCAACCATACCAGATTGCAGCAAGCACAATATATTAGCAGTGATCATGTCGCAACCATGTTTTTCTCTGCGTGCATTTTCTTTAAATTTTCATTTACTCCATTTAGTCTCACAACACTTTAATTTATTTGTATGGCTAAGAAGCAGAGCTTGAAAATTACAATACTTTTTTTTTTTTGAATTAGTTTGAATAAAAATTTATTTATTTTATGAACCACAGAATAACTTATAATTATTAAAAATTAACCCAAGTAAAGAAGATTAGATCTGTTTTTACGTAGTTAGATATGAAGTTTAATTAGATGTGGTAACATATCTGTTGATATATAATAAGCTACGTAATACGTAATACATTTTATGGCTAGATCTGATAACTTCTAGTAACAGATATCTTGATATCAAAGAAGATCTGAGAAATTAGGTGATTTTAATGGTCAAATAAGAGCATGTCTGGTCATATAGGGTTATATCTGGTTTCAGATATGTTTATATGATAATTTTCATGCCATTAAATATATTTGGGATCTGGATAAGGGATTTGGAAAATTTGGTGATTTTAATGGCCAGATATAAGCAGATTTAGTCATATAGGGTCATATATAGTACCAGATCTGTTTATACAGACGTGATTTATCTTCGCTCGCAACATCAGTTATAAAAAAGTTTTGTAATAGGTTTAGTTTTTAATAGGTTTATTATATTTTAGTTTTTAATAGGTTTATTATATGGGAGTAGTGTTCTGCCTTTTAAATAGGTTTAGTTTTTAATAGGTTTATTATATTTTAGTTTTTAATAGGTTTATTATATGGGAGTAGTGTTCTGCCTTTTAAATAGGTTTAGTTTTTAATAGGTTTATTATATTTTAGTTTTTAATAGGTTTCTGTCTGTCTGTGTTCTGTCTTTTAAACTGTCAACACGCATTTTGTCCGCATATATCGTTTATGTTTTTAGTGTCGTTAAATCGAATTTAAACGCGCCGTTTTTTTTTTGTCCAGTGTTGATATAATAATAATTACAATAAATCAATATGACACCCCTATGTAAAAATCATAGGTTCCGATCCAAATTTTCACAACGCCGAAATCAAAATCAGTGTTTCTTTTTCTCTCCATTTGCTACTTTTTTTTTGCTGGGTATATGATCAGATCTTACCCTGCGGGAAAAGCACCTATCTCAGAACACGTTACGTGACCGGTTCATTGTAATAGGCACCTGTCACAGGACCGGTTTTTTATATGAAAAGGACTGGGAACTTTAACATGGGCTTGTCCTAGGAGGGCGTCAATTGCCCTCTGTGACAAGTCACAGGAATGGTCTAAAAGAACATGTCACAGAACTAACTCCAAAGAGCATATCACAGAACCAACGCAAAAGAAAATTCCATGACTTTTAAGCCGGTCACGTGGTGGGTACTTTAGGAGCCGGTCCTCTTTTCACCTAACTCGTCATATGTATATCCTTAACCGGTCCAGTTTTCACCTATCATGGGACAGCTGCCAATTCCCAACTGACCTCTTTTTTCCCGCAGGTTTGTTTTGATTCAGTTTTATTAAATTCGATTAAATAATTTTTTTTTTATAATTTAAACCGCAAACATCGAATAAATCATTTTTGTTTAAAATGATTTCTTAAAATTTAATCAATTTATTTTATTTTAAATCAACAAAAATAACACAGATTCTTTGAATTTGGTTTTGACTGAATAAAGTTAAAAATTTGAAAATCAATAAAATGAAATTTCCTAAACGATTTGTAAAAAATTAAATCAGATTTAAAAATTATATCAAAGAATTGTGTTTTTAAAGGTCTGATAAGAAAGCAATGAATAAAATTTGTTCAAAAAGTATTTGTAACTCTAGGAATTGCAATAGTTAATTAAGCTGACATTCTGTCATGTAATTTTTTCAGGGAACTTTCATTAAGTGATTTAAAAATATTCCACTCATTCATTTAAACATAAAATTTTTTGATTAAACTTGGATTAAAAGTTAACCTGAAAATTTTATTCAACTGTTAAGTGATTTCAACAAATTTCATTGAGTGATTTAAAATCATATTTTTACCGTTCAGTTGATAAAGAAAAAAAAAACAAAGAAATCCGTTCAGCAAATTTAAGTATCGTGTCTGGCTAGACTATAGTTAGTAGAGTTGCTAACAAATCGTGTAGCTGTGTTTCTATCACTGGTATTATCAGACCTGTGGCTTTGGTACTTTGACCAAAGGACTTATTTCCTCTCTTTTGGCTTCCTTTTTGAAGTATCAACACTGTCCGCTATATGAAAAAGAAAACTCATTTATTTTTCTTTTTTTTTTTCATCCAGATATATTTCAAACCACTGTACATAATATATAAAGGGTACTAAATATGTGGGATTAAATCCTACCTGTCGTTATATCCCACCTCTCGTTAAACAGTGTTTAAGCGATGTGTTTAATAGTAAATTTGCTTGAGCTTAAACACTTAAAATTATAGTTAAAAGAATAATTCAGACTTAACTGCACTAGTTCTAATATAAACACTGGGTTGCTTTATATCTTAATTTCAAAATCAATTTTAACATTCATTGTTGGTTGGTTCAGGTAGCAGTTTACTTTCTCAAAAGTATCAAGTATAGTCCAAAATCTATTCGGTTTTAAAAGACCACTTCATTCGTTGCAAGTTGATATCCCAAGAGTTAGACCTAATCTGAAAGGTTGAGATAACGGATAAGATCACCAAGTTCTGTGTCGGGTCCCCTGCAGTTCCAGGCAATTTAAAGAGAAATAATCTGTCATATCCATCTCCCCTGGAATGCCACTGCTACGGCATTATAAGTCTGTTATAATATCAGTCAGTGACCAGTCAGCACTGCCGTCAGTCTTGAAACATCTCTTCTACTCCTACTAAGGAAATATTTAGTACTCTCCAGATCGTAGTGACCCAATTGTGGACACATTTAGAGTAGTCGCTGCCCATAATAACTCGTCTGCCCTCTCATTACCATAAAAATGCTTGGAGACCGAGGGCCCATGCCAACCTATTCAGGTACTGGCAATTTAGCATGGAAACTGAGCAACGAGAATAGAAGACGTAATGTATAAAATCAAGGACATAAGCGCCGTATTGTTATCGATCCCACAGTTACCTGAGTTGCAACCGCACACATAATTTGGCAAGTTTTTATGATAGCTATAATATCCGCTAGAAAGACGCTAATAGAAGAGACTACCCCGTGTCATATGCCACAACTCATCTTTGTACCGTCTGCGTATAACCTGATATCAAATTCAGCTGTTGAAATCTTCCTGTCCCGTTTCTCTCTAAAAGGAAAGCTGGCCCGAAAAGCTCTATCGAAGTCAATACTAGGAGTAGAATCTGATATATAAAAGCAGTTAGTTGAGCAGCCTAGCATGTTTACTTTCCAGTCGCTGGCAGAAATCTCAACACCCAAATCCAAAATCCTAGAAAGCAGCCAAGATATTTATTGCCAAATGAATATTTTGGTTGCAGGAACCGAATTATTTATTTGTCCCCACCAAATGTTTTCCAGATACAATTTAAATATTTACTTTCAACCGAAATTTTGTTGCATTAACCGAATTTCGGTTGCGACAAATAAATATATCGGTGGTTTCAACTAAACCATTCGGTTTGCAAGAAATTCGGTTGTTACAATGAATCTGTGTTCTGTGTGTAGGCATAAATACCACCTTTAACATTTTCCATATGACAGGCATGTAAAGGGTGTCCCAAGAAGAACGCAATTTTTAAATCTGGCAACATTCGAAGTGTCATTGTTTGACATTTGAACAATTGTTATTGTTTGCTAGTAGAAGGTACGAGGTTAGTAAAAATGGAGCGCTACACGAATGAACAACGCATTCTCATTGTGAAATTGTTTTACCAAAATGGTGAAAGTTTTGCGGCTACAGTTCGCAAATTGCGATCAATTTGGGGTCACAATAATGCTCCAAAAGAGTCAACTGTAAAGAGATTAATGGATAAATTTGCCGAAACTGGGTCTGTTAGTGATGTAAAGACAACAACGCGCCATCGACCAGGTCGATCGACCGAAAATGTCGCAGCTGTACGTGATGATGTCGCTCAAACTCCATCCACCTCAATTCGACACCGAGCTCAGCAAATTGGTGTCTCCAAATCCACTTTGCAGCGAATTTTGACGAAAGATTTGCATCTTCATGCATACAAAGTTCAATTGACTCAGGAACTGAAGCCAGCTGACCATGGACAGCGAAGGGAGTTCGTTAATTGGGTATTGGAAACACAACATGAAAATGCTGATTTTGCCGATAAAATCATTTTCAGTGACGAGGCCCATTTTCATCTTGATGGCTTCGTCAATAGGCAGAATTGTCGCATTTGGGGTGATTCACGAGAAGCAAATGCATCCTCAACGTGTCACTGTGTGGTGTGGTTTTTGGGCTGGAGGAATCATTGGACCTTTTTTTTATGAAAATGAGGCAGGTCAAGCGCAAACAGTCAATGGTGTACGGTATCGTGAAATGATAACCAGTTTTTTCTTGCTTAGAATTGAAGAAATGAATGTAGAGGGCATGTGGTTCCAACAAGACGGCGCCACATGTCATACAGCCAGAGAAACAATTCAATTGCTGCATCAGTCATTTCCCGGTCGTGTTATTTCGCGTTTTGGAGATCAGAATTGGCCGCCTAGATCGTGCGATTTAACACCATTAGATTTTTTTCTTTGGGGTTTTTTGAAGTCGATGGTTTACGCGAATAAGCCGACGACGACTCAAGCCTCAAAAGAGGAAATTGGACGCTGCATTAATGAAATACCGCAGCATTCCTGCAAAACGGTCATTGAAAATTTCATTAAAAGTTCGCGTGCATGCCAGCGGCCATCTGCACGATATATTGTTCCATACATAACCTCATTCTGTCTACTTTACGATATAATAAAGTTTCACGATTTTTTTTTAAATATCTGTGTTTTATTTAAAATTTAAAAATTGCGTTCTTCTTGGGACAGCCTTTAGTTGAAGTAGAAAGACAAAGCTTATAAATTATGAGCAGGAGGAATTCCTCCATACCTAGCGATTTTTATGGAGAGAAACTTACAATTTCCCAGGTTATTCTTTCCCAAGTAGCTCATATTGTTAACTTCATTGTGAGCCCCCCGCGACAGGCAGTGATCAGATTCTAAGCAGTTTGTTACAATATAGGAAGAATTCCATCCAGACCTAGCAATTCGTATGAAGAGAAACTTACAATTTCCCAGGTCATTTTTTCCCAAGTAGATCTTATTATCAACTTCAATATAAGCCCCGCTAGTGAAGCAGTGCCATCCATATTCCAAATTGATGGCATCAGTGCACCCAAGGAATTGAACATTAAGTAGGGTATCAAATGTTTCGGCAGACGATTGTGACCACGATCCATTTTACCTGTTTACATTAGTGACGCTTAAGGGAGCCAGCACCTCATTAAACCTGTCAGAGTAACAGGTATTTTCTATTATTTATACACCCAGATAACAGATTCGTGCTGTCAACTGAATTTGTTGCCAATCGAATAGTTCAGTTGCAGCAACCGAGTTTTTCGGTTGAGCTAACCGAATTGTTATTGAGGCAACTGAAATACTGTTGTCGCAGTCAAATTACTCATGTGTCAATTGGTTTTGTGGTGTCACAACCGAAAAATTCGGTTACCACAACCGAACCGAAATTCAGTTATCAGCACAAATATTTTTTCTCTGTGTAGAACTTTTTTTATGAGTTCCATTTCGTCAACACGACTAATGTCTTGTACGCCTTAAGCTTGGCGCGGTAGAGTTGCCACTGGTTGTTGCCGTAACTATTCTTAAAAGTTTATCGTGTGTCCTTTCACAGCCCTAAAAGCTCCTTACCCAATTACACCTAGAGAATCCTATTGAACTGATGCTATACAAATGTTATACGAACTTTCAAGTTGATGTCGAATAGTATGCAATTAGGAAAAGGATCTTTTCTTTCACCTTTCTACTTTTCAAGCAGTGCACAAGTCTTAGCTAAGGTCAGTGTAATATCTGGAACTTCTTTCCAAACTCTAAAATCGAATAAAGGAGTTCTAGAAACAGAATTAAAAAAAAAGACTGGTTATTAGTATTATTTAAATCACGCAAAAACATACCTATTTCGCCAAAGAGGTAGAGGACAACCGGAGTCAAGTATGCTGTTGCAGCCACCAATCAATTTAATCTTAGCTAACGCTAATCTTAGCCTGAACTATTTAGAGTACCAAGGAAAATCATTATGTTTGTTTTAGCTATCAAGCAGGGTCTGTGCTTACCTTTATCTTTGGTGCTGTATGTATGTTAAACGGAGCGCTCTGAAACCTCTTCACCAATGAGTATTTGGCCTGAAGGATGTACATGTCGAGGTACTCCTCGGCTAGAAGAAACCTCAGGTTGTCTTAAGCATTACGAGAATACTACAGATTTTCTTCGAGCTGCATCTTATTTGTCAGCTGATTGGCGTTGTCTCTGTTCATCCCTAACGTCAACATCACCGGACCCCGGAAATATGTTAACATTTATACTTTTCCATCATAGTGCACACGCATATATGCTATGCTGCATATGTTTTACATCATTTGCATGGCAAAAATACTCCATATACAATTGTCTACTTTTTTTTAAGTATTCCTTTTTTAAATGGTTTTGACAAAGTCAATTATTTATTTACTTGCAGTTAGTTGTTGCTTTGTAACTGCAATATCAAAATTGTTTATAATCCCTTTTTACTGTTGTCCATAATAGTATTTAATTGTAAGTCAATAAATTTTAAATAAAACATTAAAATACATTGTTAAATTATGCAAATTTAAATTATTGTCGAGTTTTGTATTTTTGTTGCCAAATTGTGGGAGAGATTAAAAAAAAAAAAAGTTGGGAGTTACATAAAAACAATTTGGTACATTTGGGTTCGAAAATTCAAAAAGTTATTAAGGATTCTGTTAATATGCAAATCAATATTTTTACATATTTTACAACAGTTTCTTATTATTTTATCTATATCTAATATTATGTAATTTTATATAATAACATTATATACTTTATCGTTTCAAACGCTCAATTGATGTCATCATGTTTTTAGGTATCATATAAAGTATACGCCACCGTATTAAAACAAGTATACGGAGTACACCTCACTTCCACTAAAACCATCATCATATGTGTCTTTGGCTATTTGCAAGGATGCTCTATGGTAACAGGAAAAAGGAAGCGGATGCGGAAATGCTTTCAACGCAAGTGTCGCCGCTTATAACATACGAGTTAGGAAACCAAATTAAAGCACTAAATTTGTAACACCTACACACAATTTTACATTTATTTACTGCATCCATTATACAATTTCTTTTTTTTTTTTTTCCTCGTTATTACAACACACAATGTAGCTTATAATATACAATACGTTTTTGTTTTTTTAGCCTTTGCAAAAAACCTCTAAAAAGATATTGTTGCTAGTTGCATCAGGTAATAGAAAATAAGTACAAGTGGTCAAAAGGTTCAAAAAATATGGTACTCGGTAGAAGTAACTACAAGAGGTCAATATGAAAAATATTTATGTATATAGTAGTAGCTTGTTTGCATTATAATTTGCAAACAAAAATGTGTGTGCATCATAAAATTAGAAAATAATTACACCAGTTAACAGATAACAAAAAATATTAAAAAATTGCATCAAAATATCTATTAACTTATTTACTGTTGCAGTTTTTTTTATGATAAGACCTTAAAGTATATTTTGTTTGAAAGAATATAAAGATCTGCCATTAAATTGTATTACACAAAAATTTTACATATGTAAATGTTAACCTTTTAATAAAGGGTGTCCCAAGAAGAACGCAATTTTTAAATTTTAAATAAAACAGATATTTAAAAAAAATCGTGAAACTTTATTATATCGTAAAGTAGACAGAATGAGGTTATGTATGGAACAATATATCGTGCAGATGGCCGCCGCGGCTTTGCTGGCATGCACGCGATCTTTTAATGAAATTTTCAATGACCGTTTTGCATGAATGCTGCGGTATTTTATTAATGCAGCGTCCAATTTCCTCTTTTAAGGCTTAAGTCGTCGTCGGCTTATTTGCGTAACCCTCGACTTCAAAAAACCCCAAAGAAAAAAATCTAATGGTGTTAAATCGCACGATCTAGGCCGCCAATTCTGATCTCCAAAACGCGAAATAACACGACCGGGAAATGACTGATGCAGCAATTGAATTGTTTCTCTGGCTGTATGACATGTGGCGCCGTCTTGTTGGAACCACATGCCCTCCACATTCATTTCTTCAATTCTAGGCAAGAAAAAACTGGTTATCATTTCACGATACCGAACACCATTGACTGTTTGCGCTTGACCTGCCTCATTTTCATAAAAAAAGGTCCAATGATTCCTCCAGCCCAAAAACCACACCACACAGTGACACGTTGAGGATGCATTTGCTTCTCGTGAATCACTCGAGGATTTTCCTCACCCCAAATGCGACAATTCTGCCTATTGACGAAGCCATCAAGATGAAAATGGGCCTCGTCACTGAAGATGATTTTATCGGCAAAATCAGCATTTTCATGTTGTCTCTCCAATACCCAATTAACGAACTCCCTTCGCTGTCCATGGTCAGCTGGCTTCAGTTCCTGAGTCAATTGAATTTTGTATGCATGAAGATGCAAATCTTTCGTCAAAATTCGCTGCAAAGTGGATTTGGAGACACCAATTTGTTGAGCTCGGTGTCGAATTGAGGTGGATGGAGTTTGAGCGACATCATCACGTACAGCTGCGACATTTTCGGTCGATGGCGCGTTGTTGTCTTTACATCACTAACAGACCCAGTTTCGGCAAATTTATCCATTAATCTCTTTACAGTTGACTCTTTTGGAGCATTATTGTGACCCCAAATTGATCGCAATTTGCGAACCGTAGCCGCAAAACTTTCACCATTTTGGTAAAACAATTTCACAATGAGAATGCGTTGTTCACTCGTGTAGCGCTCCATTTTTACTAACCTCGTACCTTCTACTAGCAAACAATAACAATTTTTCAAATGTCAAACAATGACACTTCGAATGTTGCCAGATTTAAAAATTGCGTTCTTCTTGGGACACCCTTTATATAGAGTTCAAAACAAATCTTGAAGAGGTGTACCATATGATGTGTAAATATAATTCGCCGTGAGAGCAGATCGTTAATTTTAATATAGACACAAAAAAGCTTTCTTGATAGTGAGGGAAGTTGTAAGGGTTGATTTGTATTTTTTATTTTTTTTTTGCTTTGCGACCAGCATCGAAAAAAGTCGATTTGTAATAAAATACATAAAGTTCAAAAGAAAAAGAATTTATTTAAAATTGGAATTTATAAAAAACTGGGTGTACGGATACACGGGGGTTAAAATATATTAAAAGGGGGGTACTTACTGGTTCTGATGTTGAATACCTGGTTTTGTCGCTTCGTCTTCCTGGTGGTAGTTACTCGTGTGGTTGGTGGCTGCGGCTGCTGTTGTGGATTGCACGCTGAGCTTTCCAGTAAGATCCCGCACAACTGGAACAATGTATTCTTGGCAGATAACAAAAACAACTTCTTGACCCGTAATGAAAACAGGATTTAAATAAACCAGAGGCAAGAGTATTATTAAGTATTTTGCCTGTTGATTTCACTTTTTATTCCCCTGCAGAGACGACGTTTTTATTTTTTTTTCAAAGATATGGTGTGTTTAAAAAATATGGGGAGGTTTTTTTTATCCGAAACGTGTGTTTGTCACTTTCACTTCTTTAAGGATTGTTTTTTCTTCCTTTTATTACACTTCCTCCAAAAAGATCTTTTCTTGGATATTAACAAACAGCAAAGTGAATCTGGTAAAAGTTTTAAGGTTTTTTTTTTTACAATTTTTGTTAAAATACAATTTTCCAAGTCACTTTATTTGTTTTCTGTGACTTCACTTTGCCTTTAAAAGCTTTAGCTGAACTGGTTAAAACACAAATTCTTTTCCCCTTTTTTTTTATTATTAACTTCTTATTTAAATCTCTCTTTTTTTTTAAGATAAATAAATCAAATAAAAACTTATTTTTTTTTATGATTTTTTATTGACAAATTATTACAATTTCAATGATGTTTTTACTTCTGTTTAATTATAATGGTTTGATGTTGTTTTAACACGTCTACTGTTTGCATTTATATTTTATGATCAATTTATTTTGATTATAAAATGTTAATATAAAAATATAATATAAAATGTTATTGTTCAAAAAATACTGCTTTAGCAAAGTTTTCAACACGCGGTTCACTATTTTAATAAATTAATACGTTTGACTTCTTTTTAATTTAAAGGTTCACAGACGAATGAATGTTGTAAGAAAAAAGTGCATAACCAATTGCTTGTCGATCGCATGACAAAGCAGAAGAGGGAAAAAAACAAAACTGCATGAACATACCCTGTTAGGGTTGCCATGCATTAACATCCCGCCCCCCCTTGTTATCACCCAGGATAACAAACGAGGGTAGGTTCTCTAGTTCAAACTTCCTTACGAAGGACAAGCAATTGGTTTCCAATATACTTAACCAACTAGGTAAAATAATTCACAGGGTTAACAATTCAATAGTTATTAATAATATACATAAGTATAAGTTAAGGTTTAATGTATAATTCATTCAATAAAGTGCAATAAATGTGTAAGTTTATAAATTTAGGTTAGATATTTGGCTAAATTCCAAATTTGCCAATTATGACCCAGCCTAGGGCAGTATCCTGTGCTAGTGGAGAGCCAATGGATGCCAGTTGAAGACCGCTTCGGATGAGTCGTGGGTAGATATCAGCTCCCAATATAAAGTTGATGGTGTTACTCTCATAAAAATCTGGATCAGCCAATCTTAGGTTCCGGTAAGCGTCTTTGACGCTACGATCGAGATGCTTAGGCGATGGCTTCTTTGGCAAATCGCTTGATATTCTGGCTTTCACCGTAAAAGAGCCTTGTTCTTCCTCAAAACGGGTCCGAAACGTAAATTGACACCATTTATCAGTATTGAAACGCTCGAACGGCAAGTGATACCGTTCGACCACAAAAGCGGCTATGGCGCTGGTTGAAGCGCACGGGTCCAAAAGGCCTCGTACCTGGATCCACTCTTTGCTAAGTTGTAGCCTGATGATCACTGTGGGGATCACGGTGGTGTCGTCTGCTCGGCGCAAACTCTCAGTTACCCTGGGGATGACAGGTGTATGAAGGAGAGTATGATGCTGACCATTGCAGTCGTGACAGCGCTCGCGGCTGCGGCAGTTTGGCAGGCTGTGTGAATGCGCGAGGCAGTTGCGGCAATAATTGTGGCGCTTCACGACGTCTTGCCTGGTGAAGACGGTCATTTGTTGGAATTTGACGCACTTTCGTAGCGAATGACCTTTGCGGCATAGGCGGCAATCCGGGTTTTTCGGCTGAGGTTTTCCTTGCCTCTTCCTTTCCTCAATGGGAGAACTTTTATCTCGGCTATGATGGCGCATAATTACTGCAACGAGGAAGAAATAAGAGTAAATAATTAATTGTCATGATGCCAGAGGGAGTGGTAGTAAAATTAGTTTTACTATGGGCCGGGTGACGTTGCCATTAGCGGTTCGGATTTCGGCAACTCTAACTCTATTGTCAGGGCCGTGAAAGATTTTATTAATGCGACCGAGACGCCATTGATTGGGGGGTAAGTTGTCCTGTTTAACGACAACAAGATCGCCGATAACGAAATTTCGATGGGGGTATTTCCATTTATTTCGCTTGTGAAGTTCGGCCAGATATTCTTCTTTCCATCTACGGGCCAAGTGATGGTGAAGTACTTTTAGCTTTTGCCAACGGTTGACGTAGCTGAGGGAATGGCTTGATAAATCAGGCTCTGGGGGGCATAAAAGGGGGGTTCCTACGAGAAAGTGACCCGGCGTCAGAGCGCATAAGTTGGTTGGGTCCTCACTCATAGGACTTAAGGGTCTGGAGTTTAAACACGCTTCAATTCGTGCCAACATGGTGCTGAATTCTTCATAAGTGAAGCTTTGACTATGGCATAGTTTCTTAAAATGGGATTTGAAACTTTTGACGCCTGCCTCCCAAAGGCCACCCATATGGGGTGCCCCAGGGGGAATAAAATGCCATTCGACGGGAGTAAAACAATCCTGAGAGAGAAGACCCTTTTTAATCGTGGACAAGAAATGTTGTTTATCCTCATGTAGGATGTTAGCGGCGCCGACAAACGCGGTGCCGTTATCCGAATATATATCGTTGGGGGTCCCTCGGCGCGAAAAGAAACGAGCGAAGGCGGCTAGAAAGGCTTGGGTGGAAATATCGCCTGTGGCTTCGAGATGAATCGCCTTCGTTGAAAAACATACGAAGACTAGCACGTACCCTTTGGTAACCTTGCAGCCACGACCCGCATAGGATTTTATGTCAAAAGGTCCCGCAAAATCGACGCCGGTGTGGAAAAATGGGCGTGATAAACTGGCACGCTCGGGGGGTAATGCCGCCATGATTTGTTGACTGAATTGGCGTTTATGTCTCACGCAGGTTATGCATTGAGATAAAATGGTTTTTATAATCGTTTTAAGTTTAGGGACATAATAACGTAGTCTTGTCAAGCGGTATAAGAGGGCGTTCTGACCATGTAGGGAGTATTTATGTAAATATATGAGAAATAATCTTGTAAAGCGCGCATGGTAAGGCAGTAAAATGGGGTAACGTTCATCATAACTCAAAGTAGGGGAATCCGCTAGACGACCATTTATTCGCATTATTCCTTTGGAATCAAGGAAGGGGTTAAGTGTTAGAAGCGAGCTTTTCCGGGATAGTTGTCTTTCCTCAGATAACTGTAAGTATTCTTTGAAAAAGTGTGATTTTTGACAGGCGATTATTAAGCGATTTCGGGCGAAAATTATCTCTTTGGCAGACAGCTCTTCTCGCTGGATCTCTTCCGCTTTCACCTTGGCTCTCGTTCGTTTGTAAAAACGGAAAATGTAGCATATGACTCTTAACGCGCGAGGCAGGTCCGAAAATTTCTCAAGGATATCGTCCTGATGTATTAAAGTTGTAAGGGCACGGACTGGTCTGATTTCTTCTTCCGTGTCAAACTCCTTTCCACGTGACGGCCAGTCTGAATGGGGACGTCTTAGCCAAGCTGGCCCATGCCACCACAGTTCACTGGATGACAAATCAGATATTGTAATGCCGCGAGATGCTAAGTCGGCGGGGTTACTTTTGGATTCGACATGAGACCACGCGTCTATTCCGACCTTTTCGACAATAGATGAAATTCGATTTTGTACGAACGTTTTCCACTTATGAGCTGGTTTTTTCAACCAAGCCAACACAATGGTGGAATCTGTCCACAGGAAAAGTTTATAGTTCTTGAGATTGAGCTGCGCTTGAATAGAATCTATCATTTTTGCAAGCAATTCTGCTCCACAAAGTTCCTTGCGAGGCAGGGAAACAAATTTAATGGGGGCAACTTTCGATTTTGCTGCCAAAAGGTGGCTAGCGACAAATCCTTGGTTCTCAGAGCGAAGATAGATGGCGGCTGCGTACGCCTTTTCCGACGCGTCGCAGAAACCGTGTAATTCGATTTTGTAGGAAGGGTCGTAATCAATGAAACGGGGAATTCTCACTTCCTCAATGTTTATGTAGTCATCGAGAAATTCGCGCCACTTGTTCATCGTAGAAGGATGCAAATCTTCGTCCCAATCAGTTCCATCTTTCCATATTTGCTGCATAATGATTTTTGCCACTATAATCTTGGGAGATAACCAACCAGCTGGATCGAACAACTTTGCGATTTCGGATAGAACACATCTCTTTGTGGTTAACTCACGATTGGGTTTGGATTGAAGTTTAAATATAAAATGGTCGTTGCCAGCATTCCTCCTTAGTCCGAGAGTTTTCGTAATACTGGACTCAGACAGTTGAAGGAATTCTTCGCCGCGCAAGTGTGTTGACGGCAGACCTTGCAGCAACATTTCGTTATTTGATGTCCATTTTCGTAACGGGAAACCCGCTGTCTCCAGAACTGCTATAAGTTCGTCGCGAGATTTCACTGCCGACGATATTGTATGGGCTCCTGATAGGACATCATCGACATACATGTAGTTTCGCAAAATTTCTGAAACCTGAGGGTACGCGGTTTCATTTTCTTTGGCAAGTTCTAACAACGTCCTGATAGCTAGATAGGGGGCACAGTTGACACCGAAGGTGACTGTGTTTAACTCAAAGTCCTGAGTTATTTCATTCGCAGAATTCCGGTGCAAAATTCGTTGAAAAGGGGTTTGCGTGGGGTGCACCAAGATTTGGCGATACATTTTTTCGATATCCGCATTAAAAACGTAGCGGAAAAATCTCCATCTCAAAATGAGAATCATCAAGTCCGCTTGCAGGACTGGACCGGGGTGGAGAAGATCATTGAGGCTTGTGCCATTGGATGAGGGGCTAGAGGCATTGAAGACCACGCGCAATTTAGTTGTGGTGCTGTCGGGTTTTATAACAGCATGGTGGGGCAAGTAGTATGTGCCGCTGTCACCATTCACGGGGGTTACCCTTTTCATTTGGCCCAGAGTAAGGTACTCTGTTATGACTTGGTCATATTCAGTTTTAAGTTGTGGGTTTTTTATTAATCTCATTTCGTTTCGTAGAAACTGCGAGAGAGCGATTTTTCTAGAGTGGCCTATGTTTAATTTTTCGGGGTAATCTTTTTTAAAAGGGAGTGAAACGACGTATCGACCTTCCTTATTGCGGAACGTAGTGGCTGTGTACAAATTTTCGCAGTATGTGTCCTCCGGGGAGGATAGTTTCCTTTTCGGGAGGTCCTCGAGTTCCCAGAAGCGCTGAAGTTGATCATTTAATTCGATGGTGTTAAAAAATGAAAAGACTGCCCTCCCACACGGGCTTGCTGGTATCTTGCCAGTAATAATCCACCCAAAAACTGTCTTTTGGGCTAACAAAGATTGATGTGTGTCCCACTGTAGACCGTCCTGAATAATTTTTGGGTACACATCACCACCGAGCAGTAAATCAATTTCAGAACAGTTACGGCGATAAGTATCAGCCAATTGTAGATTAGAAAAACTGTCATTTTTTAAGGCTGACGAGGGATAGTGAGGCAGATGACCTGTAAGACCTTTGATGACCAAGGCATTTGAAAAAAGTTCAAACGATTTGTCGACGGGGGACCCGATTCTGATGTGACAGCTTTGAGTTGAGGTGGCGGTCACCGAGTCACTTAACCCGTGCACTCGGGCTGATGAAGACCGAGTGTAAAGACCGAGACGCATCTGAAGTTTTCTCGAAATGAACGTTGCCTCGGATGCCGAGTCGATTAAGGCACGAACAGTACACTTTAGATCACTATTGTACACGTCGACTAGCGCGGTACCGAGTATGACAGATTTTGGGGTGGGTTCAAGATGAGTTGAGAAAGATTGCAGCGTTCGATTTGCTGCTTGTGACGATGGAGAGGGGGTTACTTCTACATCACGAAGGGGGTTATTGGTGAGATGAACAGAGCCCTTGCCAGCGGTACTAGCAGTAACGGGCGTTTTTCCTCGATCTACGCGGTGAAGCAACGAGTGATGTTTCCCTTTGCATATTTTACAAAGAAATTTGCTTTGGCATGTTTTAGCACCATGAGAAGTTCCCAGGCAGTTAGTGCATTTGTTTTGTTTTTTCACTGTGGCATAGCGTTCTTCAACGGCCATAGATAGGAAAATGGAACAAAATCTTAGCGGATGAAACTGAGAACACAGAGCGCACTTGCCCATTTTGTCATTAGAAACTTGAGTTTGATAGCTTTTGACCTTTGTCCCCTGCAATGTTCTAGATCTATTAGATCTGTCCGATTGGGAAGGTTTTGGGGCATGTGAGCTTAAAAAGGTGGATCGGATGTCCGCAACTGACTCTAAAGTCTGGAACCGGGATGATAAAAATTCATCCAGCGCTTTCCATGTAGGCAAATTAGCTGTATTCGGTAAAGATTGTTCCATAAGCTGAGTGTGATCTCAGGTAAACACGTTGAACAGATGTAGACGAATATTACATCCCAGTTTGCGGTGTCAATTTGCATTAAACGAAGGTTTGTTATACAGTCGTTAATTGTGCGCTGTAAACGTCTGAGATCAGAACCGGTTTCCTTTGATATAGGTTTTAGGTTGAAGAGCGTCTTTAATTGCGCGTTTACTAAAATTCGTTTATTTTCGTAGCGGTGCACTAAATTCTGCCAGGCCATGTTGAAACCATCGTTGGTCATAGGGCACGTTTTTAAAAGTTCGCGGGCTTCACCCTGCGTTTTCTTTACCAGATGGCACATTTTTTCCACGGGTGACAGGCGCTTGTTGTTGCGGTAGAGGGCTGTGAACATGTCACGAAAAGTTGGCCACGATTTATAGTCGCCGTGAAATACTTCGGTGTCACATGGCGGTAAAGATATATGATGGGTTAGGTCACCTGAGTGGTCAGTTGAGGAGGAAGCTACTTTGGCCTTAGCCTGAAGCGCTTCACGAAATTCGTGAATTTTTGCGATCACACTTGTATGAGCTCCAAAGGTGGAGTAAAAACGTCCCTTTAGGGCTTCTAGATCGATGTCCTCTTGGATAGTTTCATATTTATCCAACGCAGCTTCATAAGAATTCTCGAAGCTCGACCAGAGTCGCTCGATTTGTTTTTCATGAGCCTCCAGGGTGTGTCGCGTGTGCGACTCTACCATCAGGTCATCAAAGTAGCTTTTGAATTCGACCACACGATCCGAAAAACGAATTAAATTCTTTAGCAAGGTCATCTTGCAGGTGACTTGTTTATAATTTATGAAGATTTGAAGAAATTATGAATGGCGCTTCGTAAAAGCGACCAGTCTATTTAAGAAAATTTAATAAAATTCTAAAAAGTGCTTTGAAAAAGCGACCAATATTATTTATGTGAGAAAATTTCAACGAAATTTTTAATGGTGCTTTGTAAAAGCGACCCAGGTTATTTTGTAAGAGAATTTATGCAATTTTATATTTTTATTGAGGAAAATTTTATGTGAGAAAATTTAAGAAATTTTCAATGGTGCTTCGTAAAAGCGACCAGTATTATTTTGGGTTAATAAATTTAAAAATTTCTTACTTTTATTCACGTAAAAATTTTATTTAAGAAAATTTAAAAAATTTCCAATGGTGCTTCGTTAAAGCGATCAGTATTATTTTATTTAAGAAAATTTAAGAAATTTTCAATGGTGCTTTGTAAAAGCGACCAGTATTATTTATTAAGAAAATTTAAGAAATTTTCAATGGTGCTTCGTAAAAGCGACCGGTATTATTTTAGTTGATGAAAATTTAAAGAAATTTTCAATGGTGCTTCGTAAAAGCGACCAGTATAATTTTTATTTAAGAAAATTAGAGAAATTTTCAATCGTGCTTCGTAAAAGCGACCCGTATTATTTTATTTAAGAAAATTTTATTTTATTTAAGGAAGTTAAAATAAAAAATTTTAAGTGTGCTTCGTAAAAGCGACCCGGAATATTTGTTCAGGAAAATTTAAAAAAAAATTTATTTTATTTCTGGAAAAAATTTTATTTAAGAAAATTTCAATAATTATTTTATTATGTGGCTATATGATTTAAAGCCATTTGGAACCAATGGGTAACGTGCGTAAGGGTATTTTTCTTAATGGTGTGACATTCCTAGAAAGTATTCATTATTTAATAATTGTTGACCAAAAAAAAAAATTAGCATATGACAGTAATGTTAATCCGATGACTTATCCAACGTCCTACGTAGCCACTGTACATATAACTTCTTATATACAACTTGTTATTGTGCCAGTGACCTAGTTATGATTTGTATTAAGAAACAAAAAACTAGTACATACATGTACTTGTTTGTTTTCTTATACTTGTTGTCTCATCGAACATCAAACCAATAAGTTGTGGTATATGCGTTTGATTGATGGATGAAGCAAAATGAAAACAGCAACAAAAAAATGATCCCGTTGTCAAGTAAAAAACAAACACATGAGATGCTGACTTCTATTGCCCTTGAATATCAAACAGCAAAATGCAATGTACTTATGACCCCTCTGTTGTCTCTTGTTTGTTTACAAGCTACCGTGTATAACGGAAAAAGTACTGCGGGGGCAAACGTATGTTATGATGCTTGCAGTTGTTTTCTTCTTTTTGCTGCTCTTCCTTAGCTTTTCCTTTCTAGTATTCTTGTACAGTTTAAGATGTACAAAAATTTGCAACAACACCGACCGTTACTAAGCCTAATGATTAGGCAAGTTGTTTCGGTTTTATTTCCTTATGCCTTAATATTTGGTACAGTTGTACAAAATAGTGTACAAAACTTTGCAACTAGACCGATAGTTGCTAAGTTTGTTGATTAGGTATACCCCTTTGTTTTTTTTGTGCTGACTGTACTACGAATTTTGTCAACAGTTATTTCATGTTACTTTGTTTTTTTTCGGGGTACCGTTAATTTATCGTATGATAAATTAAAATATGACGCGTGTTAAGTTGCGCGGGGGTAAATTACATTTTCTTCATTGTTATGGAAGTTAATGTTTTCTAGAGGAGAAGGGGGGCAATATGTACTAAAGGGCAATACATATTGAATCGCATGGGGGGTGAAAAAGGTTATTGACAAATATGTCGGTTTATGGGGTTTACCGGGTTCTGGAGGACCCGGATCCGGTTCGAAGGACCAAAATGTACGGATACACGGGGGTTAAAATATATTAAAAGGGGGGTACTTACTGGTTCTGATGTTGAATACCTGGTTTTGTCGCTTCGTCTTCCTGGTGGTAGTTACTCGTGTGGTTGGTGGCTGCGGCTGCTGTTGTGGATTGCACGCTGAGCTTTCCAGTAAGATCCCGCACAACTGGAACAATGTATTCTTGGCAGATAACAAAAACAACTTCTTGACCCGTAATGAAAACAGGATTTAAATAAACCAGAGGCAAGAGTATTATTAAGTATTTTGCCTGTTGATTTCACTTTTTATTCCCCTGCAGAGACGACGTTTTTATTTTTTTTTCAAAGATATGGTGTGTTTAAAAAATATGGGGAGGTTTTTTTTATCCGAAACGTGTGTTTGTCACTTTCACTTCTTTAAGGATTTTTTTTTCTTCCTTTTATTACACTTCCTCCAAAAAGATCTTTTCTTGGATATTAACAAACAGCAAAGTGAATCTGGTAAAAGTTTTAAGGTTTTTTTTTTTACAATTTTTGTTAAAATACAATTTTCCAAGTCACTTTATTTGTTTTCTGTGACTTCACTTTGCCTTTAAAAGCTTTAGCTGAACTGGTTAAAACACAAATTCTTTTCCCCTTTTTTTTTATTATTAACTTCTTATTTAAATCTCTCTTTTTTTTTAAGATAAATAAATCAAATAAAAACTTATTTTTTTTTATGATTTTTTATTGACAAATTATTACAATTTCAATGATGTTTTTACTTCTGTTTAATTATAATGGTTTGATGTTGTTTTAACACGTCTACTGTTTGCATTTATATTTTATGATCAATTTATTTTGATTATAAAATGTTAATATAAAAATATAATATAAAATGTTATTGTTCAAAAAATACTGCTTTAGCAAAGTTTTCAACACGCGGTTCACTATTTTAATAAATTAATACGTTTGACTTCTTTTTAATTTAAAGGTTCACAGACGAATGAATGTTGTAAGAAAAAAGTGCATAACCAATTGCTTGTCGATCGCATGACAAAGCAGAAGAGGGAAAAAAACAAAACTGCATGAACATACCCTGTTAGGGTTGCCATGCATTAACACTGGGAGTGGTTAAAATAAGGTGTTTTAATAAAATATAGAAATCCTAAAACATTAAGATAACAATTAAAATTTATTAAACCAGTGTACTTTTAAATTATTCTGCTTTAGCAATCACACGTGTACTGGAGGAAAACTTCTGTTTTGGAATCATCATTTATATAAAACAACATTTAGTCAAGGGATTGGATATCTATGGCTTTGGCCATTTCGATAATTCAATCCTCAATTTGGAAAGTTTACAGATGGTATATCGTTCCCCAATAATATTTTATCATTGGTAATTCAGATAAGGCTATCTGAAATGTTTCAAAACGTTAAATAAATTAAAATCCTAAAATTTCATGTTTAAAAACCGCTGAAGAAAACGTCTACATCGTTCTTTTATTATATTAAATTATTATTATTATTATAAATTATAATAATAATGATCTACAACGAGAATACCGTTATATGAATTAACACAAAAATTATTAAAAGACAACTTTCGATATCGTATTGCTAAGGAAACAGTTATATATCGTGACGTCATCCACACAAGAGACAAACAACATCCACAATTTCTTAAATTGTTATACATATAAAATATAATGTTAACTTTTATATAATTTTATTACATTTATTCAAATACTAACATAAGACTCTACTGCTAACAAAATTGTAAATTATCATAATTGCTTTTACTAACATTTTGCTTATGCTGAATCTGTAAACGAACTCTTCAGGAATAGTAAATAACATAATGAAGTTTAGATGCTAATTCAAATGTTAATTATACTCTATTATAAGTAAACTAACAATTTATTAAATATTAAGACTTAATATTATTAGAAATATTTTTTTTTTTTTTTTTTTGTTATAAAGGAAATATTTTTATTATTTTCAAAAATAATTTAAAATTGATTTTAATCATAATTATTGCTTATTGTAAAAACTAACGTATACACCAAAAATTTAGCATGTTTGTTAATTCTTTACATAACTACAACTAAGATTATGAAAATAATTGAATAGCAAATGTAGAAATTTTACATTAATTTTATGGTACTTATTTAAATGACAATTCAAGTTAAAAAAACCTTTTAATATACTTTTCTAAATTTTACAGTACTAAAACGTATGGATTGAGCTCAATGCATCGTTGGAACTAGAACTAAAGGATGGTTTTTAAATCGTCATAATCTCATACACTGCTTCTTGTCATTTGCTTTCAGAACATCAAATCTTTTTAATAAGGATCACAAATTGTAAGTTGTAAATTTTCAAACATGTATTCGCTTTTTAACAAATTATGGTAATTATTAAGATTTATTACAATTTTTATATTGAATTGTCTATTATTGTATACAAAGTATATGCTCGAATTATTATGTTTTTTTTTTTTTGATAGTATATTTAAGCTAACTTTTTTTGGATTTTATAGATAATTTAAAAGATTATGATTTCAATAAATGAATCACAATGTTGAATTATAAAATGGAGTTGAAAGATTTGAGTAGGAATGTTGGTTACAAAGATATATATGTATGTGTGAGTGACAAAGTTAATTAAGGATTTAAAATTAGGGAAATGACAAAGACAAATTAAGGACACGAAGTCATTTAGTGCAGATGGGTGGGAAATTAGTTAAAGGTGTCCAATGCGATAAAAACACCAATCGCAAATGGACATAAATGGATTCAATGGCAGTAAATCAATTTTGTTAGTTTTCAATATATTTACATTTCAATTCTCAAGGTATAGAGAATGTAAAGTTGTAAAGTCTTGGAATGAATATTTTTTTTCTGTTGCCAGCAGCTTTTGTTTTAGTAAGGTTAAAGGACCACCCCAACCAGGCGAGCTAAACAGTTTTCATACCATTCCAAGCACGACCAAACTAAAGCAACAAAAGAATAAAATACAAATTTTTTAATTTTGATTTATTAATTATAAAAAAAAGACAATTTCCCCTGAGGAAGTCACCCAATGTGGTGACGAAATATTGGGATAAATAAATATTTATAATTAAATTTTTTATAAATAAAGGATCTTTAGCTCGATAAGGAATATTACATAAATAGAGAAGATCGAAGAAAACTAAGATAATTATTCAAATTTTAACAACAACTGCTGCAACATTACTCAGTACAACGTCAAATTTGCCATTAGGCAACAACATCTGTGATATACTGAATGCTGTTCTTCCTATAAAATATTTAAAAATACATTTATTCTTGGTATTTCCAGCACCAATACCTTAATGTCATAGATATGGTATCGCTTTAAATTCTTCGTTTTTATGTGTTCCTTTCAAATAATCTATTATTAGTTGTTTTTTTATCTATGAATTATAGTGCATTTTTAACATATATTATTGTTGAAACTTTCTTGCTTGATATATAATTTTTCCTTGGTCCTAGATTCTGTTAACTCTTTTGGATACCTTGCATAGAAAAAATAGTATGAGCCTGTTCGGAAATGCATCACTGCGCTGCATCTGATGCGCAGGGGTGATTAGTTTGCGATGCTGATGCCAATCAGCTGATGCTGATGCTTAGTTTGTTGCACAGTTTGTATACAATTTCGAACGCATAAGCATTAAAATGAAAAAACTAATAATAAATTTGTTTTGTGAGTTTGATGAAAGTAAAATTAATTGTGAATTGAGCAAAGATATTTATTATTGAAAAATATATGGACCAAGAAAAGGCGCATTCCAAAAGTCTTAGAAGTACTTTAAGACTAATCCCAGAATATCCGGATGACATTTTTTCTTCCAGATTCCTTATACCTTGCTTTTATTTTTCTATAAGTTGTTAGTAAATTTAAAAATTTTCTGTTTCTTTGTTCCTTCGTCTGGTTCAAACTAGAGTTTTCCTCTTTCATTTTTTCTAGAACTCTGCCCCATAACACAGACTTTTTTTTCTCCCAGATGCAAAATCCTCCTCCATGTTCAATCAAACACTAATTAATAATTTATTAAATTTGGCATCTGCCTCGATGATAAAAAGTACAAAAACAAAAATAAATTAAAGGAAAACATTAAATAAATAGCATATTTTGTACTTACTCTTGAATTGCATCAGCCATTTTTGTGATGCGTGTTAGACATTTGTTCGCGCAGATGTTTAGTGATGCTTTTTTGAACATCTGACATTTGTAGTGATGCCATCTTATGCTTTTACGAACGCCATGCGCATCAGATGCAGCGCAGTGATGCATTTCCGAACAGGCCCTATATAATAAATACCTAATAAAATATAACAAAATTAATACATATCTCTATGTTTTTTTTTTTTTTCAAGAAGGTAGTCTTATTATTTTACTAAGGAAAACCTTTTTGAAAAAATCAAGATATTGTTCTTAATTTTTTCAAGAAGGTTTTCTTTTTGATTTCATTAGTCTGTCTTCCTGATTTTTTTTTAAAGAAATAATACTTTTGGATTTTATTTGATAATTTTATTGATTTTTTTATTTATATATTTACATAGAAATACATTTGTTATAAAGGGTGTCCCAAGAAGAACGCAATTTTTAAATTTTAAATAAAACACAGATATTTAAAAAAAAATCGTGAAACTTTATTATATCGTAAAGTAGAAAGAATGAGGTTATGTATGGAACAATATATCGTGCAGATGGCCGCCGCGGCTTTGCTGGCATGCACGCGATCTTTTAATGAAATTTTCAATGACCGTTTTGCATGAATGCTGCGGTATTTCATTAATGCAGCGTCCAATTTCCTCTTTTAAGGCTTGAGTCGTCGTCGGTTTATTCGCGTAAACCATCGACTTCAAAAAACCCCAAAGAAAAAAATCTAATGGTGTTAAATCGCACGATCTAGGCGGCCAATTCTGATCTCCAAAACGCGAAATAACACGGTCGGGAAATGACTGATGCAGCAATTGAATTGTTTCTCTGGCTGTATGACATGTGGCGCCGTCTTGTTGGAACCACATGCCCTCCACATTCATTTATTCGATTCTAGGCAAGAAAAAACTGGTTATCATTTCACGATACCGAACACCATTGACTGTTTGCGCTTGACCTGCCTCATTTTCATAAAAAACGGTCCAATGATTCCTCCAACCCAAAAACCACACCACACAGTGACACGTTGAGGATGCATTTGCTTCTCGTGAATCACTCGAGGATTTTCCTCACCCCAAATGCGACAATTCTGCCTATTGACGAAGCCATCAAGATGAAAATGGGCCTCGTCACTGAAGATGATTTATCGGCAAAATCAGCATTTTCATGTTGTCTCTCCAATACCCAATTAACGAACTCCCTTCGCTGTCCATGGTCAGCTGGCTTCAGTTCCTGAGTCAATTGAACTTTGTATCCATGAAGATGCAAATCTTTCGTCAAAATTCGCTGCAAAGTGGATTTGGAGACACCAATTTGCTGAGCTCGGTGTCGAATAGAGGTGGATGGAGTTTGAGCGACATCATCACGTACAGCTGCGACATTTTCGGTCGATCGACCTGGTCGATGGCGCGTTGTTGTCTTTACATCACTAACAGACCCAGTTTCGGCAAATTTATCCATTAATCTCTTTACAGTTGACTCTTTTGGAGCATTATTGTGACCCCAAATTGATCGCAATTTGCGAACTGTAGCCGCAAAACTTTCACCATTTTGGTAAAACAATTTCACAATGAGAATGCGTTGTTCATTCGTGTAGCGCTCCATTTTTACTAACCTCGTACCTTCTACTAGCAAACAATAACAATTGTTCAAATGTCAAACAATGACACTTCGAATGTTGCCAGATTTAAAAATTGCGTTGTTCTTGGGACACCCTTTACTAATAAAAAGTAATAGTATAGGGTCCGCCAAAGAACTTCTTTTTTTTTTTTTGAAAATGCTATAAAAAAACTACTGAATATTTTCTCAAATTTCTTTTTTTTTTATTTGAATGTACAATCCTTCCGGTTAATAATGGAAAAATTTCATCCAAATCGCTGCCTCGGCTGGCCATGCAGTAGCCTACACGATCGGTCGAATTTTTAAGCACATTATCGATTGTGTGCAGCTGTATTTCACCAATGGCTTCACGAATATTGTCCTTTAAGGCGCCAATTGTCTCTGGCTTGTCGGCGTAACATTTATCTTTGACGGCACCCCACAAATAATAGTCCAACGGTGTCAAATCGCAGCTACGAGGTGGCCAAACGACATCAGATCTGCGGATGATAATGCGATCTTCAAAAACAGGGCGCAAAACATCGAGTGTAGCTTCGGCTGTGTGGCACGTAGCGCCGTCCCCTGTTGAAACAAAATTGTTGCCAATATCCTCCTCTTCAATTTTTGTGAACAAAAATTCGTTCAACATGGCCCGATAACGATCGCCATTGACTGTAACGGCCAGCCGAGGCAGCCATTTGAATGAAATTATTTTCCATTATTAACCGGAAGGATTGTACTTTCAAATAAAAAAATAAATTTGAGAAAATATTCAGTAGTTTTTTTTTATAACATTTTCAAAAAAAAAAAGTTATTTGGCGGACCCTATAGTATTTAAGCATTTCAACGTACCTACAGATAGTTGTGCAAGTATTGTTATAAAATCTTCATACATATTTTGTAGTTCACTCGCTAGCAACTTCTCTACGAGTCCTTGAAAATGGTATCTTAACCTCTTATTGTGTTTTTTAGATGTGTCCACTTTTTTTTATGCTACTTTAATAGTAAGTGTATGGTCATTTTTACTTTTGGCCCATGGCCACCTTTTTTGTGTGTTAGTTGTACTTATACGTAAGTATAATTTAGTGGAAATAAAATATAAATGTATATACATAGCTTTTTATGTTTAATTGTATTTCCTTTATGGGATATGCTTGTGAATGTGAATGTGAATGTGTGTGTGTGTGTATGTATAAACCGCCAGTCGTGAAGTTGCTAAGACTATCTTTGAATTTCTTATGAAATATGCTTTGACTGCTAACATTAGTGGTCCAATGCGAAATATATTATGGCGTACACAAGAGATGGTTTCAGAATTGAAGATATCTATGCTGATACTTAGATCTTTTGTTTTCAAAGCAAATTTTAGTTTAAAAAATCTTTGTGGTCCAAAGGATAATAAATCAGAATCTACATAAGAGATGGCAAGGCTTATGAAACAATAGGATGCACAAAGCTAAAATAATCCAACCAATCATCCTGCTACCATAATTTTAACTCTATACATCGTATTGTTAGAAGTTGAGAAACTCTTGGCTTCTGAAGTTCGCTTGGTGGCTGGATAATTGGCTCGATAATTTAAACTCTGTACATTCTATGGTTTCATAATCCCTAGAGAGGGTTTTAGAGTCGCAGCTTACCATGTTAGTTCTTGCGGATTTTGGATATATCTTGTTAGTTTATGAATACATTTTTATTGTTAATTTTTTTTTTTTTTTGTTAGAGAATACCACGTTTTTTACACTTTTCTCTGTATAACTATATTTTCTTTTTTTTTCATAGCATTTTGTTTAGTTTGTTATACATGGTGACAGGTAATAAATACAATTTTTAATGGTTTATACTGCATTTATGAGAGCAAAAACTATTCGCACTCTATAGTGAATCAACTATAAATGACATCAACAGCAGCAGTTTCATAATGGTTAATGAAATATGTTAGTATAAAATTCTCTTATGATAACTATTAAGATATATGATATGGCAGAGATGTTAAAAGTTCAATTAGCGATACCGGGCATAGATTTAGAATTGAAATTTAATAAAAAAAATAGCCTATTTTATCGTGTTGAAATGCGTACATTTTGATTATATCTATAATCCTTAAATTGGGTATTAATAACAGTTGTCTGAAAGTGTCTAAGCCAAGCGAAGTCTCAGATTCATCGTAGAAACTTCAAAGTCAACATGGTATTTAAGCATAGATAGCATAGATTCTTCTATTCAGGAGCCTCTCCATGCCAATCTTCCTGAAGATTATTAGGGTGTTAATGTGACGTTTCGGCCTTGCCTTTGAAGCCATATATTTTATACTTAATGGTACAAGTATATCCTTTAATGATCACGATATTACAACCTCAGTTGTTGCCATACTATTGTGATGTATATTTAAGCCAGCGGACTGTATTCTATATATATGATACCTTAAGACAATCGGCACATTCATCATAGGAAAACAAATATTTGAATTCAGGAATATGTTTTTAATCAGTTGAATCATAATCAATTTCACTCCGTGAGCAGATAATGACACAATTATGAAGTTTGGTATGCTATTTTTTCAATTGTATTAAAGACCCTGCGGGAAAAGGACATATCCCAGGACACGTTCGGTGACCGGTTCATAGTGATAGGGACCGGTCACGGGACTGGTCACTTCAACATGGGATTGTCCGAGTAGGAGTCAATCGCCCTCTGTGACATATCACAAGATTGGTCTAAAAGAACATGTCAAGACGTACATGTCACCACGTGGTAGGTACTTTAGGAACCGGTCCTCTTTTTACCTATATCTTGATATGTATTTGCGAAACCGTTCCAGTTTTCACATCTCACCAGACAAGTCCCAATACCCAAATGAACCCTTTTTTTTCTCTCAGGCTAGCTACGAGTAGTAAAGAGATTCTCCATCGTATTCATGTTGTGCAGATAAAAATATGGAGTCAAGTGTTTCACATAAATATGAGTTTTCTCTTGGTTTCAGTATATGCGATATGGGTGGATCTGAAGTCCAAAGGAACATTATTCAAGACCTTTTGGTATTTGAAATAAATACCAGATTAAGGCAACAGCTAAAGATCCAGTTGATATTTCACCGAGATAATGCTATCATATCTAGACGGTTTAAGCGGCGTAAATAAATTGCAGGTCTAGAAGGTGTAAATGATGTAAAAAAAATTCTGATTAACAGTACGTCCTTTGTAAAAGTAGTTTTCCTAGAGATCTGTTAGAGCAATTTTTGGAGAATCGGAGTCGTTTTGTTACTCTATTTAACAAAAGATAAAAAGGCTGCTATTGATATTTTTAAGCAGCTCAGTCATGTGTTGTACATTTGTATTACAGCTTATAGGCATCGGCAATGACTACTAGATTTTTTGAGTTTTCACAGAGATTCCACTAAACGTTTTGTTATAGATGGAGTCCCATCCAATGAATTTCAGCCTCATTCTTTTGCAGCAATATTTATCAATCATATTTCTAAGTCAAAGTATGCATGACACACTTTTACAATTTACAAGTAAGGTCAAGCGTCAAATTTAATGCCCAGAAAAGCTATTGTTATACGTTACCCCATATAGCCGTAGAATTGGTATTAGGCCGTAGAATTGGTATTAGGTTTAAATCGATTGCTTGCCTGTCTACTAAATTACATTCACTGAGATCGTACAACCCATTACTGAGAGAATTTATTACTACTATAATTATTTATCTAGTCAATCTTCCTATCTTGAACTTTTGCTAGGAGATAAATGGCTTGAAAGAGACAGCTAAAATCTGCAAGACCTATCAGATAAAGATAATGCAACAAAGCTTGGTACCTTTACGAATAATCAACAGGAAGTCAATTTCTACGCACAGAATATTTTCCAAGGAATCGATCTGGTACGCTTTTACTTTGATTGGAGACTTTAAATCTCCAGGCCCTAAAGGTATGTGTTCTATAATGCTAAATAGTGGCGGAGATATTCTGATCAAGACTAATAGCCATGGGCCCATGGATATGTTTCGTCATCCTTGGTGAAAAGTTTTATACCAGATTTATAAAAAAGACTGGGAACTGTATCACTTCTTATTTTCTAATTTTAATAATATTTCTCCTTTATTTTTTGCATTTATTTGTCCTCTCTACGGTAAAGTTAAACGGACAATTTTTAGTCTGAGTATCTGCGATGGCTTAGCGAACCTCAACCCAACATATTTCTCTCGCTGCCAGTGTGTTTCGGTATTAAAATAAAAATCAAATTCATGGTGCACCGAAAAATAATTATGGATTTAAAAAAAAACAAATTCTCCAGATATGATTCACAAAGGTGATCAGTGTACATGCAAACCTTCAACATATGGCGAACACAAGCGCTATACTCCATAATAGGACTTGTAATTTTGCATCAATAAACCTTTTTAAGCAAAGTAAGTATCTTATCACATTCATGTCCTGTCTGCTTACAAAATGTTTTGTTTTCCTGCCAGTAGTTTCATTTAAGTATGTCTCAATAAAAATATTGTATTAATATGTATGAGGACGATCCAGATAAAATACCACTATGACATGGTATATCTTAAAGACACTCACTGTTACCTATCGTGGCTACATTAAGTTGGTTTCTTGCCTCTGAAATAAACCTGGATAAAGGCATCCCACATTCAAGTGTGTAGCTTGAGCATTTCGACATAATCGACGAAATGGATGAAAATTTCTGTCTGAGAAAAATATAATTTTTTACTGATTTTGTATAACTCAAATCAAACACACAAATGTCTTATAACTAACTACTTCTTATTCCTAAATGGTTATCATACGACTCACCCATCATCACTATCATGTTTCATAAAATCATCATCGTAAACAATCAAAAATCCATTTAAAATTGTACATTATGTTACATAACAATTTGCATATACGCCTACATAAACACACATTTACATCAGCAATAATACATTCAGGCAATTTATACAATTTGTATACACCACCGTATCACAAAATATTTAACGCCTCATCAACAACGATTATGCAACAGTAGCAGTTGAAAACGTAGATGCCAGATGATTGGAAATATGAGAATAATATTCTAGAAAAAACGTTTACAAAAACTGTAAAAATTAAAGACATTTTTTGTTAACAATAAAGTTGTGTAAAAAAAAAAACTTAAATTTTAAGAAAACCTTACATTTTAACAATACCCAAGTATGGCAGCCCTAATGTTAACACAACCAACAGCTGCGAAAAATGGCCATATTATTTAGTAATATACATAGTAAGGACACATTCATATCCTTAATAATAAGAATTTAATGTTTGAAAGTGTTAAAGCATTTAACATGTCTGCTTGATATGATAATTGGAAATGGAGGCTAATAATCCTGAAATACATTTGTACATGAGAGATATGATGGCATTGATGACAAAATATATGTGTATACAGAGTAGAGGAGATGAAAATAACCAATTGCTTTACAGTTTACAGTCAATCCAGTTATAAACAATAATTTTATGATTTTAACCCCTTTTTTTTACATACGTATCATATCACAACAACTGGTAGGCAAACCAGTAAGTAAATTGAAAAGTTATAAAAAGAAATAAGATTAAAAATACATTTGAATATAAATTAATAATTAGAACTTTGGCTTCTGGACCCCACCTTATTATAGTCTAAATGGTTTCAAGGTCGATCAAAGAAGTTAACTCTTTGGACTTTGCTGACAGTTAAAAATTACCAAAGCCATATTTGTGGTCAGTTAAAGTAATTATGACCGAGTTTAGCTTAACTCAGATGTGTCTTTTGGCTTATGTCCCCCCTTAAAGTTTGCTCAAAGACGGCTTTGCTAGTTAATTATCAATCAACTCTCGTTTTATTGAAGAGAGATTTTAAATTTGAATGGTTAGTTGTTATTAAATAACAATAAAATGTACAATTACAAGTAACATTAAAACAGACCGACAGAACGAACGACCGACAGACAATCAAGAAACTACATGTCTCTTCATGGTAGCTATTGTATATATTTGAACCAAATTGTATAATATGAATATTGTTTTATTGTCTGTGCTTGAGCCTTTCGATAATTGTATTTCGTTTAATAAAAATTTATAACAACTGTGATTCTTTTTTTTATATAAAATATACTTAAGTATGCAGATTGTAATGTATGTTTTGTTGAAAATCCTCTTTTATTAAATCGTTATAAATGCAAAATGATAAGTATTATTTAAGAAATTAAAATGTTAATTAACTTGCAATTACTCCCCCTAGCAATTATCAAAAAAAAAGAATTGGTGTATTGTCGAAAATGTTGAATTTTTAATGGAAATCAAGAGACTTTTTAATTAGCATTTATCTCTCTTGTAATATGGTCAGCTATTTTTAAAATGTCAATTAATGTATAAAAATGTATTTTTAGTCTGGTTCGAGATTATAGAATTTTTTTTTATGTATGTTAGCATAAAATAACTTTTTTCTTTGATTTGTATGTTAAAAAGAGATATTTATAATTAGCATTTTCAAGGGCACGAAGAATGTTGATGAAGGTCGTAGCGAACCAGAAAATGCATTCCATTCATTATGTGTGTAATTTAAATTTCTGGTTGTATTGGAAAGGCTGAGTTTTGTAAACTTAAGAATGCAATACAATATCAATTATATGAGTACTGCGACTGGCTCGGCAGTACCTCATCCGATCAACCCAATTTTCCGGGTCTAATCTCTTCAATGGCAACTTCGATTTTGTGTTTCAACGCTCTCCGGATGGTTTGCGTATCATTTACCCTTAATGGCTTCTCACAGAATACAATCCAAAGGGCTCAAATCACAGCTCCGATGCGGCCAATTGACAATACAATTTCGGCTGATTATTCGATTTTCAAAAACAGTGCGTAAATTATTGAAGGTTGCGTTGGCTGTGTGACATGTGGCCCCGTCGTGTTGAAATCAAATGTAGTCCATGTCATTCTCTTGAATTTCTGGAAACAAAAATTCGTTGAATTTCACCGTTGACGGCAACGGCGGCTGCTTGTTCATTATCGAAGAAAAATGGCCCAGTCATGGTAGTCATATGAAAAAGTTCAACCTTTCCAATAAAACCAGAAATTGGAAAAAATATCAGTACTTTTTTTAATAGCCGATTCAAATCTTAAATTTTGAATGGCCCACCCAATAAGATTCCTGATCTAAAAAATAGATGATTTTATATTAAGCTCCTTTTCGCCCTCTGGGACTTAGTTTACGCAAAATAATCTATTTAAACATATTTAATAATATTCCATAATTTTATTTTTGTGCGAAAAAATATATTATTTCAAATTAGGCTTCTATGCACCATTCAAGGCTTAGTTTACGAAAAAAAAATGGAATTTGAAACTTGTTTAAATGATTTCAAATTAATCTCTTTTACTCACTCCAAAGCTTTGTTTAAAAATTCAAATTTTTTATTTTCGTTTTACACTTAATCTAATTTTATTTAATAAAATTTTGTATAAAATTCAATTTTTGAACGAAAAAGTTTATGACATCAAATTAAGCTGCTTTGCGGCCTCCGTGCTTGAATAAATGGATTTAGTTAAGGATAAATCGATTTTAATTTTTTTTCTGAGTTAAACGTTATACAGGGTGTCCCATTTTTTATGCCAGTATGTGAATATTTAATACGTTAAAAAACAACTGATTTCCATAAGTAAGATATTATTATTTAATTTGGTATTTTTACATTTATTTGAACTACTTTTGATGACATCAATCAAATGGCCGCCTCTACTTATTGGCTGCGGCAAATTTGCTTTTTTTGCTGCTTCTAGGGCGGTATATTAATGATTTCGCTATGAATTTACTGGCCTTGTGCACCACCAATGCTATCAGGTTTGCTAGTGTACACTTTGTTCTCTAAATAACCACACAAAAAGAAGTCCACAGGGGTTAGATTTAGAGATCTGTGTGGCCAGTCAATGTCAACTATTTTTGACATAACACGTCCAGGGATTTTTTTTTCATATTTTTAGTGTGGCATGGTGTATGCTGTTCTTTAAACCAGTTAAAGTCTAGTCGTTTCTCATAAATTTTCGCGCAGACATTCACCGACATCCACTGATATCCACTGATATCGTTTTCCTTCGATAGTTTCATCTGCTCGGAAGAAAAATTACCCAATCGTCATTTTAGCGCCAAACTGCGGCCCAAATAATCACTTTTTGGTCAAGGAATGATATTTGGTGGATCTCATGTGCATTCCCCTATAGCAAAAATTCGGCAATTTTACTTGTTAACGTCGCACAGAGTACGAATAAAGCCTCAATCGGTCATGAAAATATGCTTTTAAAAATCAGGTTCAGTGACAACCATTCGAGTAACTGTTATGCCGCATTGCAAGCGACATAGCCGATGAAAGATCGTTGTGGTGTAATGTTTAGCGCTTTGGACTGTTACACAGAAAGTTGTGAGTTCGATCCCCGGCAACAACAACATCAATTTAGAAATATAATAAATATGAATTTTTTATCTTTCATACATATCGCAATGTCCTCCTTCGATGTAACCATAGCACTTAACCCCACCGCAATAAAAATTAAATAACAGAGCTGGGAGCTAAAAAGCTTTAAAAATTTCGTAAACTTATCGTCAGAAGGCGAGCAAAAACTGTTCTAAAATTTATCATCTCAAAATCTATCGTACTTAAAGCCCTTCACCTTTCACCACCTTTTAAATTTTTTTCTATCCCCTTTCCGATGAAAGCAACACATTAATTAGTAGGAAGAATGCTTCTTACCCAAATAAAAATCATACTTCAAAATGCGGCTTAATTTTGACAATTTTTTCTGTTGTGACTATATTTTAAATTACTTACACAATATTTTGCTTTTAGTGAACACAGTTACTTGCCATATAAATATTTTAAAATGTAAATATATCGCTAATTTGTATGAAATTAATTTTAAGAGACTATACCGAGTATACCGGACAATATCGAAGTAACCCAAAACGTCCGGCATATGTACATTCACAATATATTTTCCGTAACCGAATGTAGTTTCTTTAAAAAGTAATATGAAATTCATAGAAATATATTTTTTAAGTATTTGAATCAGTCATTCAAAAAACAAACTATAAAAATTTACAGACATTCAGTAGGAGTTGATATTTTCTGTTAAATCTAAAATTTTATGTTTTCTGTTTTTAAAAATATAAATTCATATAATTCCTTATTGTTTTTTTACCAAAATAGTTTGTTTATATACCAAATAATTTCAATAAAAATTACAAGAAATTATTCATATATAGATACACAGAAGAACAGAAGAAAATAAAAAATATATGCGTCTGTGTGTGTTGTGTTTTGAAAAATTACATACAAATAAAAAAAATTTCCATTTGAAAAACAAACCACAAAAATCGTTTTTTCTACTTTTTGTCAGTTAAAAATTGATGATTATTTTAAACTACTTTCGATTGCTTTTACTATTTATGTCGATTATTAAACAATGATTGAAAATAAACAAGAAAATGAGCTGAATATAATGAAAAATCAGTAGTTCTCTTTTTGATTGTATTTTTGATTAATTTTACATGTACAGCTTAGTTGAAAAGTTCCTGCGCTCACCAAGAGATGGCACTGCTAGCTCCAAACTTTTTTTTCTCAAGTTGGTATAACTGTCCTGAGAACACATGCAAAGTTGCAAGTCATTCTGTCAATTCTTTCTTTGTTTACAAGCCATTTGAAGTTGACGTGTCATTGATTTTTTTTAATATGGAAAAAATTGAATATCGTGCAGTCATTAGATTCTTTGTTTTGAAGGGTTTAAAAGCAAAGAAAATTTATGAACAATTGTTAGAAGTGTATAAGGAGTCCTCACCTTCAAAACGCACCGTTGAATTTTGGGTTGGTGAATTTAAACGTGGTCGTACCAGCCTTAAAGACGATCCACGCGAAGGACGACCAAAAACTGCAACCACAGCAGAAATCATTGAGCAGGTACATAATATGGTTAGTGAAGATCCAAGTTTGACTAAGCGTGAAATTGCTAATGCCATAGGCATCTCAGACGAATAAGTACTCCATATTTTACATGAAGAATTACGTATGAAAAAACTGTTTGGAAAGTTAGTGCCGCAGACATTAACAATTCAACAAAAACTGGATCGAAAACAAATTTCTCAGCGTAATTTGGAGCGTTTTAAGCCGAATAAAACCGACTTCTTGCGTCGTTTTATAACTATGGATGAGACTTGCATCTACCACCATGATTCTAAATTGAAACAAGAACGTTTACAGTGGACTGAAGCTGGTTGTTCAGCTCCAAAGCAGGTGAAGTCACAACGATCAGCAAAGAAGGTATGGCATCAGTTTTTTGGGATGCAAAAGGAATTTTGTTGATTGATTATCTTCAGAAAGGTAAAACAATCAACTCTGAATATTATTGCAGCCTTTTGGATCAGCTGGATGAAAAAATTCGTGAGAAAACCCCTGGTTTAAAGAAGAAAGAAATAATTTTTCATCAAGACAATGCACCTGCTCACAAAAGTGTTTTGACGATGGCTAAATTCAAAGAATTAAAGTACGAATTGCTTGAACATCCACCGTATTCCCCAGATTTGACTCCCAGTGACTACTATCTCTTTAGAAATCTCAAACAATTCCTTCGTGAAAATCATTTTTCGTCGAATAAAGAGGCCATAGCAGCCGTAGACGGTTATTTTGCAGGGCTTCCGGAAAACCATTATAAGGATGGGATAAAATTATTGGAAGATCATTGGAACAAGTGTAGTGAGCTTCTATGAGATTATATTGAATAAAAGAATATATTTCGTAACAAAAACAGTATTCTTTTATTTGGAGCGCAGGAACTTTTTAACCAACCTGTATTTTAGATTATTTTTAACATAATAATATTGTGAGTGTTTGATTTTCAAGAAATTCTTACACTTTATCTGTCGGAAATTTCAATTTTAAATTTCAATTCAACTTTTATATTGAACTTTACTGTTATCGTATTTTAAATTCGATAACCGCTATATTTAACTTCACGAACATAAGTATTTGATATATTTTAACTTTTATATGTGAACTATATAAATGAATGTGGTGGATATTTTTGGTATATTATATGTTAGTTATTTAAAGCAATTGCAAAATACATTAGTTTATTTGTTGCTAATTCGAGATAATGCACTTGCAGTTTACACAAATTCACACGCACGCACACAATTGCACATACTTTTAGGCTACCAACATTTGCTATAAACAGTCATTCAACCAGGCGACAAATGCACTACTTATTAGTGAATGATCACAATGCAGTGGCATAGTAATGGAGGGTAGTAAATGATATGAAACAATAAATCAGATTCGATATATTATTAAAAAGTGGGATTTAATAACAAAACAAATAAATGGAAAAGTCGTTCCGTCTATACATCCTTCCCCAGGTATAATTTGGATTATGTATGGGAAAGAGCTCCAAATAAAGGGAAATGTGATTTTAATTTTTTTTTTAAATTTGGATTCATAGGTTATTCATTAACAGCCCTAACCAGATATCTACGGGAGCTTGCTATGATAGGTAGGTTTCAATTTGGGCCGATTGTAACTAATTTTAATTGGCTTCGTCCTTGGAACAATACAAACGAAGAGTATTCCCCTTGTTAGCCTTGTTAAAACCCATTCAGCTAGAAACCTGAAATATAAAATATTTTTTTTTTTGTTAAATTATCTTTAGGAACGTGGTAAAAATAGGGGTTTAAAACGAGCTTCCCAAATCGCTATGAATAGAAAACTGATAATTAAAATATGTGCTCCCTGTGGTATGAACTAATTAACTGCGAAAATACTTGTAACGATCCTGTTTACTACGCTCTATGCGGCAAGGAACGTTGCTACCTATAGTTCCGGCCGTGCTCAAGGAGAAATGGGATGGAGATCTTGTTACCTACCGATAGAGGAGAACCATTTCATAATATATTAAAATTAGGTAGCTTCTGTATTGAAATCAATTACCCAAAGAAAATTAGATATTAGAATAAAATAAATAAAATGAAAGAGATGTAACCAATAGAATGGAAGAGGATCTTGGTGTAATTTTCCTCTTCAGTCTTTACCCTCCCAAACCAATGCTGTCTGTCGAAATTTACATTAGACAGCCCAATTCTTCCTTATTCTAACCGTCTAAATGTTTCGTGGAATGTTTAAATAACGAAATTTAGCAAACCATAATGACTAACATATATTTATTAACATTTATTATTAACAGATTCGTAAAATTTCACTACATTAAAAGTTATATTTATTTGTATGTATTTGTTTTTGTATACATATAAGGAAAACTAAAAATTGAAGTTGTAATAAAAAAAAATATTAATATTAATAGGAGATGTTATAAAGATTATAATATGAGTAAAACGAGTACTATTTAGAATCAACGCAAACAAAAATAATAGTAAAGTAACAACTCACCAGTTAAACTCCTTCGTTGACGCCAGGCCTGTAGTAAATTGAAGTGGTGCTCACCGTAAAAATTATAGCTCAAATTTCGATTACTCGGATAGTGAAATATTAATGGTACATATAGGCTTGTGAAAATATGATTGTGTTAAAAAGAATGTGTATAAATTAAATTAAAAAAAAAAAAACTAAAATTGCACCGCCATAGAAGTTGTTGAAAAGAATCCAGAATTAGAAAGCGCAATGGAAATTGTATAGATAATATTCACAGTCCAAATTTATCACCTTGAAAATGTTTACGTTTTCGAAACAGAGCAATTTCCAATTATTCTGATCGATTTTCAAAGGAAACCGATTCTTTCAATACCACGATCAAGTTTGCGGCCGAGATAATTAATGTTCTGTAGTTTGAATTTAAATGAAATTTATTTTTGTCGTTTCCTTTTTATCAAAATATTGGCTTTAGCTGTTCACGATCCATATATTTGTGGTTTGATTGTTAAATAACCAAATAGATTATCGTTGATTTGTTATAAAGGAAAATCAGAATTACAGGATTTAATTATAAAGGGTGTCCCAAGAAGAACGCAATTTTTAAATTTTAAATAAAACACAGATATTTAAAAAAAATCGTGAAACTTTATTATATCGTAAAGTAGACAGAATGAGGTTATGTATGGAACAATATATCGTGCAGATGGCCGCCGCGGCTTTGCTGGCATGCACGCGATCTTTTAATGAAATTTTCAATGACCGTTTTGCATGAATGCTGCGGTATTTCATTAATGCAGCGTCCAATTTCTCTTTTAAGGCTTGAGTCGTCGTCGGCTTATTCGCGTAAACCATCGACTTCAAAAAACCCCAAAGAAAAAAATCCAATGGTGTTAAATCGCACGATCTAGGCGGCCAATTCTGATCTCCAAAACGCGAAATAACACGACCGGGAAATGACTGATGCAGCAATTGAATTGTGTCTCTGGCTGTATGACATGTGGCGCCGTCTTGTTGGAAATACATGCCCTCCACATTCATTTCTTCAATTCTAGGCAAGAAAAAACTGGTTATCATTTCACGATACCGAACACCATTGACTGTTTGCGCTTGACCTGCCTCATTTTCATAAAAAAAAGGTCCAATGATTCCTCCAGCCCAAAAACCACACCACACAGTGACACGTTAAGGATGCATTTGCTTCTCGTGAATCACTCGAGGATTTTCCTCACCCCAAATGCGACAATTCTGCCTATTGACGAAGCCATCAAGATGAAAATGGGCCTCGTCACTGAAGATGATTTTATCGGCAAAATCAGCATTTTCATGTAGTCTCTCCAATACCCAATTAACGAACTCCCTTCGCTGTCCATGGTCAGCTGGCTTCAGTTCCTGAGTCAATTGAACTTTGTATGCATGAAGATGCAAATCTTTCGTCAAAATTCGCTGCAAAGTGGATTTGGAGACACCAATTTGCTGAGCTCGGTGTCGAATTGAGGTGGATGGAGTTTGAGCGACATCATCACGTACAGCTGCGACATTTTCGGTCGATCGACCTGGTCGATGGCGCGTTGTTGTCTTTACATCACTAACAGACCCAGTTTCACAAATTAATCCATTAATCTCTTTACAGTTGACTCTTTTGGAGCATTATTGTGACCCCAAATTGTTTGTTCAATATTTTGTTCTCTTCTCAACAATCTCAAAATTTTTAATGAATATTTTTCTTTTCAAAAATCAAATATTTTATTTTTTGACAATCATTTCTGTATGCTCCTTTTTTTTAAAAAAAATTTCCAAAAAATTTTCAAACTCATAACTTCAAAGTGAATACAGTCTACACAAATATTCTAGGAGCAGCACTCACATACTTTTGGAATTTCCAGCCGTGAAGAACATAAAATTTCAAATATATGTTCCATGCAGTTTGCAATAATTTAAAAGGTCCTTTTTCCAGTTTTCGCCAGGAACATGGTTAAAAAAAGTTTTACCTTAACGGCCATGCCAATTGAAACACTAGTTAAGGCGAATGAAATAAAACTTTTGGACTTGGAAATACTTGATAATGGAAACAAAATGCAAAAGCGAACACGTTCATATTCTTTTTCCGCAAAACTCTTGTTTTTTAAAATAAGCCACACTCACAAAATCATTCATATCAATTAATGTGTTGCCTTCTTCGGAAATAGAGCGATATAGGAAAGAAGAAAGGAGAAAGGTGATAAAAGATGCAGGGCTTAAAATTTGTAATTGCGCTAGATACAATTGTAAATATTAGAATAGTTACTGCGTGTCATCTGATGAAGAATTGGCGAACTTGATGAAGCTTTTTTCTTCATAGCCCTATCAAATACACATGATCATTTAATTAAATGAAAGAATCTGAAGCAAATTATAGAGATTTTAAATATATAGATTTTTCGTTGGAACCAAACGGGGAATTAGTGACATAGAAACACTGGGCCAACATTTTTATAAAAAGCCTTGCCACTTTAAAGTCTTAGAATCCAATGAGACAAGAATTAAATGTGTAAGGAACCATACTGAATTAATATTGCCGATGCTGCCGATCCAACGCGCTAACCATTACACCACATGAAAATGGAGTTGGCTAATGAACGTGCGGGGGTGCTTCTGATGGACTGTGCGGTTTGATTGGTGATGCATAAGTTAGAAAGGCTAAAGCGAATTAGAGGGCATGACTATAAAGTATCTCGGACTATAAAGTATCTTCGTTGTGGTAAGACCATAATTAACATGATTTAGCTTTATTGGATAGGTACAGGTTTGTTGAAAAGTTCCTGCGCTCACCAAGAGATGGCACTGCTAGCTCCAAACTTTTTTTTTCTCAAGTTGGTATAACTGTCCTGAGAACACATGCAAAGTTGCAAGTCATTCTGTCAATTCTTTCTTTGTTTACAAACCATTTGAAGTTGACGTGTCATTGATTTTTTTTAGTATTGAAGAAATTGAATATCGTGTAGTCATTAGATTCTTTGTTTTGAAGGGTTCAAAAGCAAAGGAAATTTAAACGTGGTCGTACGAGCCTTGAAGACGATCCACGCGAAGGACGACCAAAACCTGCAACCACAGCAGAAATCATTGAGCAGGTACATAATATGGTTAGTGAAGATCCAAGTTTGACTAAGCGTGAAATTGCTAATGCCATAGGCATCTCAGATCAACGAGTACTCCATATTTACATGAAGAATTACGTATGAAAAAACTGTTTGGAAAGTTAGTGCCGCACGCACACATTAACAATTCAACATAAACTGGATCGAAAACAAATTTCTCAGCGTAATTTGGAGCGTTTTAAGCCAAATAAAACCGACTTTATGCATCGTTTTATAACTATGGATGAGACTTGGATCTACCACCATGATCCTAAATTGAAACAAGAACGTTTACAGTGGACTGAAGCTGGTTGTTCAGCTTCAAAGCAGGTGAAGTCACAACGATCAGCAAAAAAGGTTATGGCATCAGTTTTTTGGGATGCAAAAGGAAATTTGTTGATCGATTATCTTCAGAAAGGTAAAACAATCAACTCTGAATATTATTGCAGCCTTTTGGATCAGCTGGATGAAAAAATTCGTGAGAAAACCCCTGGTTTAAAGAAGAAAAAAATAATTTTTCATCAAGACAATGCACCTGCTCACAAAAGTGTTTTGACGATGGCTAAATTCAAAGAATTAAAGTACGAATTGCTTGAACATCCACCGTATTCACCAGATTTGGCTCTCGTGACTACTATCTCTTCAGAAATCTCAAACAATTCCTTTGTGGAAATCATTTTTCGTCGAATGAAGAGGCCATAGCAGCCGTAGACGTTTATTTTGCAGAGCTTCCGGAAAACCATAATAAGAATGGGATAAAATTATTGGAAGACCATTGAAACAAGTGTATTGAGCTTCTAGGAGATTATATTGAATAAAAAAATATATTTCGTAACAAAAACAGTATTCTTAAGATGCTTTTAGGTTTAGGTTTTTAAAGATAATGCAAGGAGAAAATAAAGGGACTATTAATGGACCATATGGCCTCCCAGTGTACTTGCCTCCTTGTAGGATTCTATTTAACTTTATCCTAATGAAAGGAACTCCAAAATTATTTAGATTTTAAAAAGTTTAATAAACGAAAATATTTAATTGTTTATTGTTGAATAGAAAATATTTGTAATGTCACCTCTTATGCCAAAATCAATTTCTATTATATACCCAGCAAAAATAAATGGAAGTGATTCTTAAGGAATCCATTTTTCATTGATTCAAAAGTATCCTTAGTGCTGATTTGCCTCCTCCAAAGCAGTTCTTTTTCACAACTTCAAAAATGTGGTTTTGAATAAAATTAACACTTCAAATTTATGACTGGTAACTTATTTAAAAAACAAGCATGGTTAAACATTAACCACGGATATTTACATACAAATTTCACATTTATAACTATGGTTAAGTACTAAACTTTAGTTTTTTTGAAACAAGATATAAGGTAAAAATTGCAAGAAAGTAATTTAACAAATAAGTCCCGATTACGTAATGCGTTATAATATATCCAACAGGCAACAACAAATGTGTCAACTTTATTCCCAGTTAGAAGCTACCGGGACATTGTGAAAATGATGCTAAGGCCCGATTACTGATGTAATGTTAAAATTTAAATTAAAAATAAATAATTTATTTGAGAACATCAAAAGATCTCATTTTTCACTAAACCAAGAAGGTCCTTAGATGCAATGAAAAAGAATCATAAAAGAAAACTTCCACCCTATGACACCCATATGTAAAAATCATTAGTTCCGATCCAAATTTTCACAACACCGGAATCAAAATCACTGCTTCTTTTTCTCTTCTTTTGCTACTTTTTTTTCTGGGATTGTTTGTAAGGCATTATGAACGGTCTCTTGCTTTAGTAACAGCATCAGTTGGTAACAGAGCAATTGTCAGATGTTCGAAAATGCAAACAAATATAAACCACCCATCTCAAAAATACGTGAAGCGTCAACAGATATCCATCAGGCTCGCAAACTAATCCCAGACGTGCATCAGATGCAGAAAAGTGATGCATTTCCGAAAAGGCCCATATTTAAAATTTATCAGATAATTTAGATTAACTCTTACGCAATTGGATTGCGGCTGTCAATTTGGAAATTTATGCTGGATAGTTTGAACTTTGCATTATTCTTAAGTGGTTAAAGTTTTTTCTATCTGAAATAATTTTAAGACTTCTTGGGGACCATTTTGATTGACCCTTTTGTTGTGAAGAGTTAGCTTATCTTTTTTTTTTTAATATCTTTATCTACTCACCTGACTAAAAAGAATAACAACAACATGTGCATATATATTACACATATTTTCATACATATGATTTTGTGTCTCTGGCATATTAAATTAATTACTCGTGTTATTATTTGGGTTGAAATTAAGTACGCAACAATTTATAATTTTCCAAACATGATTAGAATAACACATGTATAACATATACAGCAACTTATACACGCAAAACCAATTGGGTATGAACACAGCATTAGATCTCTATATTCTCGAGTACCCTTACAATGGTACAAAATTGGTGTTTCATATTTTCATTTTTAAAATGTACACCAACCACTCATAAAACGAGGCTTATGTAAGCAATTTTAAGCTATAGATAGCTAATGTATAGATGAACAAACTCCCTTGTGAAAACGTCATCTCTATCTAAAAACAAAAGGATTTTGGACTCATAATTTAAAAAAAAAAATTCATTTAAAAAGTTGCCTATATCTCGAAAATTAAGCGAGATAGAGCAAAACCAATCAATTTTATGCTCCTATGGATATTCCACAAATACCTTTAAAGAATATAAACCGGTATTGTGAAGATCCTCCTCAGTATATAAACTGCAGTTCACTAAATTGCACTTAAATTAATAAATCTGATTCAAAACCAAAAAAAAAAAAAAAACGAAATAGATTTTGTTAATTTAACAAATATATTCATTGAGTCAATAGACATATCACTTTAAGCAACCGCAAGGTATCTATTGCTTGAAAGTGGTGTCCCCAATGTTTTAACACTTTTTGCTCCAACTTTTATGATGTTAAAAAAAATCTATGTACATCAAGGCTCCAATGTACTTTTCCACATGTATAGATATATTGATGCTTATAATATTGTTGTTGCCATTTTTGTTTTGTTTTAGGTAATGATGGTGGTTAAATAGTGTTTTCATTTTGCGGCTATTTAGTATTATTAGTTAAAATGTATTGTGTTTTTTTTTTTTTTTTGCTCATTTATTGTGTGTGTGTATGTTGCATTCAAATGTTTTACAAAAACCAAGTGGTTTTGCTGCATTTAATGGCAATTTATTGCTATTTATTTTGTAAACCATAAATTTAGAAATTATGTTTTATATACAAACAATATTTTTTTTTTTTTTTCAAAAACAGCAACAAAAATTTGTATTTCTCCAAAAAAAATTACCATCGAAAATTTAACCACTAAAGTAAGAGAGAATTTCTGTGATATAATTAAAAAAAAAGTTGTATTTTTTAGATGATTAAATTTTTATATTTGAGAGTTAGTTAAAAATAATATATTTTTAAGATTCCTATAGACTCCATAAAACACTTCCCGATATGATTACACTAAATTGAAAGATAAATTAATAAAGAAAAAAACATACAAAAATTTTGATGTACTCATACACACTTTTGACCCATAAACTATTTTTATAGGGGCCAGAGCGTTGATAAAGTAATAATCTTCAAAAAGAAAAGGCGAAACTTTTGAACTTCTTTGACTTCAGTTTCCATTTAAGAAGGCCAAATTACTTTAAGAAATTTTACCTAATCAGACTGATAAAATAAGTTCCTCAATCCCAGCCTCAGACTGGGGCTGATATCGATTATCTTGTGGGTGGCATCACGGAAGTAATCAAGGCATTTCTTGATGCATCTTTTTCTAAAAGGAATCCCGGAGAAAAAAAACCTCCTGGTGTAGCAGATCGTCTTACAGCAGCTTTTTACCGTACCAAGGGTTGAGAGTTCATAAATTAATTTAGAATTCAAACACATAAAAAAATTCGATGTATTTCTTCACAATATTAAACCATAAATTATTTTTCTAGGGGTCAGAGAGTTAAAAAAATAATAATCCACTATAAAGAAAAGGCGAAATGATTGAACTTCTTTGACTTCAGTTTCCGTCTTAGGAGGCCAAAATACTTTAAGAAGTTTTACCTCATCAGACTGGTTTAATTAATTCATTCATCCCAGCCTCAGCCTCAGACTGAGGCTGATATCGATTATCTTGTGGATGGCATCACGGGGGTATTTAAAGCATTTTTTGATGCAAATTTTTCAAAAAGGAATGTCGGAGAAAAAAGAAAGCACCTGGTGGACACACAAGCTGCAATTGAGCAGATTGTCCTACAGCAGCTTTTTACCGGGGCCAAGGGTTGAGAGTTCATGGGGATTGGATTGTTTACAAATTACAACTTGGCCGGCAAGAGGGCAGCTATATGCGAGTCTTGGAAATGTTTCTCTAGGGACAATAAAGAGGCATCGAAATTACGCAAGCTCTCGTAACCTCTTCGAATACTCCAGGCTATGTCAAGGGGTTTGGATGCTTAAAATTTCCACTTTCCTTTTTAGTTGATACTCAATTTCTTTGAAGGATTGTGAGGATGAAACGGGGGACGAATTATTCCGATCCCCTTACATTGGCGATTTCTCTTGGGATTGTCAATATGCCTAAGCTGATCCAGGTGATTGCACTATTCCAGTGAAAATGAAGTTCGTCACTGATCTGGTAGTTCAGGTTTTATTAGGATTTACACTGGCAGTGTTTATATGGTGTTTTTACCGGTGAGGTGGAGAATCAACAGTAGTTTTCATTACCAAATCTGGGAATATATCACATGTGGTCTCTAAGGACTTTCGGTCCACCAGCTTATCATTATTTCTTGTGAAAATATTGAAAAGGTTGATTGAGTCCTACTAGCGGGAGATCATAGACCCCGAGCTGTTATCTGCAGGACAACATGCATAGAGAAAGAAAGGTCTATACGAGATCAAGACACCGCTGAAAAGTCTATCCTGGTGAAGTACGCCCTGAAAAACTTTGTGCCTAAAAAGGGGGCTTTTAATAACATCGAGACTATCCCTGTAATTGTGGCCTTATTATGTGTGGTGGCGTTTCCAGCGGTCAATACTCAGATTGGGAGGTTGCTGACTAATAGCCACATAAGGCCTGATTTAGGAGGAACTTATATGACCTGAGTCGTGAACACAGAGATGCCTTACGTGGTGTCCTATCTCCACTTCTATTGGATCTTCCACTTAATCTAATGGTGAAAGCTAAAAACATCAAGGAAATATAGCTGCTGATCGCAGTAGGTTTCGCTGGCATAAAGTTTGTTGAAACATTACTTGTTAGCGTTTGGGAGATTAAAAAACATGCTGCAGTTACCACAAATAAAAAAATCTATTTTTTAATTAAATATTACTAAAAAAAAAAATTAAAAAACCAAAAAAATATATATTATGCCTTTTAGTGGGACCAAAACCTTTTCACTGCAAACAGTTTTTTAACAATGTGTCATTATTTTTATAAATTTAATGCATCGCCAATGCCGTGATTCTTATACCGTTAACAATTTCTTGCTGGGTAGTACAGGACAAATACTTTTTTTTTCAGCACTGGAATAGCAAACCGTTTGCCATTGCTTTTTTTTTAACATCTGAAATTTTTGAAAAATAATATTTGTTAAATTATAATAACACAAGTTTTAAATAATAATGAAAACATGCATTGATACAATAAGCAGAAGTGAGCAGTTTCTAAAATTATAAACAATTTTGAAAACAAAACATTTCCATTGTTCAATCTAAATTAAATATGTTTTCTAGTTTTTTTTTTTTTTTTTATTTTGCTAAGGTTTTATTTGTTAAAATAAATCACAATAACTTATCATCAGTTGTAATGAACTTTAACATATTTTCTAATAAATTTTCTAAATCAAAATTTTTAGATTTTTACTACATCCTCTACATTACTGAATACTGTATAGAATTGATATTATGAGTGTGTATTTGTGCGTATGTATTTCAAAACAAAAAAAAAACTTTGTTACATGAACATATAAATACATTCTGGCAGTTACTGCATTATTGGTTATTGCCTATAAAATCGTAAATTTTATCCAAATTCATACACTCAGAAAAAAAAGTTAGTAGAAAAATTTGTAAACGGTTTTCAATCCCAATTTCTATTTTTGTACTGATTTTTAGTAAAAAAATTATTATTAGCAAATCTTTTTGCTATTTACATTTTACAAATTACAGAGTTTTTACAGAATATCTACAAATTTTCGTTGCTAATTTCAAAAATCATTTTACAAATTTTTGAAAACCGATTCGCTAAAATTAGCAAAAAAAATTACTAATTTTAAAAAAGTCGATATTGATGGAAATGTTATTTCTAATAATTTAAACTTATACATACAAACTTAAATGTTACATAGGATTAAAAAAGGGATCGGAAGTGAAGATACCGACTCATGTCTAAAAATAGGACATCCACTTAAAATAGCACTAAAAAGTGTTTTTTATTTCTAAAAATTAGCCTTAACAACAATTTAAATTTCATCTTGAAAGTAAAAAAAAAATTGCCTAAAATATTTTTCAAAACAGAAATTACCAAATTAAAAAAAATGATAAATTCGTTTATGTTTTAAGAATTTTTCAGATTTTTAAGCCTTTGATTTTTTTTTTTTTTCATTTTGTATAAAACATCTTTTAAAAAATATAATTAAAATTTTTGATGCTCGATAAAAAAAATAAATCTAAAACTTTGTACTAATATTAATAGTATTTAGTAATTTTTTTTGCTGATTTTAGCAAACGGATTTTAAATTCCACTTTACAAAAAGTCTACTAAAATTTAGTAGCGGCTACTAATTTTTCTACTAATTTCATTGTACTACACGTCAGCAGACATGTGTTGCTAAGATTAGCAAAAAATACCGCTGGGCTCAAATTAGCAGAATTTCCCGTAATAACAGCAAAATTTTCAGTTGCCATTACAGACTTTTTTTGGTGAGTGTATGTATACTATTGTACTTGTTGTTGGACAGCACAATTTATTCGTACGCAGTTATACGAGTATGTATGCAGGCATGTATGTATGTATATGAGCATGAATGTTTTACTCTCTATTGCCATTCATTATTGTATTAATTAACAGAAAACACAGGATCACCAATCAGATGCTTGATTAATGATGTCACAACGAGTCGTAAATCTTGATTTGTACAATAAACAATACAACAACAAAAACACCAGCAGCAGTAGTAGTAGTTGTTGTAATAACAACAACATGCGACATACTTTATGCACAAAAATACATTAATGACCTACCGATTTATTTGAAAGGATTGCATTCTTATATTTTTAATTGTTAGATTGCTTTTTAAAGCTGACGAATAAAATTGATGTTGAAAATGGAAACACTGGCAGATTGTTAAAGATTTTTAATAAAAAACCTCTTTAACTCTAAATCTTAAACCAAATAGTAAGACTGTGAGTGAACTATAGCACTTTTGTGAAACTCTTATCGTGAATTTAGCAAAAAATATACAATATTTTTAAGAATTATATTATCCTAAACATTTTTGACAACATTTCTTTTTAAAGAGACCTTAGGGAGGAGACCTTAAGGGAGGAACCACCATAAATCTACAAGATCCTAAGGCATCAGTCTGCAAAAAGCCTCAAATTGCTTTGAATTATTCTGAACAAAGATTTTATAAGACATTGTAGTAGATTGAATTTGATATTTTGTTGATAAAACAAATACATGTATTATGCATTAAACGATTAATCGCCAAATTTTTTCAATTAAAATAACGATCCAAATAACCGATTAATTAATTTTCATAATTTTACGAATAATTTCAAAAACGATTAACCGGCAAGATCTAATAATTGGAAACACTAACAAAAAAAAGCACAGCTCTGCAACAATATGTAAGTATATGAAGTACATCAGTGCGTATACTTGTTTTGAATAAATCATATTTATAATAATCATACGCCATGTGGGCACTTCTGCTACATTCGATGATTTATTATTATTATTATTTTGTCGATTTTAATTGACAAAATAATTCAGAATCTTTACTTTCTTATAATTACGCCGCAACGCAGAAAAATTTATGCCAAAAAATTTTGAAAATTATAAATTAATACAAAACTGTATGAATTCTAATGGCAAAGAGTGTAAAATTACTATGTGAAATTAGATCGAAAAAAAGCAAGAAAATTTATTTTTATTTTAAATATTTTTAAATAAAATCAAGAGATACATGTTCAATAAAAATATTTTTAAAGTGGAAGGTTATAGAGTAATTTTTCCTCATATATAAATTACTAGCTGAAAGCCCCAATACTTCGTTTAAATATCGGAATTTATTGGGAAAAATATTTAGTTTTATTCTTGAGGACAGTTAAACAAAAATAAATGAAAATGATTCTCAAGGAATCAATTTTTTATTAATTCCAAAGTATCATTGGGTATGATTTTCCCATTCTAAAGCAGTTCTTTTTCACAACTTCCAAAAATGTGATTTTTCTCTTTACAAATCTAAGATGGGTAACTTTTTTTAAAAATAATGAAAGTTAAACGTTAACAATAGCTGTTTTCATATCAATTTTAAAAGTCATAACAAGGATTACTTAACCATAAATTTTGGTTATTTTAAAGCAGATAATCAGGTTTAAGAGCTTTTAATTAATTTTTAACTTGGAATTTTGAATAAAGTTATTTCAAAAATAAGTCTCGAATACTGACGAAATGCACTTTTTGTACTTTTTAACTTTATTTGTCTATAAATAAAGGGTATCCCAAGAAGAACGCAATTTTTAAATCTGGCAACATTCGAAGTGTAATTGTTTGACATTTGAACAATTGTTATTGTTTGCTAGTAGAAGATACGAGGTTAGTAAAAATGGAGCGCTACACGAATGAACAACGCATTCTCATTGTGAAATTGTTTTACCAAAATGGTGAAAGTTTTGCGGCTACAGTTCGCAAATTGCGTTCAATTTGGGGTCACAATAATGCTCCAAAAGAGTCAACTGTAAAGAGATTAATGGATAAATTTGCCGAAACTGGGTCTGTTAGTGATGTAAAGACAACAACGCGCCATCGACCAGGTCGATCGACCGAAAATGTCGCAGCTGTACGTGATGATGTCGCTCAAACTCCATCCACCTAAATTCGACACCGAGCTCAGCAAATTGGTGTCTCCAAATCCACTTTGCAGCGAATTTTGACGAAAGATTTGCATCTTCATGCATACAAAGTTCAATTGACTCAGGAACTGAAGCCAGCTGACCATGGACAGCAAAGGGAGTTCGTTAATTGGGTATTGGAGAGACAATATGAAAATGCTGATTTCGCCGATAAAATCATCTTCAGTAACGAGGCCCATTTTTATCTTGATGGCTTCGTCAATAGGCAGAATTGTCGCATTTGGGGTGAGGAAAATCCTCGAGTGATTCACGAGAAGCAAATGCATTCTCAACGTGTCACTGTGTGGTGTGGTTTTTGGGCTGGAGGAATCATTTCATTGGACCTTTTTTTTATGAAAATGAGGCAGGTCAAGCGCAAACAGTCAATGGTGTTCGGTATCGTGAAATGATAACCAGTTTTTTCTTGCCTAGAATTGAAGAAATGAATGTGGAGGGCATGTGGTTCCAACAAGACGGCGCCACATGTCATACAGCCAGAGAAACAATTCAATTGCTGCATCAGTCATTTCCCGGTCGTGTTATTTCGCGTTTTGGAGATCAGAATTGGCCGCCTAGATCGTGCGATTTAACACCATTAGATTTTTTCTTTGGGGTTTTTTAAAGTCGATGGTTTACGCGAATAAGCCGACGACGACTCAAGCCTTAAAAGAGGAAATTGGACGCTGCATTAATGAAATACCGCAGCATTCATGCAAAACGGTCATTGAAAATTTCATTAAAAGATCGCGTGCATGCCAGCAAAGCTGCGGCGGCCATCTGCACGATATATTGTTCCATACACAACCTCATTCTGTCTACTTTACGATATAATAAAGTTTCACGATTTTTTTTTAAATATCTGTGTTTTATTTAAAATTTAAAAATTGCGTTCTTCTTGGTACACCTTTTATATTTAGTTGAACCCCGATGGTCACAAGTTGCCAAATACTATGAATCAAACATTTTACTTAAGAAAATTTGTCAGTTTGCTGTCTTTTACGAATTGTCAACTTATGACGATTGATATATAAAATTTTATATTGATCCTACAAAACTGTTTCTATAAAAAAAATCAAAATTTATTTAAGAACATTACTTTTTAACTAAACCATAAGGAGGGCTTTAGATGCAATGAAAAAGGATCATAAAAGGAAACTTCCACCCTATGACACCCCTTTGTAAAAATCTTGGGTTCCGATCCAAATTTTTACAACACCGGAATAAAAATCAATGCTTCTTTTTCTCTCCTTTTGCTACGTTTTTTTTTTTTTTTTTTTGCTGGGTGTTTATATAAATTTTTCAGCGAACGAGCACATCAACCAAGGAACACATGTGTAAAATAAAAAATTTCTAAGCAATGGTTTTTCGATAGGACCCCAATGGGAAAATTTCTTATCTTTTTCCCAAATATCTGCAAAATTTGCTGAAAATTCTTCCCATTAGAGACGGAGGCGTAAACATTAATTTTTTTCCAAAAAAAATCCTTATTTTTAACAGGATCTTGTTGGGTATTACAAAATGGACCTTGTGGGTGTCTACACTCGAATCGCTGGCTTAAAATTTTTAAATTCCAGCACCAGCAGTTTGGGATATTTGATTAAGGTCGCAATTTTTCTCTTTTTAACATCATTTTTTCACAGTTATATTGGAAATATTTTTGAACGGCATAGACCATACTTTAGGAAACACAAATATTTGAAATTTAGGATTTTCATCTGAAGGGGTTTGCTGCTATACATTTTGCTCCCACCCCTTTCCCCCTTTAAAAAAAAATCTTAAAATTCCATCTTGATGGAGCAATATACAGGAGTAACAGCTTTAGAGTGAAACTTCAAGTTTGAATACTTCTTCCCTTTTCATTGTCATTTTACCACGTTTTTATTGGAATTTCCAAAGAGTATATCTTAACCCTTTAACCACTAAGACCGTCTACAGAAGGTCATCACTAAAGTCCAATTATATCCAAAGCAATAATTTTGGTGCAATAATCGCCAACGACATTTTTGTCTGTTTGAATTTACCTTTCGAACAGTGCCGGTTTGAACACGCTCAGTTGAATAGTTTAAACCCATTTCTGTCAAGATTTTTGTCAAAACAGACACGAAAATTATTTACGATTTTGGTGCAAAATTAAAACTAAAAAAAAACATACTTTGCAACAGCTCAATCGACTTGAAATTTTTTAGAAAGTAGCCTCGAGCTGTATTTTGATAATTTGTTGCGTGTTTGATTTGTGAAACAAATATTTTTGTTTGAGTCGAGCTTTTTGTCTTTAGGTTGCCTTTCATTTTTTCCACCTGTCGCTTTCAGATTCAATCGTTAATTTTAATATAGACACAAAAAAACTTTCTTGATAGTGAGGGAAGTTGTAAGGGTTGATTTGTATTTTTTTTTATTTTTTTGCTTTGCGACCAGCATCGAAAAAAGTCGATTTGTAATAAAATACATAAAGTTCAAAAAAAAAAAAGAATTTATTTAAAATTGGAATTTATAAAAAAGTGGGAGTGGTTAAAATAAGGTGTTTTAATAAAATATAGAAATCCTAGAACATTAAGATAACAATTAAAATTTATTAAACCAGTGTACTTTTAAATTATTCTGCTTTAGCAATCACACGTGTACTGGCGGAAACCTTCTGTTTTGGAATCATCATTTATATAAAACAACATTTAGTCAAGGGATTGGATATCTATGGCTTTGGCCATTTCGATATTTCAATCCTCAATTTGGAAAGTTTACAGATGGTATATCGTTCCCCAATAATATTTTATCATTGGTAATTCAGATAAGCCTATCTGAAATGTTTCAAAACGTTAAATAAATTAAAATCCTAAAGTTTCATGTTTAAAAACCGCTGAAGAAAACGTCTACATCGTTCTTTTATTATATTAAATTATTATTATTATAAATTATAATAATAATGATCTACAACGAGAATACCGTTATATGAATTAACACAAAAATTATTAAAAGACAACTTTCGACATCGTATTGCTAAGGAAACAGTTATCATATCGTGACGTCATCCACACAAGAGACAAACAACATCCACAATTTCTTAAATTATTATACATATAAAATATAATGTTAACTTTTATATAATTTTATTACATTTATTCAAATACTAACATAAGACTCTACTGCTAACAAAATTGTAAATTATCATAATTGCTTTTACTAACATTTTGCTTATACTGAATCTGTAAACGAACTCTTCAGAAATTTTAGCATGTCTGCTAAGTTCGTTTACTAAAATAGTAAATAACATAATGAAGTTTAGATGCTAATTCAAATGTTAATTATACTCTATTATAAGTAAACTAACAATTTATTAAATATTAAGACTTAATATTATTAGAAATATTTTTTTTTGTTATAAAGGAAATATTTTTATTATTTTCAAAAATAATTTAAAATTGATTTTAATCATAATTATTGCTTATTGTAAAAACTAACGTATACACCAAAAATTTAGCATGTTTGTTAATTCTTTACATAACTACAACTAAGATTATGAAAATAATTGAATAGCAGATGTAGAAATTTTACATTAATTTTATGGTACTAATTCAAATGACAATTCAAGTTAAAAAAACCTTTTAATATACTTTTCTAAATTTTACAGTACTAAAACGTATGGATTGAGCTCAATGCATCGTTGGAACTAGAACTAAAGGATGGTTTTTAAATCGTCATAATCTCATACACTGCTTCTTGTCATTTGCTTTCAGAACATCAAATCTTTTTAATAAGGATCACTAATTATAAGTTGTAAATTTTCAAACATGTATTCGCTTTTTAACAAATTATGGTAATTATTAAGATTTATTACAATTTTTATATTGAATTGTCTATTATTGTATACAAAGTATATGCTCGAATTATTTTTTTTTTTTTTTTGATAGTATATTTAAGCTAACTTTTTTTGGATTTTATAGATAATTTAAAAGATTATGATTTCAATAAATGAATCACAATGTTGAATTATAAAATGGAGTTGAAAGATTTGAGTAGGAATGTTGGTTACAAAGATATATATGTATGTGTGAGTGACAAAGTTAATTAAGTTTTTAAAATTAGGGAAATGACAAAGACAAATTAAGGACACGAAGTTATTTAGTGCAGATGGGTGGGAAATTAGTTAAAGGTGTCCCATGCGATAAAATCACCAATCGCAAATGGACATAAATGGATTCAATGGCAGTAAATCAATTTTGTTAGTTTTCATTATATTTACATTTCAATTCTCAAGGTATAGAGAATGTAAAGTTGTAAAGTCTTGGAATGAATATTTTTTTTTTCTGTTGCCAGCAGCTTTTGTTTTAGTAAGGTTAAAGGACCACCCCAACCAGGCGAGCTAAGCAGTTTTCATACCATTCCAAGCACGACCAAACTAAAGCAACAAAAGAATAAAATACAAATTTTTTAATTTTGATTTATTAATTATAAAAAAAAGACAATTTCCCCTGAGGAAGTCACCCAATGTGGTGACGAAATATTGGGATAAATAAATATTTATAATCAAATTTTTTTATAAATAAAGGATCTTTAGCTCGATAAGGAATATTACATGAATAGAGAAGATCGAAGAAAACTAAGATAATTATTTAAATTTTAACAACAACTGCTGCAACATTACTCAGTACAACGTCAAATTTGCCATGAGGCAACAACATCTGTGATATACTGAATGCTGTTCTTCCTATAAAATATTTAAAAATACATTTATTCTTGGTATTTCCAGCACCAATACCGTAATGTCATGGATATGGTATCGCTTTAAATTCTTCGTTTTTATGTGTTCCTTTCAAATAATCTATTATTAGTTGTTTTTTTATCTATGAATTATAGTGCATTTTTAACATATATTATTGTTGAAACTTTCTTGCTTGATATATAATTTTTCCTTGGTCCTAGATTCTGTTAACTCTTTTGGATACCTTGCATAGAAAAAATAGTATGAGCCTGTTCGGAAATGCATCACTGCGCTGCACCCGATGCGCAGGGGTGATTATTTTGCGATGCTGATGCCAATCAGCTGATACTGATGCTTAGTTTGTTGCACAGTTTGTATACAATTTCGAACGCATGAGCATTAAAATGGAAAAACTAATAATAAATTTGTTTTGTGAGTTGGATGAAAGTAAAATTAATTGTGAATTGAGCAAAGATATTTATTATTGAAAAATATATGGACCAAGAAAAGGCGCATTCCAAAAGTCTTAGACTACTTTAAGACTAATCCAAAAATATCCGTATGACATTTTTTCTTTCAGATTCCTTATTCCTTGCAATTATTTTTCTATAAGTTGTAAGTGAAATTAAAAATTTTCTGTTTCTTTGTTCTTTCGTCTGGGTCAAACTAGGGTTTCCCCCTTTATTTTTTCTAGAACTCTGCCCCATAACACAGACTTTTTTTCTCCCAGATGCAAAATCCTCCTCCATGTCCAATCGAACACTAATTAATAATTTATTAAATTTGGCATCAGCCTCGATGATAAAAAGTACAAAAACAAAAATAAATTAAAGGAAAACAATAAATAGCAAATTTTGTACTTACTCTTGAATTGCATCAGCCATTTTTGTGATGCGTGTTTGACATTTGTTTGCGCATCATCTGCTTTTTTGAACATCTGATATTTGTAGTGATGCCATCTTATGCTTTTACGAACGCCATGCGCATCAGATGCAGCGCAGTGATGCATTTCCGAACAGGCCCCATATAATAAATACCTAATAAAATATAACAAAATTAATAACATATCTCTATGCTTTTTTTCAAGAAGGTAGTCTTATTATTTTACTAAGGAAAACCTTTTTGAAAAATTCAAGATATTGTTCTTAATTTTTTCAAGAAGGTTTTCTTTTTGATTTCATTAGGCTGTCTTCCTGATTTTTTTTTTAAAGAAATAATACTTTTGGATTTTATTTGATAATTTTATTGATTTTTTTTATTTATATATTTACATAGAAATACATTTGTTATAAAGGGTGTCCCAAGAAGAACGCAATTTTTAAATTTTAAATAAAACACAGATATTTAAAAAAAATCGTGAAACTTTATTATATCGTAAAGTAGAAAGAATGAGGTTATGTATGGAACAATATATCGTGCAGATGGCCGCCGCGGCTTTGCTGGCATGCACGCGATCTTTTAATGAAATTTTCAATGACCGTTTTGCATGAATGCTGCGGTATTTCATTAATGCAGCGTCCAATTTCCTCTTTTAAGGCTTGAGTCGTCGTCGGCTTATTCGCGTAAACCATCGACTTCAAAAAACCCCAAAGAAAAAAATCTAATGGTGTTAAATCGCACGATCTAGGCGGCCAATTCTGATCTCCAAAACGCGAAATAACACGACCGGGAAATGACTGATGCAGCAATTGAATTGTTTCTCTGGCTGTATGACATGTGGCGCCGTCTTGTTGGAACCACATGCCCTCCACATTCATTTATTCGATTCTAGGCAAGAAAAAACTGGTTATCATTTCACGATACCGAACACCATTGACTGTTTGCGCTTGACCTGCCTCATTTTCATAAAAAAAGGTCCAATGATTCCTCCAACCCAAAAACCACACCACACAGTGACACGTTGAGGATGCATTTGCTTCTCGTGAATCACTCGAGGATTTTCCTCACCCCAAATGCGACAATTCTGCCTATTAACGAAGCCATCAAGATGAAAATGGGCCTCGTCACTGAAGATGATTTTATCGGCAAAATCAGCATTTTCATGTTGTCTCTCCAATACCCAATTAACGAACTCCCTTCGCTGTCCATGGTCAGCTGGCTTCAGTTCCTGAGTCAATTGAACTTTGTATGCATGAAGATGTAAATCTTTCGTCAAAATTCGCTGCAAAGTGGATTTGGAGACACCAATTTGCTGAGCTCGGTGTCGAATTGAGGTGGATGGAGTTTGAGCGACATCATCACGTACAGCTGCGACATTTTCGGTCGATCGACCTGGTCGATGGCGCGTTGTTGTCTTTACATCACTAACAGACCCAGTTTCGGCAAATTGATCCATTAATCTCTTTACAGTTGACTCTTTTGGAGCATTATTGTGACCCCAAATTGATCGCAATTTTCGAACTGTAGCCGCAAAACTTTCACCATTTTGGTAAAACAATTTCACAATGAGAATGCGTTGTTTATTCGTGTAGCGCTCCATTTTTACTAACCTCGTACCATCTACTAGCAAACAATAACAATTGTTCAAATGTCAAACAATGACACTTCGAATGTTGCCAGATTTAAAAATTGCGTTCTTCTTGGGACACCCTTTATATTTACATAGAAATAAATTTGTTATACTAATAAAAAGTCATAGTATAGGGTCCGCCAAAGAACTTCTTTTTTTTTTTTTTGAAAATGCTATAAAAAAAAACTACTGAATATTTTCTCAAATTTCTTTTTTTTTTTATTTGAATGTACAATCTTTCCGGTTAATAATGGAAAAATTTCATCCAAATCGCTGCCTCGGCTGGCCATGCACGATCGGTCGAATTTTTAAGCACATTATCGATTGTGTGCAGCTGTATTTCACCAATGGCTTCACAAATATTGTCCTTTAAAGCGCCAATTGTCTCTGGCTTGTCGGCGTAACATTTATCTTTGACGGCACCCCACAACTAATAGTCCAACGGTGTCAAATCGCAGCTCCGAGGTGGCCAAACGACATCAAATCTGCGGATGATAATGCGATCTTCAAAAACAGGGCGCAAAACATCGAGTGTAGCTTCGGCTGTGTGGCACGTAGCGCCGTCCCCTGTTGAAACAAAATTGTTGCCAATATCCTCCTCTTCAATTTTTGTGAACAAAAATTCGTTCAACATGGCCCGATAACGATCGCCATTGACTGTAACGGCCAGCCGAGGCAGCCATTTGAATGAAATTATTTTCCATTATTAACCGGAAGGATTGTACTTTCAAATAAAAAAAGAAATTTGAGAAAATATTCAGTAGTTTTTTTTTATAACATTTTCAAAAAAAAAAAAGTTATTTGGCGGACCCTATAGTATTTAAGCATTTCAACGTACCTACAGATAGTTGTGCAAGTATTGTTATAAAATCTTCATACATATTTTGTAGTTCACTCGCTAGCAACTTCTCTACGAGTCCTTGAAAATGGTATCTTAACCTCTTATTGTGTTTTTTAGATGTGTCCACTTTTTTTTTATGCTACTTTAATAGTAAGTGTATGGTCATTTTTACTTTTGGCCCATGGCCACCTTTTTTGTGTGTTAGTTGTACTTATACGTAAGTATAATTTAGTGGAAAATATTTATGTGTTGTATAAATGTATATACATAGCTTTTTATGTTTAATTGTATTTCCTTTATGGGATATGCTTGTGAATGTGAATGTGTGTGTGTGTGTATGTATAAACCGCCAGTCGTGAAGTTGCTAAGACTATCTCTGAATTTCTTATGAAATATGCTTTGACTGCTAACATTAGTGGTCCAATGCGAAATATATTATGGCGTACACAAGAGATGGTTTCAGAATTGAAGATATCTATGCTGATACTTAGATCTTTTGTTTTCAAAGCAAATTTTAGTTTAAAAAATCTTTGTGGTCCAAAGGATAATAAATCAGAATCTACATAAGAGATGGCAAGGCTTATGAAACAATAGGATGCACAAAGCTAAAGTAATCCAACCAATCATCCTGCTACCATAATTTTAACTCTATACATCGTATTGTTAGAAGTTGAGAAACTCTTGGCTTCTGAAGTTCGCTTGGTGGCTGGATAATTGGCTCGATAATTTAAACTCTGTACATTCTATGGTTTCATAATCCCTAGAGAGGGTTTTAAAGTCGCAGCTTTCCATGTTAGTTCTTGCGGATTTTGGAGATATCTTGTTAGTTTATGAATACATTTTTATTGTTAATTTTTTTTTGTTAGAGAATTCCACGTTTTTACACTTTTCTCTGTATAACAATATTTTCTTTTTTTTTCATAGCATTTTGTTTAGTTTGTTATACATGGTGACAGGTAATAAATACAATTTTTAATGGTTTATACTGCATTTATGAGAGCAAAAACTATTCGCACTCTATAGTGAATCAACTATAAATGACATCAACAGCAGCAGTTTCATAATGGTTAATGAAATATGTTAGTATAAAATTCTCTTATGATAACTATTAAGATATATGATATGGCAGAGATGTTAAAAGTTCATTTAGCGATACCGGGCATAGATTTGGAATTAAAATTTAATAAAAAAAGAATAATATGCCTACAAGTCGTGAAATGATAGCCCAGTATTGAAATGCATACAAACACATTTTGATTACATCTAAAACCCTTAAATTTAGTATTAACAAGTTCTTTGACTTTATAATTTCCCGAACTATTCTTTTATACTTAGACTTATATGATCCTTATATTAAAGTAGTTGACCGTGTTTGGGCAAAATTTTCTATTTTCAGCATCTGTACATAATACATAGCGCAGTTTTCTGAAAGTGTCTAAGGCAAGTGATGTCTTAAATTCATCGTAGAAACTCCGAAGCTAATATGGCATTTAAGAATAGATTCGGCTGAAAATAAATAGATTCTTCGTCTTCTATACAGTAGCCTCTCCATTCCAATCTCCCCGCAGGTTATTCGTTTGTTAATGTGAAGTTCCTACTTTGGCTTTGGAGCCATATACAGGTTGGTTGAAAAGTTCCTGCGCTCGAAATGAAGGAATACTGTTTTTGTTACGAAATATATTTTTTTATTCAATATAATCTCCTAGAAGCTCAATACACTTGTTCCAATGATCTTCCAATAATTTTATCCCATCCTTATAATGGTTTTCCGGAAGCTCTGCAACATAACCGACTACGGTTGCTATGGCCTCTTCATTCGGCGAAAAATGCTTTCTACGAAGGAATTGTTTGAGATTTCTGAAGAGATAATAGTCACTGGGAGCCAAATCTGGTGAATACGGTGGATGTTCAAGCAATTCGTACTTTAATTCTTTGAATTTTGCCATCGTCAAAACACTTTTGTGAGCAGGTGCATTGTCTTGATGAAAAATGATTTTTTTCTTCTTTAAACCAGGTCTTTTCTCACGAATTTTTTCATCCAGTTGATCCAAAAGGATGCAATAATATTCACAGTTGATTGTTTTACCTTTCTGAAGATAATCAATCAACAAAATTCCTTTTCATTCCAAAAAACTGATGCCATAACCATCTTTGCTGATCGTTGTGACTTCACCTGCTTTGGAGCTGAACAAACAGCTTCAGTCCACTGTAAACATTCTTGTTTCAATTTAGTATCATGGTGGTAGTTCCAAGTCTCATCCATAGTTATAAAATGATGCAAGAAGTCGGTTTTATTCGGTTTAAAACGGTCCAAATTACGCTGATAAATTTGTTTTTGATCCAGTTTTTGTTGAATTGTTAATGTGTGCGGCACTAACTTTCCAAACAGTTTTTTCATATGTAATTCTTCATATAAAATATGGAGTACTCGTTCGTCTGAGATGCCTATGACATTAGCAATTTCACGCTTAGTCAAACTTGGATCTTCACTAACCATATTATGTACCTGCTCAATGATTTCTGCTGTGGTTGCAGTTTTTGGTCGTCCTTGGCGTGGATCGCCTTTAAGGCTGGTACGACCACGTTTAAATTCACCAGCCCAAAATACAACGGTGCGTTTTGAAAGTGAGAAGTCCTTATACACTTTTAACAATTGTTCATAAATTTCCTTTGCTTTTAAACCCTTCAAAACAAAGAATCTAATGACTGCACGATATTCAATTTTTTCCATATTAAAAAAAATCAATGACACGTCAACTTCAAATGGCTTGTAAACAAAGAAAGAATTGACAGAATAACTTGCAACTTTAAATGTGTTTTCAGGACAGTTATACCAACTTGAGAAAAAAAAAGTTTGGAGCTAGCAGTGAGCGCAGGAACTTTTCAACCAACCTGTACTTTATACTCAATGGTAACATATACACTTTAAAAATCACGATATAACTTCAATTGTTGCCATGCTATTGTGATGTATATATAAGCCCGCAGACTGTATTCTATATTTTTGATACCTTAAGACGATCGCCACATTCATCATAGGAATACTAACATTTAAATTCAGGAATATGTATTTAATCAGTAGAATCATATTCAAGTTTACTCCGTGACCAGTTAATGACGCAACAATGAAGTTAGGTATGATATTGTTGAAATTTAATTTTTCTCAATGGTATTAAAGTAAAGATCCTGGGGGAAAAGGACCTATCCCAGGACACATCATGTGACCGGTTTATTGTGATTCGGACCGGTTACGGGACTTGTCACTTTAACATGGGCTTGTCCTAGTAGGGGGTCAACTGCCCTTCTGTGATATATCACAATACTGGCCTAAAAGAACATGTCATGACTTTTAAACCGGTCACGTGGTAGGAACCGGTCCTCTTAGGAATCGGTCCTCTTTACACCTATCTCGTGATATGTATTTGCGAAACCGTTACACTTTTCACCTATCACGGGACAGGTCCCGATTCTCAAATTACACCCTTTTTCCCGCAGGGGAGCTAGATTCTCCATTGTATTCATGTTGTGCAGGCAAAAGTATTGGGTCAAGTGTTTCAAGTAAATATGAGTTTTCTATTGGTTTTAGTATCTGCAATATGGATGGACCTGAAGTCCAAAGGAACATTATTCAAGACCTTTCGGTTTTTAAAATAAATATCAGATTAATGCAACAGCTAAGGGTCCTGTAGATCTAGACAGTTTAAATGGCGTAAAAAAATTGCAGGTCTAAAAGGTGTAAATGATGGAAAAAAAATTTCTGATTAAAAGTACGTCTTTTGTAAATGAAGTTTTGCTGGAGATTTGTTGGGGCAATTTTTGGAGAAGTGGAGTCGAGTTGTTGCTCTATTTAACAAAATATGATATTGACAATGACTTTACTCGATTTTTTGAGTTTTCACAGAGATCCTGCCATACGTTGTGTTATAGATGGAGTCCGATCCAATAAATTTCAGCTTGTCAATCATATTTCTAGGAGCGCTGGCCATTTGAGGTATAAGGCAAAATATGAATGACACACTTTAAGAATTTCCAAGTAAGTTCAAGCGTCAAATTTAATGCCCGCATAGGGCCGTAGGATTATCGGTACTGTTGGGTAGTATTGGTATTAATTTTTGTATGGATTGCTTGCGTGTCTACTAAATTACATTCACTTGGATTGTACAACCCATTACTTGGAGAATTTATTACTACTATAGGGTCCGCCAAATAACTTTTTTTTTTTTGAAAATGCTATAAAAAAAACTACTGAATATTTTCTCAAATTTCTTTTTTTATTTGAAAGTACAATCCTTTCGGTTAATAATGGAAAATAATTTCATTCAAATGGCTGCCTCGGCTGGCCGTTACAGTCAATGGCGATCGTTTTCGGGTCATGTTGAACGAATTTTTGTTCACAAAAATTAAAGGGGAGGATATTGGCAACATTTGGTTTCAATAGGACGGCGCTACGTGCCACACAGCCGAAGCTACACTCGATGTTTTGCGCCCTGTTTTTGAAGATCGCATAATCAATACAATATTCGTGAACCCATTTGTGAAATACAGCTGCACACAATCGATTATGTGCTTAAAAATTGGACCGATCGTGTAGGCAGTATCGCTACACGATCGGCCAGCCGAGGCATCCATTTGAATGAAATTATTTTCCATTATTAACCGGAAGGATTGTACTTTCAAATAAAAAAAGAAATTTGAGAAAATATTCAGAAGTTTTTTTTTTATAGCATTTTCAAAAAAAAAAAGTTATTTGGCGGACTCTATACAATTGTTTCTCCATTCAATCTTCCTCTCGTAAACTTTTTGGCAGGAGATAAATGGCATGAAAGAGACAGTGAGAATTTGCAAGACCTTTCAGAAAGATAATGTAGCGAAGCTTGCATCTTTTAAGGAACCTGATGGTCAATTTCTACGCACTCTCCGTAAGGGTATTATTAGACGACCTGCTATTGGCAAAACTCACAGTGACAGAGTATTTACGAAGGAATCGGTCAAGTGCACTTTTATTTTATGTGGAGACTTTAAATCCCCAGGCCCTAATGCTGCTAAATAGTGGCGGAGGTATTCTGATCAAGTCTAAAAGCCAGTCTTTTTGAATTGATGGGCCCATGGATATGTTTCGTCATCCTCAGTGAAAAGTTGTATACCGTGGGTGTTGTTGGTGACATTGAGAATACCTTTGGCAATACTTCTTTTGGTTAAAATGTTAAATGGATTCACTTTATCTTATCTAAAAGCTTACTCCAGTACCGAAAGGAGTATTTTTGGTAAACACGCCCCTGAATGATTTTCTCGAATTTATAAAGAAGACTGAGAACTTTCTGTCTTCCTATTTACTTATTTCAATCATATGTCTCCTATATTTCCCCCCCCCCTTTATTTGTCCTCTCTACGGTTAAGTTTAATGGACAATTTTTAGTCTGAGTATATGCGATTACTTAGCGAACATATTTCTCTCGCTGTCAGTATGTACGGCATTAGTAGGAGATATCCTATGGTGTGCCAGGGAGTGTTTTTGACGGCAGTATAATGTTCAATTCCCAATACGGGTGTAAAACATACATTTTTGATTACAATCCTTATATTTTTTTTTGGTATTAAAATAAAAATCAAATTATGGATTAAAAAAGAACAAGTAAAAAAGGCTTAAATTCGGCTGTACCGAATCTTTGAATACCCTTCACCGATGTTGTTTATTGTTTTTGATACAAAAATTTTGTGAGGTGAAAAAATTTTTTAGATGCTGAAACAAATTTTTTTACGTGAAAAATATTTTGAGGTGAAAAAAATTTTTTAGATGAAAAAAATTTTTTGTGGTGAAAAAAAATTTTAGTGGTGAATAAAATTTTTTGAGGTACAAAATATTATTAATTTCTAAGCGATTGGTGAAAAAATATGAGAAAATATATTGTATACCAGTCGCTACTATGAAATTGTACTAACATACACCAATTTGTGTTGAAAATTTAGAGGTATCTTCACATTTTCACTCAAAACTTTTTAACCGCTAAAACGATTTTGCTCATTTTCAGTATCAAACTGCTCGGAAGGATGTTCAATAATCTGGGTAGAAATAGGCACCCCCGCCAGCGTCTCCGCGTCGTGATCGCCATTTCAACAGACAGACGCACATTGCTTAATCGACTTGAAATTGCATAGGGATCACGAATATATATATACTTTATGGGGTCTTAAACTTATATTTCGACAAACGGAATGACAAACTGATATATATCCTCACCATATATGGCGGAGGGTATAAAAACAAATTCTCCAGATATGATTCAAAAAGGTTATTAGTGTACATGCAAACTTTCAACATATGGCGAACACAAGCGCTGTGCTCCATTATAGGACTTTACCTCTTTTAAACAAAGTAAGTATCTTATAACATTTATGTCTGGTCTACTTACAAAATGGTTTGTTTTCCTGTCGGTAGTTTCATTTAAGTATCTCTCACGACGATCTAAAGAAAATACCACTATGACATGGTATATCTTAAAGACACTCACTGTTCCCTATCGTGGCTACATTAAGTTGGTTTCTTGCCTCTGAAATAAACCTGGATAAAGGCATCCCACATTCAAGTGTGTAGCTTGAGCATTTCGACATAATCGACGAAATGGATGAAAATTTCTGCCTGAGAAAAATATAATTTTTTACTGATTTTGTATAACTCAAATCAAACACACAAATGTCTTATAACTAACTACTTCTTATTCCTAAATGGTTATCATATGACTCACCCATCATCACTATCATGTTTCATAAAATCATCATCGTAAACAATCAAAAATCCATTTAAAATTGTACATTATGTTACATAACAATTTGCATATACGCCTACATAAACACACATTTACATCAGCAATAATACATTCAGGCAATTTATACAATTTGTATACACCACCGTATCACAAAATATTTAACGCCTCATCAACAACGATTATGCAACAGTAGCAGTTGAAAACGTAGATGCCAGATGATTGGAAATATGAGAATAATATTCTAGAAAAAACGTTTACAAAAACTGTAAAAATAAAAGACATTTTTTGTTAACAATAAAGTTGTGTAAAAAAAAAAATTAAATTTTAAGAAAACCTTACATTTTAACAATACCCAAGTATGGCAGCCCTAATGTTAACACAACCAACAGCTGCTGGAAATGGCCATATTATTTAGTAATATACATAGTAAGGACACATTCATATCCTTAATAATAAGAATTTAATGTTTGAAAGTGTTAAAGCATTTAACATGTCTGCTTGATATGATAATTGGAAATGGAGGCTAATAATCCTGAAATACATTTGTACATGAGAGATATGATGGCATTGATGACAAAATATATGTGTATACAGAGTAGAGGAGATGAAAATAACCAATTGCTTTACAGTTTACAGTCAATCCAGTTATAAACAATAATTTTATGATTTTAACCCCTTTTTTTTACATACGTATCATATCACAACAACTGGTAGGCAAACCAGTAAGTAAATTGAAAAGTTAAAAAAAGAAATAAGATTAAAAATACATTTGAATATAAATTAATAATTAGAACTTTGGCTTCTGGACCCCACCTTATTATAGTCTAAATGGTTTCAAGGTCGATCAAAGAAGTTAACTCTTTGGACTTTGTTGACAGTTACCAAAGCCATATTTGTGGTCAGTTAAAGTAATTATGACCGAGTTTAGCTTAACTCAGATGTGTATTTTGGCTAATGTCCCCCCTTAAAGTTTGCTCAAAGACGGCTTTGCTAGTTAATTATCAATCAACTCTCGTTTTATTGAAGAGAGATTTTAAATTTGAATGGTTAGTTGTTATTAAATAACAATAAAATGTACAATTACAAGTAACATTAAAACAGACCGACAGAACGAAAGACCAACAGACAATCAAGAAACTACATGTCTCTTCATGGTAGCTATTGTATATATTTGAACCAAATTGTATAATATGAATATTGTTTTATTGTCTGTGCTTGAGCCTTTCGATAATTGTATTTCGTTTAATACAAATTTATAACAACTGTGATTCTTTTTTTTACAAAATATACTTTAAGTATGCAGATTGTAATGTATGTTTTGTTGAAAATCCTCTTTTATTAAATCGTTATAAATGCAAAATGATAAGTATTATTTAAGAAATTAAAATGTTAATTAACTTGCAATTACTCCCCCTAGCAATTACCAACAAAAGAATTGGTGTATTGTCGAAAATGTTGAATTTTTAATGGAAATCAAGAGACTTTTTAATTAGCATTTATCTCTCTTGTAATATGGTCAGCTATTTTTAAAATGTCAATTAATGTATGAAAATGTATTTTTAGTCTGGTTCGAGATTATAGAAATTTTTTTATGTATTTTAGCATAAAATAACTTTTTTCTTTGATTTGATATGTTAAATAGAGATATTTATAATTAGCATTTTCAAGGGCACGAAGAATGTTGATGAAGGTCGTAGCGGACCAGAAAATGCATTCCATTCATTATGTGTGTAATAAAAATTTCTGGTTGTATTGGAAATGTTGAATTTTGTAAATTTAAGAATGCAATACAATATTAATTATATCAGTACTACGACTGGCTCGGCAGTACCTCATCCGATCAACCCAATTTTTCGGCTCGAATCTCTTCAATTGCAACTTCGATTTTGTGTTTCAACACTCTTTAGATGGTTTGCGTACCATTTACCCTTAATGGCTCCCCACATAATACAATCCAAAGGGATCAAATCACAGCTCCGATGCGGCCAATTGACATTACAATTTCGGCTGATTATTCGATTTTCAAAAACAGTGCGTAAAATATTGAAGGTTGCGTTGGCTGTGTGACATGTGGCCCCGTCGTGTTGAAATAAAATGTAGTCCATGTCATTCTCTTGAATTTCTCGAAACAAAAATTCGTTGAAATTCACCGTTGACGGTAACGGCGGCTCCTTGTTCATTATCGAAGAAAAATGGCCCAGTCATGGTAGTCATATGAATGATATTGTGTTCCATTATTAAATGACAAAGTTCAACCTTTCCAATAAAACCAGAAATTGGAAAAAATATCAGTACTTTTTTTTATAGCCGATTCAAATCTTAAATTTTGAGTGGCCCAACCAATAAGATTATTGGCCTAAAAAATAGATGATTTTGAATTAAGCTCCTTTTCGCCCTCTAGGACTTAGTTTACGAAAAATAATCTATTTAAAAATTTTTAATAATATTTCATAATTTTATTTTTGGGCAAAAAAATATATTATTTCAAATTAGGCTTCTATGCACCATGCAAGGCTTAGTTTACGAAAAAAAAATTTGGAATTTGAAACTTGAAACTTGTTTAAAATATATGTAGATGATTTCAAATCAATCTCTTTTACTCACTCCAAAGCTTTGTTTAAAAATTCAAATTTTTTATTTTCGTTTTACACTAATTCCACTTAATCTAATTTTATTTCTGCCGTTGGTAAATGAAAAAAAAAAATCGATTTAAATAATTTTAATAAAATTTTATATAAAATTCAATTTTTTAACGAAAAAGTAGATGACAAAAAAATTAAGCTCCTTTGCGGCCACCGTGCTTAGAATAAATGGATTTAGTTAAGGATAAATCGATTTTAATTTTTTTTTCTGAGTTAAACGTTATACAGGATGTCCCATCTTTTATGTCAGTATTTGAATATTTAATACGTTAAAAAACAACTGATTTCCATAAGCAAGAAATTTTTATTTAATTTGGTATTTTTAAATTTATTTGAACTACTTTTGATGACATCAATCAAATGGCCGCCTCTATTTATTGGCTGCGGTAAATTTGCTCTTTTTGCTGCTTCTAGGGCGGTATATTAATGATTTCGCTATGAATTTACTCGCCTTGTGCACCACCAATGCTATCAGGTTTGCTAGTGTACACTTTGTTCTCTAAATAACCACACAAAAAGAAGTCCACAGGGGTTAGATTTAGAGATCTGTGTGACCAGTCAATGCCAACTATTTTTGACATAACACGTCCAGTGATTTTTTTTCATATTTTTAGTGTGGCATGGTGTATGCTGTTCTTTAAACCAGTTAAAGTCTAGTCGTTTCTCATAAATTTTCGCGCAGACATTCACCGACATCCACTGATATCGTTTTCCTTCGATAGTTTCATCTGCTCGGAAGAAAAATTACCCAATCGTCATTTTAGCGCCAAACTGCGGCCCAAATAATCACTTTTTGGTCAAGGAATGATATTTGGTGGATCTCATGTGCATTCCCCTATAGCAAAAATTCGGCAATTTTACTTGTTAACGTCGCACAGAGTACGAATAAAGCCTCAATCGGTCATGAAAATATGCTTTTAAAAATCAGGTTCAGTGACAACCATTCGAGTAACTGTTATGCCGCATTGCAAGCGACATAGCCGATGAAAGATCGTTGTGGTGTAATGTTTAGCGCTTTGGACTGTTACACAGAAAGTTGTGAGTTCGATCCCCGGCAACGACAACATCAATTTAGAAATATAATTAATATGATTTTTTTATATCTCATACATATCGCAATGTCCTCCTTCGATGTAACCATAGCACTTAACCCCACCGCAATAAAAATTAAATAACAGAGCTGGGAGCTAAAAAGCTTTAAAAATTTCGTAAACTTCTCGTCAGAAGCAAAAACTGTTTATCATCTCAAAATTTATCGTACTTAAAGCCCTTCACCTTTCCCCACCTTTTAAATTTTTTTATCCCCTTTCCGATTAATGCAACACATTAAGGAAGAATGCTTCTTACAAACAAAAATCATACTTCAAAATGCGGCTTAATTTTGAAAATTTTTTCTGTTGTGACTATACTTTAAATTACTTTCACAACATTTTGCTTTTAGTGAACACAGTTACTTGCCATATAAATATTTGAAAATGTGAATATATCGCTACTTTGTATGAAATAAATTTTAAGAGGGTGGAAAATTATACTACAATTTAGACTATACCGACTAATGGACTATATCGAAGTAACCCAAAACGTCCGGCATATGTACATTCGCAATATATTTTCCGTAACCGAATGTAGTTTCTTTAAAAAGTAATATGAAATTCATAGAAATATATTTTTTAAGTATTTGAATCAGTCATTCAAAAAACAAACTATAAAAATTTACAGACATTCAGTAGGAGTTGATATTTTCTGTTAAATCTAAAATTTTATGTTTTCTGTTTTTAAAAATATAAATTCATATAATTCCTTATTGTTTTTTTACCAAAATAGTTTGTTTATATACGAAATTATTTCAATAAAAATTACAAGAAATTATTCAAATATAGATACACAGAAGAACAGAAGAAAATAAAAAATATATGCGTCTGTGTGTGTTGTGTTTTGAAAAATTACATACAAATAAAAAAATTTCCATTTGAAAAACAAACCACAAAAATCGTTTTTTCTACTTTTTGTCAGTTAAAAATTGATGATTATTTTAAACTACTTTCGATTGCTTTTACTATTTATGTCGATTATTAAACAATGATTGAAAATAAACAAGAAAATGAGCTGAATATAATGAAAAATCAGTAGTTCTCTTTTTGATTGTATTTTTGATTAATTTAATATGTACATATTTTAGATTTTTTTTAACGTAATAATATTGTGAGTGTATGATATTCAAGAAATTCTTACACTTTCAAGAAATTCTTACACTGTCGGAAATTTAAATTTTAAATTTCAATTCAACTTTCATACTTAACTTCACTGTTATCGTATTTTAAATTCGATAACCGCTGTATTTAACTTCACGAACATAAGTATTTGATAAATTTCAACTTTTATATGTGAACTATATAAATGAATGTGGTGGATACTTTTGGTATATTATATGTTAGTTATTTAAAGCAATTGCAAAATACATTAGTTTATTTGTTGCTAATTCGAGATAATGCACTTGCAGTTTACACAAATTCACACGCACGCACACAATTGCACATACTTTTAGGCTACCAACATTTGCTATAAACAGTCATTCAACCAGGCGACAAATGCACTACTTATTAGTGAATGATCACAATGCAGTGGCATAGTAATGGAGGGTAGTAAATGATATGAAACAATAAATCAGATTCGATATATTATTAAAAAGTGGGATTTAATAACAAAACAAATAAATGGAAAAGTCGTTCCGTCTATACATCCTTCCCCAGGTATAATTTGGATCATGTATGGGAAAGAGCTCCAAATAAAGGGAAATGTGATTTTAATTTTTTTTTTTAAATTTGGATTCATAGGTTATTCATTAACAGCCCTAACCAGATATCTACGGGAGCTTGCTATGATAGGTAGGTTTCAATTTGGGCCGATTGTAACTAATTTTAATTGGCTTCGTCCTTGGAACAATACAAACGAAGAGTATTCCCCTTGTTAGCCTTGTTAAAACCCATTCAGCTAGAAACCTGAAATATAAAATATTTTTTTTTTTTGTTAAATTATCTTTAGGAACGTGGTAAAAATAGGGGTTTAAAACGAGCTTCCCAAATCGCTATGAATAGAAAACTGATAATTAAAATATGTGCTCCCTGTGGTATGAACTAATTAACTGCGAAAATACTTGTAACGATCCTGTTTACTACGCTCTATGCGGCAAGGAACGTTGCTACCTATAGTTCCGGCCGTGCTCAAGGAGAAATGGGATGGAGATCTTGTTACCTACCGATAGAGGAGAACCATTTCATAATATATTAAAATTAGGTAGCTTCTGTATTGAAATCAATTACCCAAAGAAAATTAGATATTAGAATAAAATAAATAAAATGAAAGAGATGTAACCAATAGAATGGAAGAGGATCTTGGTGTAATTTTCCTCTTCAGTCTTTACCCTCCCAAACCAATGCTGTCTGTCGAAATTTACATTAGACAGCCCAATTCTTCCTTATTCTAACCGTCTAAATGTTTCGTGGAATGTTTAAATAACGAAATTTAGCAAACCATAATGACTAACATATATTTATTAACATTTATTATTAACAGATTCGTAAAATTTCACTACATTAAAAGTTATATTTATTTGTATGTATTTGTTTTTGTATACATATAAGGAAAACTAAAAATTGAAGTTGTAATAAAAAAAAATATTAATATTAATAGGAGATGTTATAAAGATTATAATATGAGTAAAACGAGTACTATTTAGAATCAACGCAAACAAAAATAATAGTAAAGTAACAACTCACCAGTTAAACTCCTTCGTTGACGCCAGGCCTGTAGTAAATTGAAGTGGTGCTCACCGTAAAAATTATAGCTCAAATTTCGATTACTCGGATAGTGAAATATTAATGGTACATATAGGCTTGTGAAAATATGATTGTGTTAAAAAGAATGTGTATAAATTAAATTAAAAAAAAAAAAACTAAAATTGCACCGCCATAGAAGTTGTTGAAAAGAATCCAGAATTAGAAAGCGCAATGGAAATTGTATAGATAATATTCACAGTCCAAATTTATCACCTTGAAAATGTTTACGTTTTCGAAACAGAGCAATTTCCAATTATTCTGATCGATTTTCAAAGGAAACCGATTCTTTCAATACCACGATCAAGTTTGCGGCCGAGATAATTAATGTTCTGTAGTTTGAATTTAAATGAAATTTATTTTTGTCGTTTCCTTTTTATCAAAATATTGGCTTTAGCTGTTCACGATCCATATATTTGTGGTTTGATTGTTAAATAACCAAATAGATTATCGTTGATTTGTTATAAAGGAAAATCAGAATTACAGGATTTAATTATAAAGGGTGTCCCAAGAAGAACGCAATTTTTAAATTTTAAATAAAACACAGATATTTAAAAAAAATCGTGAAACTTTATTATATCGTAAAGTAGACAGAATGAGGTTATGTATGGAACAATATATCGTGCAGATGGCCGCCGCGGCTTTGCTGGCATGCACGCGATCTTTTAATGAAATTTTCAATGACCGTTTTGCATGAATGCTGCGGTATTTCATTAATGCAGCGTCCAATTTCTCTTTTAAGGCTTGAGTCGTCGTCGGCTTATTCGCGTAAACCATCGACTTCAAAAAACCCCAAAGAAAAAAATCCAATGGTGTTAAATCGCACGATCTAGGCGGCCAATTCTGATCTCCAAAACGCGAAATAACACGACCGGGAAATGACTGATGCAGCAATTGAATTGTGTCTCTGGCTGTATGACATGTGGCGCCGTCTTGTTGGAAATACATGCCCTCCACATTCATTTCTTCAATTCTAGGCAAGAAAAAACTGGTTATCATTTCACGATACCGAACACCATTGACTGTTTGCGCTTGACCTGCCTCATTTTCATAAAAAAAAGGTCCAATGATTCCTCCAGCCCAAAAACCACACCACACAGTGACACGTTAAGGATGCATTTGCTTCTCGTGAATCACTCGAGGATTTTCCTCACCCCAAATGCGACAATTCTGCCTATTGACGAAGCCATCAAGATGAAAATGGGCCTCGTCACTGAAGATGATTTTATCGGCAAAATCAGCATTTTCATGTAGTCTCTCCAATACCCAATTAACGAACTCCCTTCGCTGTCCATGGTCAGCTGGCTTCAGTTCCTGAGTCAATTGAACTTTGTATGCATGAAGATGCAAATCTTTCGTCAAAATTCGCTGCAAAGTGGATTTGGAGACACCAATTTGCTGAGCTCGGTGTCGAATTGAGGTGGATGGAGTTTGAGCGACATCATCACGTACAGCTGCGACATTTTCGGTCGATCGACCTGGTCGATGGCGCGTTGTTGTCTTTACATCACTAACAGACCCAGTTTCACAAATTAATCCATTAATCTCTTTACAGTTGACTCTTTTGGAGCATTATTGTGACCCCAAATTGTTTGTTCAATATTTTGTTCTCTTCTCAACAATCTCAAAATTTTTAATGAATATTTTTCTTTTCAAAAATCAAATATTTTATTTTTTGACAATCATTTCTGTATGCTCCTTTTTTTTAAAAAAAATTTCCAAAAAATTTTCAAACTCATAACTTCAAAGTGAATACAGTCTACACAAATATTCTAGGAGCAGCACTCACATACTTTTGGAATTTCCAGCCGTGAAGAACATAAAATTTCAAATATATGTTCCATGCAGTTTGCAATAATTTAAAAGGTCCTTTTTCCAGTTTTCGCCAGGAACATGGTTAAAAAAAGTTTTACCTTAACGGCCATGCCAATTGAAACACTAGTTAAGGCGAATGAAATAAAACTTTTGGACTTGGAAATACTTGATAATGGAAACAAAATGCAAAAGCGAACACGTTCATATTCTTTTTCCGCAAAACTCTTGTTTTTTAAAATAAGCCACACTCACAAAATCATTCATATCAATTAATGTGTTGCCTTCTTCGGAAATAGAGCGATATAGGAAAGAAGAAAGGAGAAAGGTGATAAAAGATGCAGGGCTTAAAATTTGTAATTGCGCTAGATACAATTGTAAATATTAGAATAGTTACTGCGTGTCATCTGATGAAGAATTGGCGAACTTGATGAAGCTTTTTTCTTCATAGCCCTATCAAATACACATGATCATTTAATTAAATGAAAGAATCTGAAGCAAATTATAGAGATTTTAAATATATAGATTTTTCGTTGGAACCAAACGGGGAATTAGTGACATAGAAACACTGGGCCAACATTTTTATAAAAAGCCTTGCCACTTTAAAGTCTTAGAATCCAATGAGACAAGAATTAAATGTGTAAGGAACCATACTGAATTAATATTGCCGATGCTGCCGATCCAACGCGCTAACCATTACACCACATGAAAATGGAGTTGGCTAATGAACGTGCGGGGGTGCTTCTGATGGACTGTGCGGTTTGATTGGTGATGCATAAGTTAGAAAGGCTAAAGCGAATTAGAGGGCATGACTATAAAGTATCTCGGACTATAAAGTATCTTCGTTGTGGTAAGACCATAATTAACATGATTTAGCTTTATTGGATAGGTACAGGTTTGTTGAAAAGTTCCTGCGCTCACCAAGAGATGGCACTGCTAGCTCCAAACTTTTTTTTTCTCAAGTTGGTATAACTGTCCTGAGAACACATGCAAAGTTGCAAGTCATTCTGTCAATTCTTTCTTTGTTTACAAACCATTTGAAGTTGACGTGTCATTGATTTTTTTTAGTATTGAAGAAATTGAATATCGTGTAGTCATTAGATTCTTTGTTTTGAAGGGTTCAAAAGCAAAGGAAATTTAAACGTGGTCGTACGAGCCTTGAAGACGATCCACGCGAAGGACGACCAAAACCTGCAACCACAGCAGAAATCATTGAGCAGGTACATAATATGGTTAGTGAAGATCCAAGTTTGACTAAGCGTGAAATTGCTAATGCCATAGGCATCTCAGATCAACGAGTACTCCATATTTACATGAAGAATTACGTATGAAAAAACTGTTTGGAAAGTTAGTGCCGCACGCACACATTAACAATTCAACATAAACTGGATCGAAAACAAATTTCTCAGCGTAATTTGGAGCGTTTTAAGCCAAATAAAACCGACTTTATGCATCGTTTTATAACTATGGATGAGACTTGGATCTACCACCATGATCCTAAATTGAAACAAGAACGTTTACAGTGGACTGAAGCTGGTTGTTCAGCTTCAAAGCAGGTGAAGTCACAACGATCAGCAAAAAAGGTTATGGCATCAGTTTTTTGGGATGCAAAAGGAAATTTGTTGATCGATTATCTTCAGAAAGGTAAAACAATCAACTCTGAATATTATTGCAGCCTTTTGGATCAGCTGGATGAAAAAATTCGTGAGAAAACCCCTGGTTTAAAGAAGAAAAAAATAATTTTTCATCAAGACAATGCACCTGCTCACAAAAGTGTTTTGACGATGGCTAAATTCAAAGAATTAAAGTACGAATTGCTTGAACATCCACCGTATTCACCAGATTTGGCTCTCGTGACTACTATCTCTTCAGAAATCTCAAACAATTCCTTTGTGGAAATCATTTTTCGTCGAATGAAGAGGCCATAGCAGCCGTAGACGTTTATTTTGCAGAGCTTCCGGAAAACCATAATAAGAATGGGATAAAATTATTGGAAGACCATTGAAACAAGTGTATTGAGCTTCTAGGAGATTATATTGAATAAAAAAATATATTTCGTAACAAAAACAGTATTCTTAAGATGCTTTTAGGTTTAGGTTTTTAAAGATAATGCAAGGAGAAAATAAAGGGACTATTAATGGACCATATGGCCTCCCAGTGTACTTGCCTCCTTGTAGGATTCTATTTAACTTTATCCTAATGAAAGGAACTCCAAAATTATTTAGATTTTAAAAAGTTTAATAAACGAAAATATTTAATTGTTTATTGTTGAATAGAAAATATTTGTAATGTCACCTCTTATGCCAAAATCAATTTCTATTATATACCCAGCAAAAATAAATGGAAGTGATTCTTAAGGAATCCATTTTTCATTGATTCAAAAGTATCCTTAGTGCTGATTTGCCTCCTCCAAAGCAGTTCTTTTTCACAACTTCAAAAATGTGGTTTTGAATAAAATTAACACTTCAAATTTATGACTGGTAACTTATTTAAAAAACAAGCATGGTTAAACATTAACCACGGATATTTACATACAAATTTCACATTTATAACTATGGTTAAGTACTAAACTTTAGTTTTTTTGAAACAAGATATAAGGTAAAAATTGCAAGAAAGTAATTTAACAAATAAGTCCCGATTACGTAATGCGTTATAATATATCCAACAGGCAACAACAAATGTGTCAACTTTATTCCCAGTTAGAAGCTACCGGGACATTGTGAAAATGATGCTAAGGCCCGATTACTGATGTAATGTTAAAATTTAAATTAAAAATAAATAATTTATTTGAGAACATCAAAAGATCTCATTTTTCACTAAACCAAGAAGGTCCTTAGATGCAATGAAAAAGAATCATAAAAGAAAACTTCCACCCTATGACACCCATATGTAAAAATCATTAGTTCCGATCCAAATTTTCACAACACCGGAATCAAAATCACTGCTTCTTTTTCTCTTCTTTTGCTACTTTTTTTTCTGGGATTGTTTGTAAGGCATTATGAACGGTCTCTTGCTTTAGTAACAGCATCAGTTGGTAACAGAGCAATTGTCAGATGTTCGAAAATGCAAACAAATATAAACCACCCATCTCAAAAATACGTGAAGCGTCAACAGATATCCATCAGGCTCGCAAACTAATCCCAGACGTGCATCAGATGCAGAAAAGTGATGCATTTCCGAAAAGGCCCATATTTAAAATTTATCAGATAATTTAGATTAACTCTTACGCAATTGGATTGCGGCTGTCAATTTGGAAATTTATGCTGGATAGTTTGAACTTTGCATTATTCTTAAGTGGTTAAAGTTTTTTCTATCTGAAATAATTTTAAGACTTCTTGGGGACCATTTTGATTGACCCTTTTGTTGTGAAGAGTTAGCTTATCTTTTTTTTTTTAATATCTTTATCTACTCACCTGACTAAAAAGAATAACAACAACATGTGCATATATATTACACATATTTTCATACATATGATTTTGTGTCTCTGGCATATTAAATTAATTACTCGTGTTATTATTTGGGTTGAAATTAAGTACGCAACAATTTATAATTTTCCAAACATGATTAGAATAACACATGTATAACATATACAGCAACTTATACACGCAAAACCAATTGGGTATGAACACAGCATTAGATCTCTATATTCTCGAGTACCCTTACAATGGTACAAAATTGGTGTTTCATATTTTCATTTTTAAAATGTACACCAACCACTCATAAAACGAGGCTTATGTAAGCAATTTTAAGCTATAGATAGCTAATGTATAGATGAACAAACTCCCTTGTGAAAACGTCATCTCTATCTAAAAACAAAAGGATTTTGGACTCATAATTTAAAAAAAAAAATTCATTTAAAAAGTTGCCTATATCTCGAAAATTAAGCGAGATAGAGCAAAACCAATCAATTTTATGCTCCTATGGATATTCCACAAATACCTTTAAAGAATATAAACCGGTATTGTGAAGATCCTCCTCAGTATATAAACTGCAGTTCACTAAATTGCACTTAAATTAATAAATCTGATTCAAAACCAAAAAAAAAAAAAAAACGAAATAGATTTTGTTAATTTAACAAATATATTCATTGAGTCAATAGACATATCACTTTAAGCAACCGCAAGGTATCTATTGCTTGAAAGTGGTGTCCCCAATGTTTTAACACTTTTTGCTCCAACTTTTATGATGTTAAAAAAAATCTATGTACATCAAGGCTCCAATGTACTTTTCCACATGTATAGATATATTGATGCTTATAATATTGTTGTTGCCATTTTTGTTTTGTTTTAGGTAATGATGGTGGTTAAATAGTGTTTTCATTTTGCGGCTATTTAGTATTATTAGTTAAAATGTATTGTGTTTTTTTTTTTTTTTTGCTCATTTATTGTGTGTGTGTATGTTGCATTCAAATGTTTTACAAAAACCAAGTGGTTTTGCTGCATTTAATGGCAATTTATTGCTATTTATTTTGTAAACCATAAATTTAGAAATTATGTTTTATATACAAACAATATTTTTTTTTTTTTTTCAAAAACAGCAACAAAAATTTGTATTTCTCCAAAAAAAATTACCATCGAAAATTTAACCACTAAAGTAAGAGAGAATTTCTGTGATATAATTAAAAAAAAAGTTGTATTTTTTAGATGATTAAATTTTTATATTTGAGAGTTAGTTAAAAATAATATATTTTTAAGATTCCTATAGACTCCATAAAACACTTCCCGATATGATTACACTAAATTGAAAGATAAATTAATAAAGAAAAAAACATACAAAAATTTTGATGTACTCATACACACTTTTGACCCATAAACTATTTTTATAGGGGCCAGAGCGTTGATAAAGTAATAATCTTCAAAAAGAAAAGGCGAAACTTTTGAACTTCTTTGACTTCAGTTTCCATTTAAGAAGGCCAAATTACTTTAAGAAATTTTACCTAATCAGACTGATAAAATAAGTTCCTCAATCCCAGCCTCAGACTGGGGCTGATATCGATTATCTTGTGGGTGGCATCACGGAAGTAATCAAGGCATTTCTTGATGCATCTTTTTCTAAAAGGAATCCCGGAGAAAAAAAACCTCCTGGTGTAGCAGATCGTCTTACAGCAGCTTTTTACCGTACCAAGGGTTGAGAGTTCATAAATTAATTTAGAATTCAAACACATAAAAAAATTCGATGTATTTCTTCACAATATTAAACCATAAATTATTTTTCTAGGGGTCAGAGAGTTAAAAAAATAATAATCCACTATAAAGAAAAGGCGAAATGATTGAACTTCTTTGACTTCAGTTTCCGTCTTAGGAGGCCAAAATACTTTAAGAAGTTTTACCTCATCAGACTGGTTTAATTAATTCATTCATCCCAGCCTCAGCCTCAGACTGAGGCTGATATCGATTATCTTGTGGATGGCATCACGGGGGTATTTAAAGCATTTTTTGATGCAAATTTTTCAAAAAGGAATGTCGGAGAAAAAAGAAAGCACCTGGTGGACACACAAGCTGCAATTGAGCAGATTGTCCTACAGCAGCTTTTTACCGGGGCCAAGGGTTGAGAGTTCATGGGGATTGGATTGTTTACAAATTACAACTTGGCCGGCAAGAGGGCAGCTATATGCGAGTCTTGGAAATGTTTCTCTAGGGACAATAAAGAGGCATCGAAATTACGCAAGCTCTCGTAACCTCTTCGAATACTCCAGGCTATGTCAAGGGGTTTGGATGCTTAAAATTTCCACTTTCCTTTTTAGTTGATACTCAATTTCTTTGAAGGATTGTGAGGATGAAACGGGGGACGAATTATTCCGATCCCCTTACATTGGCGATTTCTCTTGGGATTGTCAATATGCCTAAGCTGATCCAGGTGATTGCACTATTCCAGTGAAAATGAAGTTCGTCACTGATCTGGTAGTTCAGGTTTTATTAGGATTTACACTGGCAGTGTTTATATGGTGTTTTTACCGGTGAGGTGGAGAATCAACAGTAGTTTTCATTACCAAATCTGGGAATATATCACATGTGGTCTCTAAGGACTTTCGGTCCACCAGCTTATCATTATTTCTTGTGAAAATATTGAAAAGGTTGATTGAGTCCTACTAGCGGGAGATCATAGACCCCGAGCTGTTATCTGCAGGACAACATGCATAGAGAAAGAAAGGTCTATACGAGATCAAGACACCGCTGAAAAGTCTATCCTGGTGAAGTACGCCCTGAAAAACTTTGTGCCTAAAAAGGGGGCTTTTAATAACATCGAGACTATCCCTGTAATTGTGGCCTTATTATGTGTGGTGGCGTTTCCAGCGGTCAATACTCAGATTGGGAGGTTGCTGACTAATAGCCACATAAGGCCTGATTTAGGAGGAACTTATATGACCTGAGTCGTGAACACAGAGATGCCTTACGTGGTGTCCTATCTCCACTTCTATTGGATCTTCCACTTAATCTAATGGTGAAAGCTAAAAACATCAAGGAAATATAGCTGCTGATCGCAGTAGGTTTCGCTGGCATAAAGTTTGTTGAAACATTACTTGTTAGCGTTTGGGAGATTAAAAAACATGCTGCAGTTACCACAAATAAAAAAATCTATTTTTTAATTAAATATTACTAAAAAAAAAAATTAAAAAACCAAAAAAATATATATTATGCCTTTTAGTGGGACCAAAACCTTTTCACTGCAAACAGTTTTTTAACAATGTGTCATTATTTTTATAAATTTAATGCATCGCCAATGCCGTGATTCTTATACCGTTAACAATTTCTTGCTGGGTAGTACAGGACAAATACTTTTTTTTTCAGCACTGGAATAGCAAACCGTTTGCCATTGCTTTTTTTTTAACATCTGAAATTTTTGAAAAATAATATTTGTTAAATTATAATAACACAAGTTTTAAATAATAATGAAAACATGCATTGATACAATAAGCAGAAGTGAGCAGTTTCTAAAATTATAAACAATTTTGAAAACAAAACATTTCCATTGTTCAATCTAAATTAAATATGTTTTCTAGTTTTTTTTTTTTTTTTTATTTTGCTAAGGTTTTATTTGTTAAAATAAATCACAATAACTTATCATCAGTTGTAATGAACTTTAACATATTTTCTAATAAATTTTCTAAATCAAAATTTTTAGATTTTTACTACATCCTCTACATTACTGAATACTGTATAGAATTGATATTATGAGTGTGTATTTGTGCGTATGTATTTCAAAACAAAAAAAAAACTTTGTTACATGAACATATAAATACATTCTGGCAGTTACTGCATTATTGGTTATTGCCTATAAAATCGTAAATTTTATCCAAATTCATACACTCAGAAAAAAAAGTTAGTAGAAAAATTTGTAAACGGTTTTCAATCCCAATTTCTATTTTTGTACTGATTTTTAGTAAAAAAATTATTATTAGCAAATCTTTTTGCTATTTACATTTTACAAATTACAGAGTTTTTACAGAATATCTACAAATTTTCGTTGCTAATTTCAAAAATCATTTTACAAATTTTTGAAAACCGATTCGCTAAAATTAGCAAAAAAAATTACTAATTTTAAAAAAGTCGATATTGATGGAAATGTTATTTCTAATAATTTAAACTTATACATACAAACTTAAATGTTACATAGGATTAAAAAAGGGATCGGAAGTGAAGATACCGACTCATGTCTAAAAATAGGACATCCACTTAAAATAGCACTAAAAAGTGTTTTTTATTTCTAAAAATTAGCCTTAACAACAATTTAAATTTCATCTTGAAAGTAAAAAAAAAATTGCCTAAAATATTTTTCAAAACAGAAATTACCAAATTAAAAAAAATGATAAATTCGTTTATGTTTTAAGAATTTTTCAGATTTTTAAGCCTTTGATTTTTTTTTTTTTTCATTTTGTATAAAACATCTTTTAAAAAATATAATTAAAATTTTTGATGCTCGATAAAAAAAATAAATCTAAAACTTTGTACTAATATTAATAGTATTTAGTAATTTTTTTTGCTGATTTTAGCAAACGGATTTTAAATTCCACTTTACAAAAAGTCTACTAAAATTTAGTAGCGGCTACTAATTTTTCTACTAATTTCATTGTACTACACGTCAGCAGACATGTGTTGCTAAGATTAGCAAAAAATACCGCTGGGCTCAAATTAGCAGAATTTCCCGTAATAACAGCAAAATTTTCAGTTGCCATTACAGACTTTTTTTGGTGAGTGTATGTATACTATTGTACTTGTTGTTGGACAGCACAATTTATTCGTACGCAGTTATACGAGTATGTATGCAGGCATGTATGTATGTATATGAGCATGAATGTTTTACTCTCTATTGCCATTCATTATTGTATTAATTAACAGAAAACACAGGATCACCAATCAGATGCTTGATTAATGATGTCACAACGAGTCGTAAATCTTGATTTGTACAATAAACAATACAACAACAAAAACACCAGCAGCAGTAGTAGTAGTTGTTGTAATAACAACAACATGCGACATACTTTATGCACAAAAATACATTAATGACCTACCGATTTATTTGAAAGGATTGCATTCTTATATTTTTAATTGTTAGATTGCTTTTTAAAGCTGACGAATAAAATTGATGTTGAAAATGGAAACACTGGCAGATTGTTAAAGATTTTTAATAAAAAACCTCTTTAACTCTAAATCTTAAACCAAATAGTAAGACTGTGAGTGAACTATAGCACTTTTGTGAAACTCTTATCGTGAATTTAGCAAAAAATATACAATATTTTTAAGAATTATATTATCCTAAACATTTTTGACAACATTTCTTTTTAAAGAGACCTTAGGGAGGAGACCTTAAGGGAGGAACCACCATAAATCTACAAGATCCTAAGGCATCAGTCTGCAAAAAGCCTCAAATTGCTTTGAATTATTCTGAACAAAGATTTTATAAGACATTGTAGTAGATTGAATTTGATATTTTGTTGATAAAACAAATACATGTATTATGCATTAAACGATTAATCGCCAAATTTTTTCAATTAAAATAACGATCCAAATAACCGATTAATTAATTTTCATAATTTTACGAATAATTTCAAAAACGATTAACCGGCAAGATCTAATAATTGGAAACACTAACAAAAAAAAGCACAGCTCTGCAACAATATGTAAGTATATGAAGTACATCAGTGCGTATACTTGTTTTGAATAAATCATATTTATAATAATCATACGCCATGTGGGCACTTCTGCTACATTCGATGATTTATTATTATTATTATTTTGTCGATTTTAATTGACAAAATAATTCAGAATCTTTACTTTCTTATAATTACGCCGCAACGCAGAAAAATTTATGCCAAAAAATTTTGAAAATTATAAATTAATACAAAACTGTATGAATTCTAATGGCAAAGAGTGTAAAATTACTATGTGAAATTAGATCGAAAAAAAGCAAGAAAATTTATTTTTATTTTAAATATTTTTAAATAAAATCAAGAGATACATGTTCAATAAAAATATTTTTAAAGTGGAAGGTTATAGAGTAATTTTTCCTCATATATAAATTACTAGCTGAAAGCCCCAATACTTCGTTTAAATATCGGAATTTATTGGGAAAAATATTTAGTTTTATTCTTGAGGACAGTTAAACAAAAATAAATGAAAATGATTCTCAAGGAATCAATTTTTTATTAATTCCAAAGTATCATTGGGTATGATTTTCCCATTCTAAAGCAGTTCTTTTTCACAACTTCCAA
>OX456526.1:128644860-128794696 GCA_949748255.1 Eustalomyia histrio | reverse complement strand
AACTTCCAAAATGTGATTTTTCTCTTTTTAAATCTATGACGGGTATTTTATTTTAAAAATAATGAAAGTTGCACGTTAACAATAGCTGTTTTCATATAAATTTTAAAAGTCATAACTAGGGTTACTTAACTATAAACTTTGGTTATTTTAAAACAGGTAATCAGGTTTAAGTGATTTTTATTAATATTTAACTTTGTACTTTTTAACTTTTTTTGTCTATAAATATATTCATTTGAACCCCGATGGTCATAAGTTGCCAAATACTATGAATCAAACATTTTACAAGATGGCGCAAAAGTAATCCTCCTATCAGAAAATGCTATAAATTTTGCGATTGGCCCCTAATGTGAGTTCTGTTTTGACATTTGTGTAGTAAACACATGCGAAATACACGTTAATAAACAATGTTACGCTACACTGCTCCAGAACGCGGAATATTGGTGACTATTTATTTGAGCAATAATGAAGATGATTTTTCATCAAAAATAATCATGAGTGATGAGGCCCATTTCCATCTTAGCGGGTACGTAAATACGAAAATCCGCGTGTAACCCACGAAGAGCCATTACACCCGCTCAAAATCACTGTATTGTGTGCTGTTTTCGCTGGAGGAGTCATCGGACCTTTTTTCTTCGAAGACGTCGCGGGCCAAACGGTTACTGTGAATGGTGAGCGCTACAGAGCAATGATCAACGAGTTCTTTTTGCCGCAACTTGTTGAATTGGGATTGGAAAACATGTGGTTCCAACAGGACGGTGCAACGCCACACACTGCACGTGCCACAACCGATATGCTGAAGGATGCATTTCCCGGGCGCCTAATCTCCCGTTTTGGCGATTTGCACTGGCCAGCAAGATCGCCTGTTTTGACCACTCCAGACTTCATTTTGTGGGGCTTTTTGAAGTCACGGGTTTATGTCAACAAGCCTCAGACTCTTGCAGCTCTTAAAGACAATATCCGTCAAGAATGTGAGAACCTATCGCCGGAAGTTTTGGCCAAAGTGATGGAAAATGCCATAAAAAGGGCTCAAATAACAATCAGCTGTGGCGGCGGCCATTTACATGTCATCATATTCTCGACTTGATGTAAAAAAAAATTAAAAGACCAAATAAAAATAATCCACAAGAAGAATCAAAGTTTTTCATTTTTTTTTTTAAATTACAGCCAAAAAACGTCGGAAGGATATTTTTGCGCCATCCTGTACTTAATAAAATTTGTCAGTTTGCTGTCTTTTAGTAATTGTCAACTTATGACGATTGATATAGAAAATTTTACATTGATCCTACAATACTGTTTCTACAAAAAAATTCAAAATTTATTTGGGAACATTTATTTTTCACTAAACCATAAAAAGGGCTTTAGATGCAATGAAAAAGGATCATAAAAGGAAACTTCCACCCTATGACACCCCTTTGTAAAAATCTTGGGTTCCGATCCAAATTTTTACAACACCGGAATAAAAATCAATGCTTCTTTTTCTCTCCTTTTGCTACGTTTTTTTTTTGGTGTGCGTTTATATAAATCCTTCAACGAACGAGCACATCAACCAAGAAACACATGTGTAAAATATAAATTTTCTAACCACTGGATTTTCTGCAGGATCCTAATGGGAAAATTTCTTACCTTTTTCCCAAATATCTGCAAAATTTGCTAAAAATTCTTCCCAGTAGAGACGGAGGAGTACACATCCATTTTTTTCCCCAAAACATCCTCATTTTTAACAGGATCTTGTTGGGTATTACAAAATGGACCTTGTGGGTGTCTACACTCGAATCGCTGGCTTAAAATTTTTAAATTCCAGCACCAGCAGTTTGGGATATTTGATTAAGGTCACAATTTTTCTCTTTTTAACATCATTTTTTCACAGTTATATTGGAAATATTTTTGAACGGCATAGACCATACTTTAGGAAACACAAATATTTGAAATTTAGGATTTCCATCTGAAGGGGTTTGCTGCTATACATTTTGCTCCCACCCCCTTCCCCCTTTAAAAAAAAATTCTTAAAATTTCATCTTGATGGAGAAATATACAGGAGCAACAGCTTTAGAGTGAAACTTCAAGTTTGAATACTTCTTCCCTTTTCATTGTCATTTTACCACGTTTTTATTGGAATTTCCAAAGAGTATATCTTAACCCTTTAACCACTAAGACCGTCTACAGAAGGTCATCACTAAAGTCCAATTATAACCAAAGCAATATTTTTGGTGCAATAATCGCCAACGACATTTTTGTCTGTTTGAATTTACCTTTCGAACAGTGCCGGTTTGAACACGCTCAGTTGAATAGTTTAAACCCATTTCTGTCAAGATTTTTGTCAAAACAGACACGAAAATTATTTACGATTTTGGTGCAAAATTAAAACTAAAAAAAAACATACTTTGCAACAGCTCAATCGACTTGAAATTTTTTGGAAAGTAGCCTCGAGCTGTATTTTAATAATTTGTTGCGTGTTTGATTTGTGAAACAAATATTTTTGTTTGAGTCGAGCTTTTTGTCTTTAGGTTGCCTTTCATTTTTTCCACCTGTCGCTTTCAGATTCAATTTTTTTGACAAATGGACTTCACATTCGCGCTTTTTAGTCCAAAATTATATTATGGGAGTATTTGAATTTGTTAAAGTTTGAATTTTTTTATGATGCCTACTTTTTTCTAGAATACTTATACTTATTTTTAATTTTCAGCAATCAAAATTATTTTAGAAAAAAGGAAAATTCGGTTATTGAATAATTTGTTAAGGTTTTTGGGTATTTCAACTTTGAAAATGGGAACATGAAAACAAAGTTTTTTGGCAACACTGCTGCGGATACGCATGCATCAGTCATGATAAAGTTGGTACCATAGTATTTTTTGTGGTACTATTTTAACCTCAAAAGTACTATGATACTTCCTAGGAACTATTTGGTACAAAGTATTTAGAAATTTTCATGTCTTGATGTATTACACACAAACAAATGTATATTTGATAACAAAAAATAAATATTAAAAATTTGATTGAAATTTTAATTGATTTGAACCTGTAATTTTAATCAAAAATTTTATTAACATATTAATTGATTTGATGCTGGAATTTTAATAAAAAATGTGATAAAAATTGCAATTGTTTTTTAGTTAGAACTTTGATTAAAATTATAATTGATGTAAATAAAATTTTAATTGAAAATGTTGAAGATATTTGGTTAAAAATTTAATTGATATGATTAAAAAAAATAATTAAAAATTTCACTTAATTTTAACAAAAAAAAAATAATTAATACGAGAGCGGATCAATAAGTCCGTGACTTTTCGAACTTCCCTCTTAGTTATATGAAATGCAACACTGCTCCAATCAAGTACCACCTGTTAATAGACTACTGTTAAATTTTGAGCAAGTTCTGTCATTTACTTTGCGTTTAACAACTGGAAAAAATTTAATTTCAAGTGCTCATTAAACATTATTTTTTTTGCGAAAAAAAACCGTCAATCAAACCAAGGAAAAACTTGATAAATACTATGGCGACTCTGCACCATCGATTTCAATAGTAAAAAAGTGGTTTACTGACTTTGGCTGTGGTCTCACAAGTACAAATGACGCTGAACGTTCTGGACGGTCAATACTTCCGAAAATGTCGAAAAAAAATCACGATATGGTGTTGTCCGATCGAAGAGTAAAAGTGCGTGAGATTGTTGATGCAGTGTGGTTTCAATTTTAAATGATCAGTACCGCGTTTGCTTTCAATTGACCATAAACTCAATCGTGTGACGTGTGTAGTCTCAATGGCAAAATTTCATGAATTAAGCTACGAATCGGTACCTCATCCGCCATATTCTCCGGACTTAGCCTCCACTGACTATTTCCTATTTCCAAACCTATAGAAATGGCTCGGTGGAAAGATACTTAGCTCCAACGATGAAATTATTGATCAAACAAATGCCTAATTTATGGACCTTGAAAAATCCTATTTTTTTTGAAAGGGATACAAAAATTAGAGAAGCGTTGGACTAACTGTTTTGAGCTAAATGGAGATAATGTTGAAAAATAATTTTTTTTTTTTGCAAACAAAACTGTGTTTCATTTAAAAAGTCACGGACTTATTTATCCGCCCTCGTACTTCAGAGAATATATGCTTTAAGTTTCATACTCCTAGCTAAAGCGGTTTTGGTAGGCCGTGGAGACATGTCCCCTTTTAAATCTCATCCTTTCTTTGCTAATTTTTTTCTTTATTAATTCTTCATTTACATAACCGAGCCATTGGGGCCTTATGTGGCTACCTGGCAACTGACGAAAACTCCAAGAAGTATTTTATTAGTGACCGATCCCATAGTCCTGAAACACACATATTTTACATTTCTAAACTGAAGGGATTTGACAGGCCAAATTGCCCCTACCCGTAAAAATTTCTAAAAATCCCAATTTAAGGGACGTTTAAGGCGGAGAAGAAACCTCCATGCTAAAAGTCAAGTTCATAGCTGCTTCGGCTGGTCGATTTTAATTGCCCCTACCCATACAAATTTCTAAAAATCCTTATTTAAGGCGGAGAAGAAACCTCCATGCTAAAAGTCAAGTTCATAGCTGCTTCGGCTATCCATAAAAATCCATAAAAATTTCTAAAAATCCCTATTTAAGGGACGTTAAGACGGAGAAGGAACCTCCATGCTTAAAGTAAAGTTCATAACTGCTGCGGCTGGACGATATTAATTGCCCCCACCCGTAAAAATATCTAAAAATTCCAATTTAAGGAACGTTAAGGTGGAAAAGGAACCTGCATGCTTAAAGTCAAGTTCAAAACTGCTGCGGCTGGACGAAGTTTATTTCCCCTAGCCGTAAAAATTTGTCAAAATCCCAATATAAGGGACGTTAAGGCGGAAAAGGAACCTCCATGCTAAAAGTCAAGTCCATAGCTGCTGCGGCTAGACGATGTTAAGTGCGTCAGTTAGTCAACCACTTTGCCCAAAATAAAATACTCCTACCTATCATCTAAAAAAAAATAAAAGTAATTGTGTTTATATTTAAATAAATGACTTACTGCACTAATATATTTATTTACGCACGATAAAATATCATGGAAATTCATTTAAAAGTACAATTCATTTGTTTTTATTTTACAGATCCCAGCAAAAAAAAAACTACAGATTGCTATGGCACAATTTGTCTCTACTAATTTTCTGGCAAAGTAATAGTAAAAAAATTTACTTTTTGCTGGGAAGTTCAATCATTTAATAGTACAAACCTACTAACATGTTCAATATTTATAGTCAGACATGAGATTCATGGGACAAAAAATACCAAATAGAATTCAAATAAAATAAATTTATTTATGTGGTTGTTAATCGTTAGGATTGTTTATTATATGCTATATAATTTATTTGTTTAAAAGGACAATATTCAATAAACTCAGCTTGTGTTACCATTAGGAATTGTAGGTAATTAACGATATCGCTTTGTCTATACAAAGCTGGAAAATTTTCAACTTTTTTCCCTAAAAATTTCTTAATACTTAAAATAATTAAATTTAACGTTTGTATAAATCCTTTTATTACCTTAAAGTATCCTTTTATAAAAAAAATGACTCAGTTATATTCATTAACATTGATTACATTAAACTGACACTTGAGTATCACATTAATTACGATTATCATCACGTTTTATGAGACATTTTCACAAGTTTATGATTTTTCCTTCACCTGTAACTAACTAACGAACTAACTAACTAACATCCTTGCAGTAGGTAAACGACAAATATTGTCAGTTAAGTGGTAGGAGTATCCCTTTTGTCAGTTGTGTATATGTATTTTTGACTCTAAGGAATTAACTTGTGTTAGCCAACAACCCTTAATTTTTCTTTTACTCTTAAAAAGACTGGCAAAGGATATTTTTTATTCTTTTACTTGTTTTTAGTCATCATTTATGTTAATGTTATTTAAGCCTAAAAATCATAATGAATATTGACAAAGGTATACATGCATGTTATATCAGAATATTAATGTAGGTGTGTGGGTGTGGGTGTGTGTGGGTGTGTGTGCACTGGTCCATTTTATATGTAAAAATCTAAGTGACAGGTGAGTTGTAGTTATTGGTACTTTTTGGTGTTGGTATTTTCATGGTATTGGAGTTTAACGTCATAAATGTTCATTAGTCTGAATAAAATATTTGCTCAATCAAAAAAACTAAATATTAACTTTTACTATCAGGGACTAATTAGATGAGTTGGCATGTTTTTTTTTTTTTTGTTCTAATACAGAGCTAATAGAAAATGTTGCATAAAATAAGTTGTGATAATTTTTAGCTTACCTTCACATTTCACTCAACTTTAGACAGAAGAAGACCGGTAAAATGAGTGCAGAACAACAACTTAAACATTTTATATACTTTGAATTTGTTTAGGTGTAAAAAAATCTACCAAAATTTTTTTCAAAACGATTTGACTAATTTTGGACAAATTTTTTTGTTGAAATATCATATTTTTGGTAAAATAGAATATTTTTATAGCTCTGCCATGTAGATGTCTCTACAAGTATAACTGCCATTGCGTTGTTTTCACAAGGCACACATGATCCGACTACCATCTGGGGCGTACTAAATTTCTCCTCCGTAGGAGTGGAAGTGATTTGTTAAGACTGAAGGCCAGTCACTGGCTAGTTCGTCATTGTAACATAATCGGGCAATTAAATGATGTACTATACAATACTTGTGTCATACCGGGTAAGGAAGAGAAGGTAGCTTACCTGCCCTGTGCTTGCCCGGTACTGTAGGACATCCGACACAGAACTTTGGACTTTAAATTTTAAGTTTAAAAAATGGACATTAGTGGGGACCTGACCCTCGGAACTTTTTTAAATAAAGTTCAGTTTTATAAAATTGCCCATATCTGGAAAAATAAGAGCAAAATGAAGTTTAAGTTAAAGTGTAGTTTTACTATTTCAGGCCAAATTTGATAAAGTTCTACATATTCGAGAAAAAAATTTAAAGACAACAACAGACCTTTTTTGTTTATGCTCACAATAAAAACGTCCCTACACTAGTGGTCGGCAGAAAAATAAAATATTAATGTATTGCTGTTTTACACCGTAAGAAATTATTTTATCTTTCTAGATAAATGAATGAATGAATAAATTAATCGTTAAGAAAATATCCATATTCATTGAATTAAAACAGTTCATGATTTTGTTTTCTATATTATAAAAAATTAAAATATTATTTATAAAAAACATATTTGATTTTTTGTACTTAAATTATTTATTCTTAAAAAAGTACGACATTAGGTATCACAATAGTTTCAGTAAGTTGCTTTATTTCCCTGTTAGGATTACGATTGTTAAAAAAAAATTACTTATTTCTGTTAACGAAATCAATAAGTTTGTTTAGGTCAATTTTTAGTGGGTACTTCATTTTTTCAACAAAGCGGCATATACTTGCTCTGTTAAAAGTTAGCATGCTACTGAATGAAATAATTCTATTTTTTATGCTCTTAGCTGTGAGATTTATTGACATTTGTATTGTGTTCGTCATCTGCATGCTATAAGTGCCGATCACTGCACTACACACAGATAAAACATATTCGTGCTGACAAGCGAATTTGTAGCCAATCGAATGGTTTTGTTGTGGTAACCAATAGAGACATGTCTAATGTAACTGTGACAATACTATTTCGGTTGCCTCAATAACAATTCGATAGTCACAACCAGCTAATTCGGTTGCTGCAATTGAACCATTCGATTGTCAGCACGAATCTCTTTTCTGCATGAACGCAGAGAAAAAACATGGTTGCTACTATATCATGCTTGCTGCATTGTGGTATAGTTGTCACAATCAAGTTATATGGTCGCTACAATCACTATTATAGTAAATATTTTATTATTTCATTATTGCCGCTTTCTACTTTAAAACATGATTGGCTGTAACCATAATATGGTAACAAAAATTGTAACTATGACAAAAATATGATAATGATAGAATAATAAAATGTTAATTATAAAGATTATATATTTTTTAGTTCCTTTCAATAAAACCAATATTTATTAAGTCAAGATCTGGCCCCACGGCTGGCACTGTGATTCAAATGGATATTTTCTACCAAGGATCATAAAACGGATACAAATTCGGTATTATATTCCCAATGAATTTTAATATAAAAGATGGAGAAGAGTACCTAATATCTTCTGGACCTAAAAATTCATTATTGAAAACTTTCCTCCTGTTCCTATGCAATACAACACACTCATACAAAATGCGGATGGTTGTTTCTTTTCCCTCAAGACATAGCCGATACAGAGGCGATTCCAACAGATTCATCTTCCACAAATGGTAGTTCAATCCGAAGAAACCCTATTAGTAATCTAATGTCGTTCCTAAAAAGGTCCAAAATTTTCTCATTGGAAAAGGGGTTGACCAATAGTTTTGCCTGTTTTATCAACAAAGTATTTTTCCAAAGATCTGTTGCCATTGGTAGTTCACCCTCCTTAACGAGGGCTGCTATGGTGAACCAATTCACTCCACAGTACGGTTCCGGTCCCACCAAAGGTTTGGAAGAACCCATTATAGCTAGTTCGTCCGCTACCTCGTTACCAACATGCACACGATGACCTGGTATCCAGTAGCTATTGAATGGTATCAAAAAAATCAAGAGCTATTCCTGAACTGAATGCCCAAGACGACAAAGCCTGCAGTGCTGCTCGGCTATCAATATTCAGTCTACCACATATGAGTATAACCTGTAGTTCAGCTTGAAATACCGTTGGCCACTTGCCCATTGGCTCCGATATCCTCGTGTTGGCTCAAAGACCCCCGCTTGTACCGGAGTCCATTTTCGACCCGTCAGTGTACCAGTTTAGACTGCGAGTGTCTTCTACCGGACCACCCGCTACCCATTCCGACACGCTTGGGATAACATCCCCGAATTTAATAAAAAAAAATGTTTCAATAAAAACAATAATAAATAATTTTTTTTTTTTAATATGGACTCACAATAGTTAACTGTTTAATATGGACTCACAATAGTTAACTGTTCGTAGTTTAATAAAAAAGTTTTCCGTTCTATTTAAAAATAAAGGAACATACATTTATTTTTCAAAGAAATATCTATTTTAAATTTTTTATACATTTATTCGAAATAATTTACTATCATTTACCATTTTTTTCAGTTTCATTTGTTTTTTTCATTTGTTTGAAATTTAATAAAAATTTACCCACAAAACGGAAATTTGTGATTTATTTGTGACCGTAACAGTTATTACAAATTTAAATTTTGTTCGCTGTCTGTTTCAAAAAAAAATATTCCAAAAATTTCAATTTGTTTTTTTATTTAAATTGGTTGTATACATATATACAATATTTTTTAATACAAATTACAAGAACTTCATAAACACACATACATATACAAACACATTCATATAATAAAATAAAAAAAAGACTATTTCCCCTGAAGAAGTCACCCAATGTGGTGCCGAAATATTGGGATAAATAAACATTTATAATTAAATTTTTTTTTTTTTAAATAAAGAATCTTTAGCCCGATAAGGAATATTAAATGAATAGAGAAGATCGGAGAAAACTAAAATAATTATAGAAAATATTTAGATTTAAAATACTTTTTTCAAGTGGAAATATTTTTAGATTTTAAGGAAGAAAAAAAAAGAAAAGTTTTGGGACTCTAACAATTATCTAAAAAAATCTTAAAAATATCCTTATAATCTAAGAAGTTTTCTATTAGATAAAGTCCCTTGAATCTATATTATGTTTTTTATTCAAAAAAAGTTGTTAGAATTTAAAAATTTATTTTAATTATTTTTCTTTAAAAAAAAAGTCCATATAATCAAAGAAGTTTTCATAAAAAAAGTCCTTAATATCAAATTTGTTTATTTAGCAAAAACATTTCTTAAAGAAATATTCTTAAATTTAAAGAACTTTGCCTTAGCTTTAAATTGTAATATAACTATAGGAACCACATTATTGTTATTTTATTATCATTATATGATAACTATATTATAGTACGACTATGGTTGGCACAATCATAATCCCAAAAATATATGATGCTCTTCGAATGTGTTTACGCCAACCATGTTTTTTTCTGCGTGTACAGGTTGGTTGAAAATTTCCTGCGCTCGAAATGAAAGAATACTGTTTTTGCTATGAAATATATCTTTTTATTTAATATAATCTCCTAGAAGCTCAATACACTTGTTCCAATGATCTTTCAATAATTTTATCGCATCCTTATAATAGTTTTCCGGAAGCTCTGCAAAATAACCGTCTACGGCTGCTATGGCCTCTTCATTCGACGAAAAATGCTTTCCACGAAGGAATTGTTTGAGATTTCTGAAGAGATAGTAGTCACTGGGAGCCAAATCTGGTCAATACGGTGGATGTTCAAGCAATTCGTACTTTAATTCTTTGAATTTAGCCATCGTCAAAACACTTTTGTGAGCAGGTGCATTGTCTAGATGAAAAATGATTTTTTTTCTTCTTTAAACCAGGTCTTTTCTCACGAATTTTTTCATCCAGCTGATCCGAAAGGCTGCAATAATATTCAGAGTTGATTGTTTTACCTTTCTGAAGATAATCAATCAACAAATTTCCTTTTGCATCCCAAAAAACTGATGCCATAACCTTCTTTGCTGATCGTTGTGACTTCAACTGCTTTGGAGCTGAACAACTAGCTTCAGTCCACTGTAAACGTTCTTGTTTCAATTTAGAATCATGGTGGTAGATCCAAGTCTCATCCATAGTTATAAAACGACGAAAGAAGTCGGTTTTATTCGGCTAAAACGCTCCAAATTACGCTGAGAAATTTGTTTTCGATCAAGTTTTTGTTGAATTGTTAATGTGTGCGGTACTAACTTTCTAAACAGTTTTTTCATACGTAATTCTTCATGTAAAATATGGAGTACTCGTTCGTCTGAGATGCTTATAACATTAGCAATTTCACGCTTAATCAAACTTGGATCTTCACTAACCATATTATGTATCTGCTCAATGATTTCTGCTGTGGTTGCAGTTTTGGTCGTCCTTCACGTGGATCGTCTTCAAGGCTGGTACGACCACGTTTAAATTCACCAGCCCAAAATTCAACGGTGCGTTTTGAAAATGAGGACTCCTTATATACTTCTAACAATTGTTCATAAATTTCCTTTGCTTTTAAACCCTTCAAAACAAAGAATCTAATGACTGCACGATATTCAATTTTTCCCATATTAAAAAAAATCAATGACACGTCAACTTCAAATGGCTTGTAAACAAAGAAAGAATTGACAGAATGACTTGCAACTTTGCATGTGTTCTCAGGACAGTTATATCAGCTTGAGAAAAAAAGTTTGGAGCTAGCAGTGCCATCTCTTGGTGAGCGCAGGAACTTTTCAACCAACCTGTATGTATCTAAAAGCACCTTTATTCGGGAGAGATAAAGCCCCGCTCTCGGGCTTAAATCATTCACATTTGAAGTTGTGTTTTTCTATATAGCCGTCTTCTCTCGCGAGCCTTTAAGAAATTTTTCAGAAAATAATTTATAGAAAATTAAGCAATGTTTTGATAAAAAGTCTTAATATAATCTCACATTTTCGGAAATGCTAGGTATTCATGATTACGAATCTGACATCAGAGTTTCATAATGCGGCTCTGGTTTAATTTTTAAAATTGTGGTTGATTTCAAAAAAAATTATGAAGTAGATACACACTGGCAAATATGTACATTTTGATTAATCTTTTAAAAATTCTATCTTCCTCAACCATTTAATATTATATTCGATTTAACTACATGCAAAATAATACAAATAAATTTGTGTTAATAACTGTTTAAGTTGGTAGTTTATAACCAAAGATTACACTTTGTCGCCTGAGAGAATAAAATAGATTAAAAATAACATTGAAGAAATATTATCAAAAACCATCTCTCTCTCTCTCGCCCTCCCACCCATAAAGTGTTGAATGTATAAATAAAATAAGAGGTGATGGTCGGATAGTCGGTCGGTTGATTGTCTTGTTACTGCTAGTTTGTTTTGCATGGTTTCCGTTTCCGTTGTTGAAATATGTTAACCACGCGTTAAAAAGAAAATAAACAAAAAAACAAAACTTAATACCAATGAAATATCAGCCATCAGCACCCATAACCTTTAAAGTTATATATATTAGTATAAATGTGCATGTGTATCAAACGCAAATCATTTACTGATACTTTCAACCAGTAGCCAGTAAAAGCACCAAAGAAGATGATACTTCTACCACTACAACAACTGGTGATGATACACAACAACAACAGCTATGTTTGAAAAAAAAAAAAACAAACGAATATTTAACTAACCCCTGATAACTTTTGGACTTTTAAAAAGAAAAAGTAACACTACAACAACACCAAATACCAACTGCAGAGCAAATGAAAGTTATGGGCTCGCAAGTGGTGTCATGTAACAATACAAGTTGTAGTCAAGACAACAAATATAATATCAACCAAGTGGCAACAGTGGAGTAGAGTCAATTATTTTGTTATATAGTATCTCTCGATGTGCGAGTGTTTCTGTTGTATGACTATAGTTAATATTTTTTCATAACCTACTACTCCTTCTTCTTTTTTATTTTCAAAACATAACTTTCAATTTGAACATCGTTTCTTAAGTACAGCTCAAGCTAAATTTGGCTACTGTGCTGCAAATCTAAATAGATTATACAGCCTATAGAATATTTGAAAAACGGCTAAAATCTATATTATATATTTTAACAAATTTTTTAAACGAAATCTTTGCTTTATTCAATGGTTTAACAGAAATTTTGTTAAAAACTAGTCAAATCGTTTTTAAATACATTTAACAGATTTTCTTACTTCCATGTTATTTTAAGTCAGGTCTCACATTGGTGTTTAGAAACCGTTTATATTTCCGAAACAAATGTGCCAAAAATGGGTTATAAAAAGGGGGAAAGTCTCCCCCTAACGGCCTGTCCACACTGCTTTGGCTAGCAATCAAAAATTGTAAATATGTGCTCCTTAGAGCATGTGCTAGGTCATTGATAAGACACTTTTCAAAATCTTATTCATGATCTTTCATGATTCATGATCATATTAAAAAAAATCAATGACACGTCAACTTCAAAGGGCTTGTAAACAAAGAAAGAATTGACAGAATGACTTGCAACTTTGCATGTGTTCTAAGGACAGTTATACCAACTTGAGAAAAAAAAAAGTTTGGAGCTAGCAGTGCCATCTCTTGGTGAGCGCAGGAACTTTTCAACCAACCGTTATATATGACTTGTATATGATTATACATGAGCTCACATATAATTCATGTATGAACATATACAGTTATATAGCCTCAAATATCGGGTCCCAAGATATATGTAAATATATTAGAGCATGTAGGTTCACATATAAATTTTTAGATTTTTACAAGGGTAGTCATATTTTTTGTAATAAATTTTGCCTGAACCGTTTACCCATATTACTAACCACAAAACTTACAGTCCGTTAAATGCTAAAGTTGATTATTCAATGTTTTAGTTTAAGTGTGTGTGTTTGTGTATATATGTGTACTTTTCTAACGTCCAATGTTTGATGGTATAGTTTGAGTTTAAGATGCCAAGTTTTACTTTATTTTTTTTTTATTTTATATATTATAATGTGGGTGAAGTAAAGATATTGGAGGTTATGGTTTGTTACGCTAAAGGCTAGAGGTAAAAAGGCCCAGCCAAAAAGTCAACAATTTAGTGGAGTTTTATTCCGGTGTACAGAATGTGTTTATTAGTTTATCTTATAAATACTTATAAACTCATGCAAAATACTTTTATCTTTAAGCAGTGAGGGGAAATTAAAGGCACGCTTAGACATAGTAGTAGTTATTGAGTATATGGATAGAATAACATGACACAAAATGACTACCTAAGTTGAGTAATTTAAACCATTTATTTTTTTTTTTTTATTTTTCGCCACAATAAAATTATTTGCATACTCTGATTTAGACCGTATTTCTTAATATATTTTTAGTTTTTCAACTAAAATTTTGATAAGTTTTGAAAACATATATCTATTTTGAGTTGGTTCGTTGTTTAACTTGACTTTACCCAACATCTACCCACATCTTTGCGAACAGACATTCACAGAAAACTGTTGTGTTTAGGAAATGTTTTAATTAAACTTTATGGATATCCTTATTTTTTTTTTTTTTGCATAAAATCTTTAAGAAAAGTTTATGAAGACCATAATATACTATAATTATGTTTTTAATAACAAAAAAATATATATATTTATAGAAAATATTTTTCTTTTTAATCAAAACTAACTAAAATTTTTAATTGCTTTCATTTTGTTAACTACCAAAAAAAAACGTGGTTTTTAATTTTCTAAAATTGTCTTCTTTTACCAATTTGTTTGTTTTAGTGGTGTTTTTTTCTATCTTGGTTTGATTTTGCTTTTTTTGTCGATGTTCTATGACTGGAGTCGTACATAGTGATATCACAACTTAATTTCAATTACCATTTGCACTTAAATGCAGCTGTGTGTTTTTATTATAATCTTAACTAGAGAAATAGATTGTAAAAAAGGAACACTCATATACACAGGAAACTAATCTAATAATGCAACATCAAAAATTAGCCAAACAAAAAATAAAAAAAAAGAAAGATAAACGAAGTTAAATAAATGAAGAAATTTTATTTGGTTTTCATTCTTTTCGTTAGTACTAAAGAAATTGAAAAATGTAGCTGGATTAATAGCGATTTAATGATGCCCTACAAAATAGTTAAGAAATTAATTTTACGATGTAAATTGTGGTGTTAAGGCCCTTCACCATGAATTTCTTAGGCAGTCTTAATTTTAAAAACCACTTTTTCTGAAAAGGACCACTATTATTAATTCAGGAGATGAAGGTGAGTTGTAACGTGCCGCTACAAAAAAACCTAATTAACTACATACCCAACATAACTACTATTACACTTAAAATATTATGTAGTTTACTGTTTATAAACTTAAAAAAGTTTGTTAGTTAAAATAACTGAAAATATCATTTAAAAGAAATAATATTTCATTTAAAAACCGGTCTACTTAATTTTCATTTAAATTAAATATCATTTGTTATTTATTTTTAAATGTTGATTAATTAACTGACACATCCGTAAGAAACATATGATATAATCAGTTAAAATAAATGTCAAAGTTTTACCTACACTCAGAATATTATGTAGTTAACTGTTTGTAGTTTAATAAAAAAGTTTTCCGTTCCATTTAAAAATAAAGGAAAATACATTTATTTTTCAAAGAAATATCTATATTAACTGTTTTATACATTTATTCGAAATAATTTACTATCGTTTACCGATTTTTTTCAGTTTCATTTATTATTTTCATTTGTTTGAAATTTAATAAAAAATTACCCACAAAACGGAAACTTGTGGTTTATTTGTGTCCGTAACAGTTATTACAAATTTAAATTTTGTTTGCTGTCTGTTTCAAAAAAATATATTCAAAGAATTTCAATTTGTTTTTTTATTTAAATTGGTTGTATATATACAAAATTTTTCAATACAAATTACAAGAACTTCATAAACACACATACATACACAAATACATTCACACAAAAAGTGTTTATAGCTTTATATGCATACATACATTTTGTATTGTACGAGTATATTAAAAAAAAAAAAAAAATACAAAAACGGAAATAATTTCAAATAAATGAAAAAAACATTTATTTTTTAAGGATTGGTAGGTAAAATTTTGACATTTATTTTAACTGATTATATCATTTGTTTCTTATGGATGTGTCAGTTGATTAATCAACATTTAAAAATAAATAACAAATGACATTTAATTTAAATGAAAATTAAGTAGACCGGTTTTTAAATGAAATATCATTCTTTTTAAATGATATTTTCGGTTATTTTAACTTACAAACTTTTTTAAGTGTATCAATCCTTAAAAAATAAATGTTTTTTTTCATTTATTTGTAATTGTTTCCGTTTTTGTACACTCTAAACAATTATTGTAAGTTTACTGCTATAAAATGGGTAAATTTTTGTGTAATATTACGAAAATTCGGTAAATATAAACACAAAATGCGTAAAGTTTTTTTGCGCACAATTTTATATACATTAATACACACACGAAGTATTTTTAGACACTATGTGTTTACAATTAAACACATTATGCCTAAAATTAGTATCGTTTTGTTGAATAAAAATTTTACGCACAAAGTTTGTAAATATACAAACTTATAAGACATTTATAAATTTCTAATTATAAGACATTTCTAAATAGAGAAAAAAATTAAAAACAAAACTGTATTAGTTTTTTAAATTTATGAATTATCATCTCGTCAAATTAAAATAATATTAAATGCTTAAAAAATATAATATTAAATGTTCGCGTAAAATCGTCTATGTTAAAAAAAAAATATAAACAAATTTAAAAAAAAAAAAAATAATTAAAAGTAAGTTGTGTTTCGAAAAAATTAAAAAAACAATTAAATGGCAATTATATCCTTTAGCAAAAATAAAATCCAATTTTCAGCCGGCGATAATTATATGTCGGTTGTAAAACTTCTTAAAGTTCAAGGACATAATACAGGCATTTTACAACTTTATCATAACGTCCGAATGGATATTGAAAATACAGATAGAAGAAAAACATAGGCCAATATTAGAAATATAAATGTATCGAAATATGGAATATTAAAGTTGCTCAAAATATTCATTCAAGATTTACTAAAGAACTTCTTTTATTGATACTTTCCATCGAGTTAAATGCACATCAATTAGCATTATTTAAAATCAATTCATATGTATTCATCATCGGCCTTTTTGGTCCTTAAATTTGGAGTATTTTTTGTTAAGAAGAATCTGACACTTTTTATAGAAACCCGCTAGTCTATATTAATATTTTATATATTTGCAAATTAAAATAGTTTTTATTTTAATTATATTATTTGTGAAATTTACATATAATTTTATATTTTTTTAAAATACATGAATTAATTCAGATTTATTAAAATAAATAAAGTAATTGTTTTTATTTTTATTGTGAATTACTAAACAATAAATGTACAGTTTTTATAGAAAAAAATTCTTATGGGTGGTAAATATACGCATTTTAGTGGGATTTTTTCGCGTTTTATGTGTACGTTTACGGGAAAAACGTGTGTTTTTTACGCACAAATTTGGTAAATTTACTCTTTAATTTCAAAATTAAATTTAATTTTAACGAACTTTTAATGTTATTTTACCCATTTTGTGTTCATTAACTTACGAATAATGTGTGTATTTTTTTATTTATGCACACAGAGTAAATTTACCCAATTTATAGTAGGAGTACAGTCCTACTATAAGTTGGGTAAATTTCAACAGAAATTAATTAGAGTGTAGTTTTTATTTTTGGTTTAATATACTCGTACAATACAAAATTTATATATGCATATGAAGCTATGAACACTTTTTGTATGAATGTGTCTGTATACATAGGTGTGCTTTTAAATAAAAAAACAAATTGAAATTTTTTGAATATTTTTTTTTTTTTTGAAACAGACAGCAAACAAAATTTAAATTTGTAATAACTGTTACGGACAGAAATTAACCTCAAGTTTCCGTTTTGTGGGTAAATTTTTATTAAATTTCAAACAAATGAACAAAATAAATGAAACTGAAAAAAATGGTAAGTGATAGTAAATTATTTCGAATAAATGTATAAAAAAGTTATTATAGATATTTCTTTGAAAAATAAATGTATGTTTCTTTATTTTTAAATGGAACGGAAAACTTTTTTATTAAACTACAAACAGTTAACTACATAATATTCTGAGTGTAGTTTAATAAAAAAAAATCAGTTCAAAATAAAGGTGCATAAATTTATTTTTCTAAGAAATATTTATTTTAATTTTTTATACATTTATTCAAAATAATTTTTTTGAAATTTAATAAAAAAAAGGTACCCACAATTTGTTTGTTATCTGTTTAAAAAAATATATTCAAATAACTTAATTTGTTTTTTATATAAATTATTTGGTTATATAGAAAATTATTTCAATTCATATTACTTCGTAAACACACAAACATACGCACATATGGTTATTCATACAAAATGTGTCTGTAGACTGTGTGACTTACAAATTGAAAAACAAACAAAAATACCAAAATCGGAGCAATGTAAAATAAATAAATAATCACTTATTTTTTAATATTTATTTTTAATATTAATATTTAATTTTAACTAATAATATTTATTTTTAACTAATTGATCATTTTTGTCAGGTTTCAGTTTTTAAACAACGTTTAAAAATAAGTAACAAAAACCATTTAATTTAAATGAACAGTCAATAGAGCAGGTTTTGAGTAAAATATCATTTCTTTTTTTAAATGTTATTTTCAGTTGTTTTGTGCAAAAAGCTTGCATTTATAATACTGATAGTCTATGTCATCGTAGTGTGCGTTCCGATAAGAATGTGGCTGCTGTAGCTAAAAATGTGCAACTTAAAATCATCTTTACTGACGAGGTTGCTGTAAATGCGTTTTAAGTTCACTGCAATTTATATCAGACAATTTGTCTGTCAATTTTCATATATCAAAAATTGGGGCTAATTTTCATAATTTAATTCAACCCCACATACAAAAATGAATTTTGGTCTCAAAATTTCTGGGGTCATTCTTCACTTTATTTAATTTTTCGAAAATGAAAATACGCCCCAAATTGTTTTCCATCTTTTTAGGGGCCATTTTTTATTTCTCACTTTGGAGCCAAATTTCTTGGGGCTGAATTTTGTAGCACCATTAAATCCTGACGACAAGGCGGAGACTAGATATTTTGGTATTTCTAGATCTAAATTTTCAGCAAATAAATTAAATAAAATTTAATTTTCCTATATATATTTTTGAGATCTTTTTTAGTCTAACACAATAATATTTCTTTAGTTTTTTACTAATTTTAGATTTTTACTACAATAATATTCAGAAAAACTTTTATTTGACTTAGCAAGTATTTTAATTTACGATCGCCCGTCTAAAAAAAAAGCCATATCTAAAAATAAATCTGAAAAGATTTAGTAGATCTATTTATATCTCAAAATTGAGGACAAATTTGAGAACTAATTAGATCCTACTCGATCTAGAGAGATCTAGTGCACCATTTATAATCAGATACAATTTGCTTTGCTACAACCTGTTACTTAAACGTATATTTGTTATGAATATAGATAGCACCAGATATGGCCAAATCTGCTAATATCTAGTTACAAAAATCAACTAATTTTACAGATTCCTTTAGATATAAATACAGTTTTTCCAATTGTATTTAAGAAATAGTTAATTGTTTTTTAGAAAAGTCAATTGTATTTCAGAATAGTCAGTTGTATTTCAGAAATAGTCATTGTATTTCATAAATAGTCAATTGTTAATCAGAAGTAGTCAATTGTATTTCAGAAATTGTCAATTGTATTTCAGAAATAGTTAATTGTATTTCAGAAATAGTCAATTGTATTTCAGAAATAGTCAATTGTGTCTTAGAAATAGTCAATTTTATTTCAGAAGTAGTCAACTGTATTTCAGAAATAGTCAATTGTAAATCAGAAGTAGTCAATTGTATTTCAGAAATAGTCAATTGTATTTCAGAAATAGTTAATTGTATTTCAGAAATAGCCATTTGTATATCATAAGTAGTCAATTGTATTTCAGAAATAGTAAATTATATATCAGAAAATGTCAATTTTATTTTAGAAGTAGTTAATTGTATTTCCAAAATAGTCAATTATATTTCAGAAGTAGTCAATTGTATATTTCAGATATAGGCAATTGTATTTCAGAATAGTCAATTGTATTTTAAAATAGTCAGTTGTATTTCAGAAATAGTCAATTGTATTTCAGAATAGTTAAATGTATTTCAGAAATAGGCAATTGTATATCAGAAGTAGCCAATTGTATTTCAGAAATAGTCAATTGTATTTCAGAAATAGTCAATCAGATAAAATTTGATATGAATACATATGATGGTAGATCTGATAATATATGATATATTTATAAGGCGAGATTTGATATCCAATTATAACTAAGCCGATCTGATCATATATAATATTTTTTACACAACTTTTGCTAAATTTACTAATTATTATGCTAAAAATCTGCTCACTGATTTTTACCAACACGATTTTACTGACATTTTGCGGCAATTACCCCCTTAACTAATTTTTTGTTTGCTGATTTTTCTTTTTTTTTTTTGATTGGATAATATGAAGGTAAAAAAAATTTCACAGGGTCTAGTGTGTCATTATTAAAGGCATTGCCAATGATTGTTACAAACCCCATTAAATACTAAACACAACCATTCACTGCTAAATAGTGAACAAATTATAAAAACCACGAAAATCATTTGTTGCAAAAACGATTTTCATTTGCAAATTGTTTTTAGTTTTGCACACACAAAAAAAAAACTTATCATACATATGACACACTCTTCCTGGCAGAATACAAAATCCTTTTTATAGTTTTTGTGATGTAATTTTTTTGTTAAGGATAATTGTTTAATTTCGCTGTTTTTTCGTATTTTCTTAATTTTCTTTGCTACCAAAAACTAATATGTAAATGTTTTAATTTGTATTGTTGCAAGAAAAATAACACGTACATTTTTTTTTACAGATTACATAAATGTTTAGACAACAAAAAAATACATTTCTTAATATGCTTTTAGCTTAAGTGCTTTTAGTAAGGATACCCGCTAATAAAACGCATTTTCAAATTGCTTTATAATTGTTATAAATGATCGAGTAATTTTGTATTGTAGTAAAAATAAGAAAAAATTATTTTTTTTTCTAAATTGTTGTGGTTTTAGGAAATAATGCATATTAACAAAGAAAAAACTATTTGCTTATGTTAATTAAATCTAAAATGTAATACAATTTAAGCAATTGAAATAAAAAAAAAAGAATATTTTCTACAAGTAAGTTTTTTTTAAAAATTTTGAATGTTTGATGTGGAGTATTTTTAAAAAAGGATGAAAAATTATTGGAATGTTTTTTCTTAAAAGTCTTTACAGTGAAATTGTTGTATTTAAATTGCTTGACATAATTGTTCAAAAAAATAAAACAGTTACCTTACGAACAGAATATTGAAACCATTGATGTTTATTTAAAATTGATGTTATAATATTTGACCAAGAAAAATAACCTCATATTCTCACAACTTTTGTTGTTATTTTAGTTGCAAAATTCGCTTACATTTAATGCTTATTTATTATTATTGTAAATATTTTCTATAAATATTTAAAAAGATTTTATTTCATTTTACGGCACACACTACACCAACCAGTTAAATTTGGGATAAATGTAATAATTCAAATATATTTTCCCAGCAAAAATAAAGCTGCCAAAGAAGCAATAAAAGCATCACTACTATGGCGAAGGCATCACTTCTTTTCTGATGGTTTCATCGATTAATTTAACATTAGCGTGTCATAGGATGGAAATATTCAAATTTAGCTACTAGCCGTACTCATACTTTACTCTAAGGAAGCAATGATAATACAATGATTAGATATTCTGATGCATGAGTGGAAAATGTTCATATACTTTATAATATTTAAGCTTTGATGAAAATTTAATTCATAAGAATGCAGAAAAATAAGTTTAAAGAAGCGAAATTTATGCATTGATATACAAATACTCTTTATTAAAACAAATAAATAATTCTGCATTAGTGAAAAAGCATTTTTGAAACATTTTTCAAAAATTTTAATAAATTTTTAAACAAATTTTTAAATATTTTTGGATAAATTAAAAACTGGTTGTACAATTTTGAAACATTTTTAGACAATTTTAAAATATTTTTAAACAATTTCAAAACATTTTTGGCCAATTTAAAATAATTTTTACACAACTTTAAAATTATTTTGGTAAATTCTGAATTGAAACTGGAAATGATGTAGTGTTAAATAAAATACATAATGCAAAAATGCACAGATTGCGTCGTCATAAATATTTAAGGCTGAAAAAATGCAAATGACAGGCCAGCTAGTTTCAATTAAAGGTCAAAAAAATTAATTGATTTTCCAAAACTTTTATAAAAATTACAAAACTGCATAAATTCTAACCCTCATGAAATTTTAAACTAAAATATAAAAAATTATTTAATAAAAAATTTAAAAAAGCGCCGTCTTGTTGGAACCACATGCCCTCCACATTCATATATTCAATTCTAGGCAAGAAAAAACTGGTTATCATTTCACGATACCGAACACCATTGACTGTTTGCGCTTTCATAAAAAAAAGGTCCAATGATTCCTCCAGCCCAAAAACCACACCACACAGTGACACGTTGAGGATGCATTTGCTTCTCGTGAATCACTCGAGGATTTTCCTCACCCCAAATGCGACAATTCTGCCTATTGACAAAGCCATCAAGATGAAAATGGGCCTCGTCACTGAAGATGATTTTATCGGCAAAATCAGCATTTTCATGTTGTCTCTCCAATACCCAATTAACGAACTCCCTTCGCTGTCCATGGTCAGCTGGCTTCAGTTCCTGAGTCAATTGAACTTTGTATGCATGAAGATGCAAATCTTTCGTCAAAATTCGCTGCAAAGTAGAATTGGAGACACCAATTTGCTGAGCTCGGTGTCGAATTGAGGTGGATGGAGTTTGAGCGACATCATCACGTACAGCTGCGACATTTTCGGTCGATCGACCTGGTCGATGGCGCGTTGTTGTCTTTACATCACTAACAGACCCAGTTTCGACAAATTTATCCATTAATCTCTTTACAGTTGACTCTTTTGGGGCATTATTGTGACCCCAAATTGATCGCAATTTGCGAACTGTAGCCGCAAAACTTTCACCATTTTGGTAAAACAATTTCACAATGAGAATGCGGTGTTCATTCGTGTAGCGCTCCATTTTTACTAACCTCGTACCTTCTACTAGCAAACAATAACAATTGTTCAAATGTCAAACAGTGACACTTTGAATGTTGCCAGATTTAAAAATTGCGTTCTTCTTGGGACACCCTTTACTATAACATATGCTTTAGAAGTAATGAAGAGTGCTTCTTTAAGATATGCATCGGGTTTATATCCAGATCACTGCATTTGAAATATGAACACATGAATGATTTTGGAAGTGCCTTAGAATAACACCAAAAAATCATAAAAGAATGTCAACTGAAGTTTAGGAAGCAATGAAAGAAGTTATAGTCACAGAATGACTACCATTTTTTTTTGCTGGGTTATACTATACCCAAACACTCATAGATGTGGCAAAAAGTAAGGTTATATTTTACTATACCTACACCCATCATTCCCTGATAAAAAAAAAAGTTTTATGATAGATTCCCTTTTTATTGCTAACTTGTACTTATATGATCAACCCCTTATCTCTAATAAATAGATATCCTGTTTAAGGATATGTCTCCATTCGTTTTGTTGCTGCTGTTGTTGTTGTTGTTGTTGTCTTTAGGTATTCATTTCTCACATATCATATACGTATGTGAATTTTCTACTCTGCACAAAAACGTATTATAGAAAACGTTGTCATAAATTAAAACTTAAACTTTTGGAAATGTCAAGCATAAAACGGTAAATCTCTGCATAAACATTCAAACCCACCTTCTACTTTTTCCACATGAAATACAAAAAAAATTAAAATAAAAATATATAAATCAGATACACCTAGAAGAAGAAATTTTAGCCATTTAAACATTGCATGCATGTGCATGCACATCGAAATTTATTTTATATTTTTTGTTTTTATTATTATTGTTATTATTATTTTTGGTTGTAAATGTTTTTAAAACTCATCTCTCAATCCTAAACTTTTGCTGTTCATCTTCCTATCTCTCGTTCTGCCATTTTTAAACTTATTTAACTCTTTCTTTTGGTAATGTTGAAATCAAATGAATTGAAGCACCCCCAAGATTTTTACTGTATATTAAATACATGTATACACAGAGAAATATTCATTGTGACCATCGAGTTTTTTTTTTTTGTCAATTGCATAGTTCGGTTGTCACATTGAATCTGTTATTCCTGTGTATGGTTTCTGTTAATAATACGTATTTATTCCTATTAGAGTCTCCAATTATTAGGTCATTATTCGAAAAATGAAGAAAATTGTTAAACGGATTAATCAAAAAATTGGTGATTAATCGATTAATCAATTAATGGCAAAAAAATGTATTTCATTCATCAATAAGAACAAAACAAGCTGCTCTTAGCTGAAATATCAAGTTAAGTCTATTACTTTAATTTTTAAAGTGTTTCTTTAGCACAATTCAAAGCACCTGAGATTTTTTAAAGAAACATGCCTTATAATCTTTTATTTTTTCAGAGGAATCTGACGAAAATATCACACGTACTCAGTCGAAGTAACTCCTTAAAAACGTAATGTAGAAATTGTTTCCAGAAGTGGGAAATTTTGTCGATAAAGTTGGATTTTATATTATTTATATGACACTGTTCAAAATAAAAGAAAAAATCCTAAATAAACAAGAGCTGCCTTCAATTAAACTCAATAAAAAGTTCTTGAAAATATGGTATGAATAATTTTTGTGAAATTCACAAACTAAGTTAGATAGAAGTGACACTTATCTCTGACTCTTTCACTACCTGGTTTAATCTTTAGAGTTAGAAAATATGTAAAATTCACGCATATTCCTGACAAGTCCTTACCAATTTTTTTGTGCAATTAAGAATTCAAATAAGTGAATCCTTAATTATTTTTTACTCAACATCTTTATTCTACTGAAGTTGCTACTTCATCAAAACAAAAAATGCCATGTTTTATTTAAGTGATCATAAATTTTTTCATATAATTTTAAATGAAACTGTTTTTTTTTAGAAAATACAGTTTTCGAATTTAAAGCAATTTTATATTATTTTTCAGTAACGTCATTGTGCTTATTAGGAATAGACCTGGTCACGTATTTCATTGCTTATGACAAAAAATAAGCTGTGCTTAAAGGCTCTAGCTTCTGATGAAACCTTATGTCAGCTCGAAATACATGTACGGTTGGTTGAAAAGTTCCTGCGCTCACCAAGAGATGGCACTGCTTGCTCCAAACTTTTTTCTCAAGTTGGTATAACTGTCCAGAGAATACATGCAAAGTTGCAAGTCATTCTGTGAATTCTTTCTTTGCTTACAAGCCATTTGAAGTTGACGTGTCAGTGATTTTTTTTAATATGGAAAAAATTTAATATCGTGCAGTCATTAGATTCTTTGTTTTGAAGGGTTTAAAAGCAAAGGAAATTTATGAACAATTGTTAAAAGTGTATAAGGAGTCCTCACCTTCAAAACGCACAGTTGATTTTTGGGCTGGTGAATTTAAACGTGGTCGTACAAGCCTTAAAGACGATCCATGCGAAGGACGACCAAAAACTGCAACCACAGCAGAAATCATTGAGCAGGTACATAATATGGTTAGTGAAGATCCAAGTTTGACTAAGCGTGAAATTGCTAATGCCATAGGCATCTCAGACGAACTAGTACTCCATATTTTACATGAAGAATTACGTATTGGAATTACTGTTTGGAAAGTTAGTGCCACACACATTAACAATTCAAAAAAAACTGGATCGAAAACAAATTTCTCAGCGTAATTTGGAGCGTTTTAAGGCGAATAAAACCGACTTGTTGCGTCGTTTTATAACTATGGATGAGACTTGAATCTACCACCATGATCCTAAATTGAAACAAGAACGTTTACAGTGGACTGAAGCTGGTTGTTCAGCTCCAAAGCAGGTGAAGTCACAACGATCAGCAAAAAAGGTTATGGCATCAGTTTTTTGGGATACAAAAGGCATTTTGTTGATTGATTACCTTCAGAAAGATAAAATAATCAACTCTGAATATTGTTGCAGCTTTTGAATCAGCTGGATGAAAAAATTCGTTAGAAAAGACCTGGTTAAAAAAGAAAAAAATCATTTTTCATCAAGACAATGCACCGGCTCACAAATGTGTTTTGACGATGGCTAAATTCAAAGAATTAAAGTACGAATTGCTTGAACATCCACCGTATTCACCAGATTTGGCTCCCAGTGACTACTATCTCTTCAGAAATCTCAAACAATTCGTTCGTGGAAAGCATTTTTCGTCGAATGAAGAGGCCATAGCAGCCGTAGACGGTTATTTTGCAGAGCTTCCGGAAAACCATTATAAGGATAGGATAAAATTATTGGAAGATCATTGGAACAAGTGTATTGAGCTTCTAAGAGATTATATTGAATAAAAAAATATATTTCGTAACAAAAACAGTATTCTTTCATTTCGAGCGCAGGAACTTTCTATTTCAATTTTATATGCAAATATATAATTTTATATTATTTAAAATTAATTTTTTAAAGCAATTGAAACAAAACTAATAATTGTTTACACTCATAAATATATTTCGTTAAAAATAATCTAAAATACATATTAAATTAATCGAAATTTTTTATTGAAATAATTTTGTATATAAACAAACTATTTTTGTAAAAAAACATAAAACAGAAAACATTAAATTTTACATTTAACAGAAAATATTAACACCTACTAAATGTCTGTAAATTTGTATAGTTTCTTTTTTGAATGACTAATTCAAATAGTTAAAAAATATATTTCTATAAATTTCAATTGATTCTTCATTTAAAAACAAACTCTACGTATTACTTTTTCAATAAACTACGTATCATATTTCCTAAATCCTACATAACGTTTGCTTTGATTCAGTCGATTTAAAAATAATTTGATTAAATGTACTTGAGGTGTGTCTTCAACGATTTCTTTTGCCAAAGTTAAGAAAAAAAATGAAGTTTTAAAAAAAATAACAGGAAAATTCATATTAAAAACTTAAACGCGTTATCGATGTATTTAAATCGATTATTCGGTTCAAATAATTATTTGAGTTTCAAAATAACTTGTTTCGACTTTAACCGAAATAGAGGTGATTAATCGAGGAATCGGTTAATCGATTAACCATAATGAAAGTACTAATTCCTATACATATACACTCAGAATATTATGTAGTTTATTGCAGTTTAATAAAAAAAGTTTTCCGCTCCATTTAAAAATAAAGGAACATACATTTATTTTTCAAAGAGATATCTATTTTAAATTTTTTATACATTTCTTCGAAATAATTTACTATCTTTAATTTATTTTTTCATTTATTTTAAATTTAATAAATATTTACCCAGAAAAGGAAAATTTGTAATTTATTTGTGTATGTTACAGTTGTTTTAAATTTAGTTTTTTTTTTGTTGTCTGTTTCAAAAAAAATTTTCGAAAAATTCCAATTTGTATATAATATAAATTGGTTGCTTATATACAAAATTAAATTAATTCAAATTACAAGAACTTCATAAACACACATTCATACAGAACAACATTCACACAAATTGTGTCTATAGCCATGCATATATACATTTTGTGGATTAAAACAAAAAATACAAAAAGCGGAAACAATTTCAAATAACTTTTTAAGGAACTGATAGGTAAAATTTTACATTTATTTTTACTGATTAATCATTTGTTTCTGACGGATGCGTCAGTTGCTTAAACAATATTTAAAAATAAATAACAAAAGCCATTTGGTTTAAATGAGAATTAAGTAGACTTGTTTTTAAATGGCATTTTCTGTTCATTTAACTTAAAAACTATTTTAAGTGTACGTATGGTTATATAGTTATTTTTCTTTTAAAAGATGTTGAATGAATTACTTTGCTAAAAAAAAAGTAGAAAAGATAAACATCTCATAAGCCGACTTAATGTTACCAGCACATATAATTTTTAAGTCCCAAAAAAAAAATTCCAATTTTTATCCCGCCTAAAATCTATTAAATTACTACATTTTTTTAGTAAGAAATGCTATCTTCGAGTTTATTTTATCTTGAGTCAAAGTTTTCCAGGGAAAAGATTGGTCTGATCCTCCCTAAAAATCGAACCTACATGAGGACGCACAACAAGCCGACTTTCAGGATTAAGTGAATCGCCCTCACTATAAATGGTAACTGTGACCTATTTTATCTCAGTTCCAACAATTTCCGCTCCTTAAAATGCCACAAACTTCAGTATCCTCAGCATCGAATTGATCCTCCACGTTCGTTAGATCATCATTTTTAACTACTTCTGACATCAGAGGGGGCAACCTCTGATACGGGCGTTTATTTATACTAGAAGCGGCCGTATCAGAGGGGTCTAAGACCCCATTAAGACGCAAGCGGGGATATTAATTTTTACCGAGATTAATGTATATCCTCCCGAGCAGTTTGCTATTGAAATTGAGCAAAATTGGTCGAGCGGTTAAAAAATTATAAGTGAAAATGTGAAGATACCTCTAATTTTTTTCCATACAAATTGGTTTATTTTAGTACAATTTCATAGTAGCGACTGGCACTTAGAATTGAATTGAATAATATTTTATATTCGCCTCAAATATTTTTCAACTCAAAAAATTTTTTTCACCTCGATAAATTTTTTTCACCTCAAAAAATTTTTACCTGGAAAAAGTTTTTTACCTGCAAAAATTTTTTACAACTTAAAATTTTTTTCCTAAACCACAAAATTTGTTTTCACACCAAAAAAAAAAGGTTTTTCCCCTCTAAAAATTTTTTTCACCTCCATAACTTTAGCATAAATTTGTTTACTTGATGCATCCGTAATCCGTAATTTGTTAGTGTAACATATATAATATTCATCCTCAAATGCGCCACAGTGCAATGTTTAGCATATAAAATATAAACTAATAGTCAAATGCATAAACGTTTTGTGTATTTTCGTAAAAATATTATGAAAAAAATTTACATTTAAAACAACAACATTAAATATATTATAATTATTTTAGTTTTCTTCGATCTTCTCTATTCATTCAATATTCCTTATCGAGCTAAAGATTCTTTATTTATAAAAAATTTAATTATAAATATATATTTATCCCAATATTTCGTCACCACATTGGGTGACTTCTTCAGGTGAAATTGTCTTTTTTTTTTTTTTTTTTTTGAAGAAGTCACCCAATGTGGTGGCGAAACATTGGGATAAATAAATATTTATAATTAAATTTTTTATAAATAATGGATCTTTAGCTCGATAAGGAATATTGAATTAAATACATAATGTACTAATTTTTTTATGCATATAAGTTTAAAAAACGACACAATTTTTTTTATATGCACTTCTCCTCTATGGCACCTGTAGTATTTTATTTACCATCATAAATTTTATGTTTGCAAAACTTACATACGTATTATCCATATTTAGTTATAAAGGACCCTGTACTTTTATTCTACTTCACCGCACCCTCACTATGATTAATTCGAATTGTTTTTGTATCATTTAGTTGTAACATTTCGTTACGTACCAGGTTTTTATTGTTTAAACAATAAAATTATTTACTTTTTTTTTTGTTCAAAGAGTGTGATTTGTAGATGGATATTGTGTTAACAAAAATTAAAAAAAAAAACAAGTAAAATAAGTTTTAAATTTGGCTGTGCCGAATTTTTGGAGGGTATCCAATATTCTAAAAAATGTTTTCTACTGTTTTTGATACAAATAATGTAAAAAACTTTTGAAGTAAAATTAAGCAGGTAAAAAAAATTTTTGACCAGAAAAATCTTTTGGATGCGTAAACAAATTTTTTAGTGGAAAAAAATTTTTGAGGTGAAAAAAAAATTTTTGAGGTGAAAAAAATATTTTGTGGCAGACAGACAAATATAAAGTATTTTTTGAAAAAAAATTTTAAATACCATATATCCAAAAATCACAATATGGCATATTTTTAAATTCCTCAGAAACACATGACGTCTATGGCCGTCACAAAATCCATACATGAAACTGTTTGATGCCAAAAATATGTCATTTTGTAAAAGATGTAATTTTTTAAAATAGTTTTTAATATTCGATATATGTTTATGCGTAGTTTTATTTCAAATAAATTTAAATTATTTTCTGGAACTCAAATTATTTTGGTGAAAAAAAAATTTTAAGTGAAAAAAGTCTTTAAGGTGAAAAAAATTTTTTAAGGTGAAAAAAATTTTTTGTGATGAAAAAAAAAATTGTGACAGACAGACAAATAGACAGTATTTTTTAAAACAAAATTTTTATACGATATATCAAAAAATATGGCGTATTTTAAATTCCTCAGAAACACATGACGTCTATGGCCGTCACAACATCCATACATGAAACTGTTTAATGCCAAAAATGTGTCACTTTGTAAAATATGTAATTTTTAAAATAGTTTTCAATATCCAATATATGTTTATGCGTAGTTTTATTTCAAATAAATTTAAATTATTTTTTAAATTTGCCATTGTTTTACGTTTAAATAAAATATTCAAAAATTGTTTCCATTAATTTGTAATTTTCTAAACTAATCTAATTTCTTTCAAACATCATTAAATAAAATAAACTTTTCTTATAAAAAAAAAAAAACCATCAACATTAATTATAAAATATATGCTTTTAAAATGAATATTTTTAACAAGAAAAAAACAGAAACTTCCCTTTTAATTAACAATAAATATCAATAATTTTGTGTTATTTTTCAATCATCATAAACACTCATAATTATCAACATAATTTTTAGACAAATTTTGTTTTACTTTGGTATACTTACTTTCCTCTTTTCTAATAACAGTAAACCATGATAAAATGTAGCTAAAAATACCAAATCACCGTTAAGTCAAATTTATGAAAATTAAAAAAAAAAAAAAACAACGAAACATCGGTGAGTTACAAAATTATTACAAGTTTAGAAGCACAGTCTCGGCCGTCCATTTTTATTTAATTGCTATTATAAATTACTTAGCAAAAAAAAAAAAAAAAAGAGAAACAATTTGAAATACAATAAAGTTTTCGTTAGACAACAAAACACAGCGAAAATATTCAGCAAATAATGGGAACGTGAAAAAATTCAATCATTATAATCGATTAAGAATTTAAAAAAAAAATATAAATAAAAATTAGGTAAAAAAATTTTAGATTCATATAAAGTCCACATCTCAATGAAAATAACAAAATATATTTCAAAAAAATCCTTGTTAAAATTTTGAAGTTAAAACCAAATAGGTTTTTTTCAAAATTATATAAAATGTAAAGGAAAATAAAAAGATATTATTACTCATACGCTGTGTAGTACTAGACCTTAAAGTTTAACATTTTACATTTGTTGGTCTTTGCTCTTCATTTTGTTTACATAGTTTTCTTCAATTTCACTTAAAACTTGTTTTATGTAACAGTAAGTTTTTTATCCCTTAAAAAATTTTGCTGGGATATTGTATATCTTTAAAACAAAAACATATTTTCTAAACTTTTTGTATTATTATTTCAATTTATTTAAAATTTATGTTAAAATTTTTTTTTGTTTTTCTTAATTTACCAGGGGGTGCGTATATATTTGTGTTTATGATGCTTTTGATGACACCAAAAGTGTGACCACCAACACTTTAAATATGAAAAAAAAGTAATCAAATTTTGTTTAAAATCTGTTTCCCTAAACAAACGAATAATTTACAATTATTTGTTAAGGTGTCCAAGTGTTAAGAGAAAGTTTTATTTGGTAATTGTAACGGAAAATTACTAACATAATTTCTTATTAATTTGATTGTTTTTTTTTTTTTTTTTTTTGTTAGAAAGAATATAATGAAGGGATGTTTTTACCTTAATATAAAAATAAATAGTGATAAAAGTTATTGAAATGTGAAATAAGGGATACTTTTATTAAACCTATACAGGCTTTATGACTTTTAACAAGAAATTCTTAAAATCGTATTCGAGAGGCAAATTGCATTGAGATTTAAGCAAGTTTACTTAGCAATTGGTTTTTCAAAATTTTTGAGAAAAATATTTAAATTTATTTCCCAGCCATTAGATATACAGGGCATATACTTTTGTTAAAAGTAAAAACTCATTTGATTTTTTACTGATAATGTTTATTCTACATTTAACCTTGGCGCTTTCAAATGTTTAAATTCTATTTCGTTTTATTTGCAAGTAGTTATATATTTTTTTTTTATTTTATATTAATCATATAATTACAAATTATATCCTAATACTCTAACCGAGCACTAGCAACAAAGGCCATCGGCTCGTTGTAGCGAAAACAGACCAGAGCCTCTGGTGGGAATCGAACTCACGACCCCCGCACTGATAAGCTAGCACGCTATCAACTAGCCTGTTATATATTTAGAGATAAAATTTGAAAAAAAAACAAAAATTTAAAATTACCCATATGGGCAAATCCCAAAAAAGATTCCTTCAACTTAAACATAGTATTTAGTGGGATTTGAGTGTACTTTCGAATGACATAAAATTAAATTCTTTAAAATTATATAAAATTATAAAATTACTTATTTTATATTTTCAAACAGTACCCAAAATAATGAAAAAAAAATATGGTTAAAGGGCTTTAAATTGGTTTTCCAGCTAGCTCCAATATTGGTAGAATATCACTCTTAACTCCTTTTCTTGCGCATAATCATATTGCCATTCAACTCTACCCACAGTGGGCAAAAAATTTTACATTATTATAAGAGCAAATTATGGTACAATGCATATTAAATCATGGCGAGTTGGTACACCATGAAGGCTACAATTTTCCCCACCCATTTGACTACAAAAGCCAAAACACCTACACAGTTGTAATACCCTATAATTTTAGCCCTCCGATGAGTGAGAAGGTCCCTAGGGACCTTTTTGGCATTTCAAACTGAAATTACTCCTACTTCGGCCACTACAACCCCCCTAAGTTACTCTGTATTCCAAAAGTATTTTGTTGCGCATCTTTTGGGAAAAAAATCAAGCCGATCGGATCATTACTTTAGAAGTTATTGAGGTTTTAGTGAGAATAGTACGCGGACGTGTGAATAGGTCCGTATGGACCTTGTACTGAGTTTCACTAATAAATGCATGTTTTTGGGCATCATTATAATTTTTTTATTGTTTCAACATATAATTTACTTGTTCTGAACACAAAGACCTAAACTAAAAGACATTAGGGATGATGATAAAAACAAAAAATTCTAAAAAAATTCGAAGTCATGAACTTTATTGCTTTCAAGGAAAGGCATAATATTCTAATTTTATACTACTAGCTACAAACCAGTTCTTATAATTTTTTGTTTTTATCATCATCCCTAATGTCTTTGAGTTCAGGTCTTTGTGTTCAGAACAAGTAAATTATGTGTTGAAACAATAAAAAAAAATTGTAATGATGATGAAGTAATCCGTAAATGTCTTTGAGTTCAGGTAGACGTAGGAAAGAGTATAAAAGAAGTTGTAGTTTCGTAAACCAAATCAGTCAAAGTTTAAATAGCGAAGAGTAAAATAGTGTGTGTGATAGAAACAAAAATATAAATATAGCAGATGCAAGTAATTTGGACGTTGCTCAAATGGTTGTACGCCGTAGTACACGTTACCAGCAAATGACTGCGGATGAAAGGCGTGCAGCTGATAGTAGATTTGCTGATTTTATGGACGAAGACATGGATGAAGAAATTGATATTGCTGCAATTGCTAATTATGAAGTTGAGGATGATGAAGATCGCACATACCAACCTGCTGAAGAGTCAGATGCCGAAACTGAAGGATACGTCGAGCGAAATGAAGATACTGATACTAAAGACTGATGGAAGGCAATACACCGTCGTTTGCGGCTAGGTCAAGTAGACCGTCATGTCGCCTTTGCCGTTCTGAGTACGGGCGGCAGCGGAAAACGCGGGCATACTGCTTCGGCTGCGGCAACGCTGTTTGCGGAGAACATAGCACACTTTTACATAGCTGCAACACTTGCGCACAGGGCGGGGGACAAGAAGTACACGCTCAACAACAATAATTTTTAAACTTTTTTATAATAGTTTTAAGAAAATTCAAGCAAAAAAAAATAAAAAAAAAATAAAAAAATTGAAAAAATTATTTTTTTATGTAGAATTTAGTTATAAACAATAAAAACAAAAAAAAAATCAAAAAAAAAATTTTTTATATGAAAAAAACATGATTTACAAAAAAGGTCCGTAGGGACCTTTTCACATGGCCGTGAAGTTCAGAACTGTCACTCATTGGAGGGTTAAGACTGTCCCTACAAGTAGCTTGACCGAAGTTTAAATACTAACATTTGCCTGACCCATCATTCCCATAGAAAAAAAAATAATTAGCAATTAATAATTTTAATTTGACAATTCAAATATGAAATTTCTTACGTATAATTTCATTTATTTTAAACAAAAAGGACATAAACTAGGCTTAAAATTACTAAGCCCCACTTATTAAAGACTTCTAACATTCTAAATTTCAAATATTTAAATTATAATAACCATATTTTGTTTGTTGTACCAAACAACGAATTGTATTTACAAAAACAATATTAAGCCAAAAAAAAATTAAGAGAAATTGTTTAAGAAAAAAATATAATAAATGATCATTATTTACAATTTTACCAAATGGAGTGTTTAATGTTCTTACTCACGCCGTTGCGTTTGATGGGCCCAGCAATCTGCGTATTGTTGTTGTTTTAAATATTCCACTTTACAAGATGAAATTTTTGTAAAAAATGATAGAAAGGAATAATAAAATATAGATATTTATTGGCAAAAGAGGAACTAAAAAAATAGTGCTTCCCTTAAAAAAAAGTTACACCCATAGAAAAACGTTGGTTAAATTATTTAAAATTTAAAGAAAAAGTTATAATTTTGTACCCCTTTTTTATATACAAATTAGTACAAAAAAAAATGGGGGAATGGGATATAAAGTTTGTTTGTTAATTTTCTTTTGATAGCAAATGTGTGTAACTCAAGTATAATTTTTTTATAATTTTAGTTTATTTTTTATTTTTTTTTTTTTAATTAAGTTCCGATTCATCCAAATTTTAAAATGGTTATGTAGAGGCTTTCAATCAAGTTATTATATGGTTAAAATAATATTACAAATTCAATGAATTTAGTATTTGAATTCAAAGACACATTCTTCTTGCAAGAATATTCTCAGCTTCAAATATTTTATATTAGATGCAAAAAAAAAAATAAATTAATTTTTTGACTGAATGATTTAAAAAAAAAAGATTAAATGTGAAGTTATTTGTAAATCAAGTTTTGTTTTTAAAAATTTAGATTGTAGACTTTAAGCGAATACTCTGCATGCAAAAGTACATATAAGTTAAGTTTTAAGCGCTATTTTAAATATATATAAAGAGATTTTTACAAATATTTCAGTTACATCAAGTTAAGCTTACTTAAAAATTTATTTCTTTGAAAATTAAAATAATTTTTAAAAGTAATAGTTAAAATTTAATTATTACGGCTAATAGTTCAATGCAGACTTAAATTAAAAATTGTTTGTTTTTTTCTGTATTACCGTATGGCTCCAGTCATGCTGACGTTACGCAATCACTTCGTGGTATCAGAAATGCATGGTGCATCAGACAATTCGGAATTTTCTTCTTCGGGTTAGTAAAAGTTTTCAAATTATATTTTATCCAATTGTTGAAGGGCAAGAATATTTTAATCCTTTTGGAGGAATCACCAAATTATTGAAAATAATTTAATTTTTTTTTCCTTTATTTTTAAGTACAGTTTTAAAACTCTTTTAAGGTTTTACTTCTTATTCCCCCAACTATAACGTGCTTAGTGATCAATGGAAAATTGTTTAAAATCGATCAAACCTTTTGTTTTAACAAAAGAATGTGATTTTTTTTTGAGGTAATGTTAAAGTAAATGAAAAAAAAATGCTTTTAAATGGTAGTAAGAAGACAAATTCCGCAATTTAGGTCATAAATGTGAGATTATTAGTAGACTTCTCCCTTTGCCCATACTTTAATACACAATCGTACATACGTATGCACATCTCACTATACAAATTATAAAATCATTTATATGCAAATCATTTAGTCAAGACCAAAACCAATATTCAATTAAAATCTAACATGATATAAATTGAGGTACATACCTTTATGTCATCTTCCAATATTTATTTTATATCATCATCATCAATTTCATTACCTATAAAATTTGAATACAGAGTTTTGTTTTCTAATTAAATTATTAAACTAATATTTTTCCCAGTTTTTAGATAAAATTAATCACAAAGTTTTGTGACGCATGCTACAAAAAAACCACAGTAACTTTGTAAGTTGAAGTATGTTTTAGGAATTTAAAGCGATTTTTTTGCATAATAAAGCACAAAATCTAATACCTAAAATAAAGATGAATATAAGAAAATTCTATAATAATTTATTTGCAACCAAAATAATTTATCGTTTTTAAGCAAAAGCCGTGAACCTTTTGTGACGCACGCTACGTAACGCACGTTGCATATTCTAGTAGTATATAAATAAACACAATTGAATTAATTCTAACCAAAAAATTAATTTACTTTTTTGATAAACATTTCTTAATACAAATTTTCAACATTTTTAACCAACAAACTCAAAGCAAGTACCGTGTAGCCTTTAGGAAATTCAACAGGCAATTTTTGTTCACATTTTATCAGGTGTGATAAAATCTAATATTTCAGCTCTGATCTACATATACATCAGGTGTGATAAGATGTGATATTTCAGCTCTGATCCGTTTTATGATTTTATAATGAATTTTATAATTATGGCGACTCTTTTCGTCGGAGTAAAGTTTGCCATTGAGAGAATTATTTTCATGATATACATAAATTTTTGCCACAAATCGACAAAATGAAATTTCCCAGTTTCATAAAAATTAAAAAGCATTTTTTTTGTACGATTTCTAAAGAAATGTATGGAAAATTTTATCGATTTCCTTGGCCAATACTTCTCATTTTAAATTAAGCTGAAGGGAAAACTAGGAACTAACATAAATAATTTAAATGACGATACAATTCCTAACTTCAGGGGAGCCTAAGATTCAATGTTTATAAAATTTTCTGCTCAAATTTTATTTGCCAACTATAATATTTTTCCCATTTGATTTATCTTAAATAAAACTTAAGATGTCTCCAAAGTTATGATGATATCAAATAATATTAGTGGACTTCCGAATATAGAAAAACTTAAAAATACTTTTTAACAAATACACACACACATACAAACTGAAGTTAAAGCAGCAAACAACCAAAAACAAATGATCATAAAACTTGTAAACTTTTCCTTTAAGATTTACTTGTATTTAAACACTTCACCAATAATACATCTTTGGCAAAAGTTCATTTTGTTGAGGGGGATTTACTTCAATGACTGAAGTGATTTTCTTACTGCTATGTATGTGAAAAATACACAATTATGGTCCATAAGAGAGATGCCGGCTGACCCAAAATAGTAAAGGCTGCTGCCTTAAAACCAAAAATTTGTGGCGCCGGCAGCTTGAGCTGATATTTTTTTCCGAAATGGCGGCTCTTGTAATAATTAATTTATTTAATAATATGTTCATATTGAATCACAAAATACATATGTACACGCAAAGAAAAAACATAGTTGGGTCAATCATATTCGAAGAGCATCATATATTTTTGGGTTTATGCTTGTGCCAACCATAATCGTACTTTATTTTGGTTATTATATTATGATAATAAAATTACCATATTTTTACCATAATATGGTCCCTGCAGTTATATTATGATTCAAAAATTACCATATTATGGTCCTAAATAAACATTTAATATTAAATTTATCATAATATGATCGCAAGTAATCATAGTATGCTCAAAATGGTATCATATTATTGTCCCTCATAACTATATTATTATTATATGATCCATAATCTAAGAAAATTTCTTAAAGGAAAAGTTCTTAGAAACTATGAAAAAGCTCTTTAAATTTAAGAATAATTCCTTTAGAAATGTTTTTTCTAAAAAAAACTTAATATTAAGGACTTTTTGAAGAAAAATTGTTAAGGAAAAAATCATAGACTTTGAGAACTTTTTTTTTTTGTTACCACAGTATGATTACAGCCAATCATGATATAAAATAGAAGGTGCCAATAATAAAATAGTAAAATATTTACTAAATAAAGATGGTAGCGACCATGTTAATGGTTAGAAAACCAATTACTTGGCTGTGACAACCATATCCGATTGCAGCAAGCACAATATAGTAGCAGTGATCATATTGCAACCATGTTTTTTCTCTGCGTGTAGTTTTTATAAAATTTTCGATTTAAATCTTTTAAAAAAAAAGTAAATATGCATTTTGGGGTTCAGTAATAATAAATTTAAGATATATTTTTTAAAAAATAGACGATTTTTTGTCTGTTTTCATATAGCCGCCAACCGGTTGAAGCCGATGGTGTTGCCGGCAGCTGCTGCCAACAGAAAATGTCTCGTCAGCTAACCGTCTTCTTAACCGGCAGCTTGTAACTCTGGTCTATACACACATGTGGAAAAAAAGTTTTAAAAGGTGTTTGTATTAAATATTTAAATGGTTGTACATGCAAAAGAACGTGAACGGGATGCACACACTTACATATATACTCATATGTAGTCTAACTAACTAACATGATAAAGAGTTTCTTGAAAGTTTTGTGCGACAAATGCCAAGTAGTATGACACTTATTTGATAATCACATATTATTTTTTTTTTCGAAATTAAAATAAGGTAAATTATAAGCAAATTCGTTTCATAAAATATTATTTTGTATTCACAGCTTAAGATGGCAGCTTTGAAAAATATTTAACTTGTTATCTTATAGTTAAAAGCCACCTTATTATATAATAAAGTGTAGGCAAAGTTTTATTCTATATATTGGGGGGAGGAGGCAATAACATGAGTTCGAAGACGATGGGCAAAATGTAGCATTTATGATATTTTACAAACGCAACTATTTTAATCCTTTAAAAGTTTTTTTCTGTACCAAAATTGACTTTATATGCACTCATCTAAACTGTCAAAATTCATCATATTCTATTTCGCCAACATATACAATATGATAAAGTGGACATTTTCAAGGCGTTATAAATCCATTTTATGTAGCATAAAGAAGAAAGGATTATATAATATGAGATGTGGGAAGCTGCACAAAGTTTAAAAGATTTAAAAGTTATGTTTATGTAACACTGGTAGAGAAATATGTGATAATGATTTAAGCTAAAATGTTATTTTTTATAAAAAAAAAAAAAAAATATAAAAAAAAACTTTAGTTTTTGGAAGATTTCAAGCATACGAATTCTGTAAGAGGGGAATCCCGTAAAATTTTGTAAAATGACATTTCCACCTGTAAACTTATAGTTCTTTTTGCGCGTGTACAAAATTAATTTAAATATGCAAGTTTTCGTTGAATGAGTTTTTACGATTTTTAAGTTAAACATGAGCCAGCAGGGGTCCTATCAATGGCTTTTGGCAATAATGCTCCATTTCTAAAAAAAATTTGTATTGCTAGTTTGAAGAATTCAAGCGTAGTCGATCATCCATCCTCCATTAAATTCGTGAAGGTCATCCAAACAAACAGCTCCTAGCCAGAAATTGCCAATGATAAAACAATAGTACTGTCAGAGCACTGATTGCCAATGGTACTCTCAGAATATTATAGTTTACTGTTATTACTTTAATAAAAAAATAATTTCCGTTTCATTAAAAAATAAATGAACATACATTTATTTTTCAAAAAAATATCTTTTTTAACTTTAATACATTTGTTCGAAATAATTTACTATCATTTACCGATTTTTTCAGTTTTTTAACTTTTTTAAACATTTGTTCGAAATATCGTAATTTGCTATCGATTACCGATTTTTTTCAATTTCATTTATTTTTTTCATTTAGTTTAAATTTAATAAAAATTTACCCACAAAACGGAAATTTGTGGTTTATTTGTGTCCGTTATAGTTGTTTCAAATTTAAATTAAGTTTACAGTCTGTTTCAAAAAAAAAAAAAAAATTTAAAAATTCCAATTTGTTTTTTATATAAATTGGTTGCTTATACACAAAATTATTTCAATTAAAATTACAAGAATTTTTTAAACACACATACATACACAAACCCATTCACACATACATACATTCTGTAGATTTAAAAAAAAAAAATACAAAAATCGTAAACAATTTCAAATAATATCATTTATTTTTTAAGGAATTGGTAGGTACAATTTTAACATTCATTTTTACTGATTAATCCTTTGTTTCTTATGGATGTGTTAGTTGTTTAAACAACCCAGCAAAACCACACATTACCAAATAATGGGTAAAGTAATGTATAGCCATAGGGGCCGATGGATTACTTTACTCCTTACTTCATTGATGAATTTTACAGGCGATGAGCCTCAAAGTAATGTATATACCCATTACTTTAGAGGTGATAATGTAATTGGTTACTTATATGGTTACGAGAATGGAAAAAGTAATGTGTCTCAAAATAGATTTTTAAAAAAGAAAAATTTTTATTAAAAAAAATTATTACAAATATTTTATTTAAAATATTTGTAATTAAAAATAATGTGGTCAAGATGGGAATCGAACCAGGGATATCTGGTTGCCAGTCAAGAACTCTACCCACTGCGCTATCGACTCATAGAGTATTTCATTGCTTTAAACTTAAATGAATTGTTGCGCTTCGATTTTTTGCAAGTGTTGTCAAAACAAACATACATTACCCTTACCCATACAAAAAAACACAAAGTAATGTATCTAAAAATAGATTTTCAAAAATATTTCAATTATTACTTTACATTTATAAATGAAATATCATTTCTTGTAAATGGCATTTAACATTATTTTAACTTACAAATTATTTTAAGTGTACAAAAAATAAAAGTGTTAGCAGAGCTATTATTTAGAACCCTCTACCAACATTAGTAGAAACTGCTTCGCCAGTACCATGCCAGTAAAATGAAAAATTACTGGCACAGTATTAATTTTAAAGGCTGTTGCAAGTACTGGATTAATGAAATTCACAAAGTAACTGAGCAACAATTAGAACGGTGGCGCGAACACTTCTCATCACACACATCAGCTGTAGACAATAACAATCCCGTTGAGGCTGTGACGCTTTCTATACGCCGCAATCCGAGAAGAGATATTTCAACCCATCCTCCGACTTCTTTTGAAGTTGCGGCAGCACTGAACAAGCTTAAAAACTTGCAAATCGTCTGGTCCCGACAACTTGCCCGCAGAGCTTTTAAAGTATGGTTCTGATACATTGGCGGAAGTTCTCACCCCACTGATAAGGAGTGCATGGCTCAATGGTCAAATTCCTGCAGATTGGAAAGAGGGTGTCGTAGTCACAATCCCTAAAGGGGGTGACCTAACTCAGTTTAAAAACTGGCGTGGCATTACCGTGCTTAACGCAATAGGGAAAGTGATGGCAACTTTAATACTACAGTGAATCTCACCAGCTGGTTTTAGGGCTGGACGATCATGTGTAGACCACGTCAATACTCTACGCATAATTATTGAACAATCGGCGGAGTATAACACACCCATGTACCTGATTTTCGTAGATTTTGAACGTGCTTTCGATACAGTATCCCGAAGCTCTATGTGGTCTGCATTAATTGGTAAAGGAATACCGGAAAAAATCGTCGCCCTTATACGTGAGCTGTACAGAGAAGCGGAATGTAAGGTCCGTTTCAACGGTAAGGAGAGTCAACCTTACACAAATATTACAGGCGTAAGACAAGGCTGTATCCTCTCCCCCACATTATTCATCCTACTATTGGACTGTATAATGAAAAAAACGAATAGTGAGGCCCCAATCGGCATTCGGTGGAACATGATGGAGTACCTAAATGACATAGACTACGCTGATGACATATGTCTAATGTCTCACCGTTTTGTAGACATTGAAAAGAAGATAAATAGACTCTTCGAAAATGCTAACAGTGTAGGATTGAGAATTAACTTCAGAAAAACAAAACTGATGCGTATTGGTACTAATTTTTCGTCACCACTTATTGTTGATGGTACCGTAATTGAAGATGTAGAATCTTTCAATTATCTTGGATGCAAAATTGCGAAAGACGGTGGTTCTGCAGCCGATATTGGCGATCGTATCAACAAGGCTCGTGTTGCGTTCCTCAAATTGTATAAAATTTGGCGCGCTAACAACATCTCCCAGAGAACGAAATTACGTATATTCAAATGTAGCGTTAAATCTGTGCTGCTATATGGATGCACTACATGGAGCCTTACAAAACTGACCATGAAGAAAATACAATCGTTCGTAAATCGGTGTCTGAGACAGATATTACGTGTCTATTGGCCTAATTGGTTATCCAATGAAAATCTTTGGAATAAGGCAGATTGTTGCTCAATCGAATTTGACATTCGAAGACGTAAATGGACATGGATCGGCCATATTCTCAGGCGACCAACTAGTGATATTGCTAGGGCTGCATTAGAGTGGAACCCTCAAGGTCAACGAAGACCAGGCAGACCACGTAATACATGGATCCGATGCATAAGAAACGAACATGAAGAACCTGGAACGAAATTAAACTGCTTGCCAGAGACAGAGGTAGATGGAGAGAATTCGTTGTCGCCCTATGTTCTCCGTGAACTTTTTATTTAAGTATATTATGTTATATTATTTTATTTAAATAAATAAAGAGCATATATATATACTGGCAAAGTATTTATTTACAACACTTAGCTAATGCAAACAAAAAGTGCATTCAAAAATGCCCAACCAGAAATTGACAAATAAAGACTTATTTAGAAATTACTTTGTATGCGGGTTAAAAACAATGGCATAAACCTAAAACACAAATTTTTATTACCCATTTTTTATATAAATATTTTTTTCTTATTGGAAATTCAGCAGTAAATAATTTGATTTGTTACACCAAAAAATAAATTATTAAAATTCGGTTTGTATAGGTGTTTAATAACCTATCACACAAAAATAACTTTATTGATTGTTTCGCCCAAAATTATAATTACCAAAAATTCGATCACCACAACCTAACCATTCAATTAGCTACAAACTCGGTTCAGCATGAGTCTGTTTCCTTTGTGAAATAATGCTAGACATTATTGAAATTCCTAATTTTTTTTAATTCAATTGAATTCTTTATTATAGTAAAACTTATACATAGATGCATTTATTTATATCTCTCTTGATTCTTACAATTGCATAAGATGTATTTAACCCGCTTCTGAAATCAAATTTTTGTTTTAGCAATATGTTATTATCTTCAATAAAAGTGCTAAGCTTGTCTTTGAGAATCTTTTCGAATATCGTATTGCTTGTTGGTAGAAGACTAATAGAGCGATATAAAAGTTGGTGAATTTATCGTACGTATTTCTATAGCGCATCCAATTTCTTCTGAAATTGTTTCCAGTAGTAATCAGATTTTGTATTTGTGTTGGAAGTTGTATATAGTGAAACGATATATTCTGCTTTGGTTTAAATTTTAAGGGCCGATGTTGAATGTGAACCACACCTAAACGTCAAGTTTTTTTCTGCATTTAATTTCACATATCTCAATTTCAAACTTACTCAATTTTAACTATGGAAAGATACACAATCGAGCAACGCGTTAAAGTTATTCAGGTTTATTATGAAAATGGGCGTTCAAATCAAAATGCACTTTGTGATTTTTTTGGTCAGCATAATCGACCAAATGTGTCCATAATCGGGATAATTGAGCACATATTTCTGCAAATCGGGTCTGTAGGAAATGAGAAAACACCGGTGCATATTCGCCAAGTTCGTTTTGCGCAAAACATTGCTGTAGTGTGGCAGAATAGCCGTCAACTTCGACTCGCCGTCGGTGTTCGCTTTTGCGAGATCCTAATGGAATTCTTGAAGCCAGAAGTTAAGGATATCGATGTGCACGATATGTGGTTTGAACAGGACGGTGCCACTTGCCACACAGCTAACCAAACAATGGCTCTTTTTCGCGACAAATTCAATGGCTGTGTTATCTCACGTGGTGGCGATGTCAATTGGACGCCAAGATCATGTGATTTGACACTATTGGACTTCTTTCTTTGTGGTTATTTGAAAGAAAAGGTGTACATCGATAAGCCAACAACAATTCAAGAGCTAAAGGATGAGATAATTCGGCAAATTAACGGCATAGAACCTCAATTATGCCTCAACGTCATCGAAAATTTAGACCATCAGATGGAGGTGTGCTGCCGAGGTCGCGGCGGCCATTTGGCCAACATTTTGTTATATATATAGTTTTCTTGATTGTTACTTTAAGCGTAATTTAAAGCGGTTTTAACTGGAAGGTGTTCTGAACTTAAATTTTTTATCGCTTCTACCACAGAAAACATTTGTGGAACGTTTGTTAAAAAATAATCAAGGGTTGATGGCTGACTCCTTGATGATGTTGGTATAATATATGTTGGATTGGACGGATGTTTAAGACATACATTTCATATTGCTAGTTTGATATTATTCCAGCAATTTGACCTTAAACATCCCCATAGTTCATGTCTACAATTGAAATCACCACCTCAGACATACTTATTGCTAGGTTAGGTTAGTTTAATGAGGGTTATGCACCCAGGGGACGCATTTCCACCCAGAGACCAATGCGGTACATTGTGAATCCCTTCAGTATAGAGGATGAAGAGAGAGAGAGAGAGAAAGAGAAATAAAGAAGAAATAAGTTAAGAGGTCCGAAGAAATATAGAAACTACGTATGACATGACCCCTCTACAGTCCCCTCATCAGAAACAGCCATCCTATTTCCCTGACAAACCCTAGTAGATCGGCTGGATTACATCCAGCGATACACCCCAGTTCGTCGTGAAACCTATCCCCTAGCCATTTCTGCCTGAGATTCTGCATGCTAGGACGGTGACACAGTACATGCTCTACCGTCTCTAGCTCCTCAACATCACCGCACAGTCTGCAGAAGTCCGGTCAGGCATTATCCCATTTACTCGTAAAAGCTCTAACAGAACAATGCCCCGTTAAGAACCCTATAAGGGTCCTGAGACCACCCCTATCCAATCCTAGTAGAATGCTGGATGCCCCTGCGTCAATTCCGGGCCATAACGTCCTCGACACCCTGCAATCCACTCTATTCCCCTAGGACCGGTTAACGGCATCACGGAACCTTTCCCGTATCACCCCATAGTAGTGACACAAGGGGGGGCTTTACCGCCCTGTCCCTTACCCCTAAGCCCAGATTTGAACCCTCCCTCGCCAGTTCGTCCACCACCTCATTGCCATCCACCTTGCAGTGTCCGGGTACCCAACACAGCCTTACTGTAAATGCAACCATTAGCTCCCTTAGAGCATTCCTACACCGTGCGACCAGGCTCGATCGCACCGTATAATTTGTCAATGCCATTAGCGCAGCCTGACTGTCGACGTAAATTGTCACCACACACCCCCCTACGATGTGATCCAGTGATACTCGTTGTGATATTGTTTGTAAGTTTTTCAATATCAGACGCAAATCTAGTTTTTTTAATGTTGCCGCTGCCAGCATCTCCTCCTGGAAAGTTACAACTATAGATATCAACATTGACATTGTCTGTTAATAATTTGATTTCTACCATTCTCAAATAAATAAGTGTTGACCACAGGAAGTATTTGATGTTTAAGGATTTTTCTTATAATAACAGCTACTCCGCCCCCAAAACTATTTCTATCTTATCGGTAGACCTAATTTTTTTAGATTTTTTTTCTGAACACTCACTTTTTGAATAGCATAATATTTATATAGTGGTCTTAAAGATTTTTGTGTATAATTTTAAAATTGTTACAAAATATATATGATTATATTTTTTTGGCTACATTTAAATTATTTTAAATCCCTTACCAAAACAGTTGTAAACTGAAAATGTTTGAATGAACTTCTTATACGTTTTTATTTTTAATACCTATAAAGATATACAAAAGGATATTTTTCTTACAAAAAAAAAAACATTGTTCCGGCATTTGGCATTTTTGTTTATTTTTCTACAACCAAAAAAAAAAAAAACAAATTATATAAAAATTGTGCATTAAATCGACTTATACAAACACCCATACAAACACATAACGTACAAATGTAATATTTTTTCATAATTTACAAAACAATTCTCAAACAATTGTAACAAATAAAATAATGAAATAATAATAATAAAATATATAGAAGTAATACAAAACTCTTTATACTACGTTCATATGCAAAATAAGAAAAAAAAAGTAAAAGAAAAATTTTTTTAAGCTCATATAGTAGAAAGTAGTATGAATATGGGTAGCAAGTGCTGCATACCACACCAATTCCAATTTATTTATATTTTTTAACAAAAAATTCCTAATTAACAAAATCCTGCGAAAAATATTAATTTCATTTAAAGTAATTGTATAATAATCATTTATTACTCATACGTTAAGCAATTCTCATAGTCTAGCAACATTTTTTTGGCTACATGTTGATAGACTTGAAGCAACATGTCGTATGAGTGATTTATTATTTTATGTTTACAAAAATCAATCATACGCCTACGATTTTAAATTGATTGATGCAATATACCTGCATTGTTAAATTGTTTACTGGATTTTAATTTAAAATCAAATTCGAAATCCATATGGCTGTCTCAACGGCGTGCCCGAAATAATTTCCAATATACAATTTTTTTATACTACAGGTTGGTTGAAAAGTTCCTGCGCTCGAAATGAAAGAGTACTGTTTTTCTCACGAAATAAATTTTTATATTCAATATAATCTCCTAGAAGCTCAATACACTTGTTCCAATGATCTTCCAATAATTTTATCCCATCCTTATAATGGTTTTCCGGAAGCTCTGCGAAATAACCGTCTACGGCTGCTATGGACTCTTCATTCGACGAAAAATGCTTTCCACGAAGGAATTGTTTGAGATTTCTGAAGAGATAGTAGTCACTGAGAGCCAAATCTGGTGAATACGGTGGATGTTCAAGCAATTCGTACTTTAATTCTTTGAATTTAGCCATCGTCAAAACACTTTTGTGAGCAGGTGCATTGTCTTGATGGAAAATGATTTTTTTCTTCTTTAAACCAAGTCTTTTCTCACGAATTTTTTAATCCAGCTGATCCAAAAGGCTGCAATAATATTCAGAGTTGATTGTTTAACCTTTCTGAAGATAATCAATTAACAAAATTCCCTTTGCATCCCAAAAAACTAATGCCATAACCTTCTTTGCTGATCGTTGTGAGCTCACCTGCTTTGGAGCTGAACAACCAGCTTCAGTCCACTGTAAGCATTCTTGTTTCAATTTAGGATCATGGTGGTAGATCCAAGTCTCATCCATAGTTATAAAACGACGCAAGAAGTCGGTTTTATTCGGCTCAAAACGCTCCAAATTACGCTGAGAAATTTGTTTTCGATCCTGTTTTTGTTGAATTGTTAATGTGTGCGGCACTAACTTTCCAAACAGTTTTTTCATACGTAATTCTTCATGTAATATATGGAGTACTCGTTCGTCTGAGATGCCTATGGCATTAGCAATTTCACGTTTAGTCAAACTTGGATCTTCACTAACCATATTATGTACCTGCTCAATGATTTCTGCTGTGGTTGCAGTTTTTGGTCGTCCTTCGCGTGGATCGTCTTTAAGGCTGGTACGACCACGTTTAACTTCACCAGCCCAAAATTCAACGGTGCGTTTTGAAGGTGAGGACTCCTTATACACTTCTAAGAATTGTTTATAAATTTCCTTTGCTTTTAAACCCTTCAAAACAAAGAATCTAATGACTGCACGATATTCAATTTTTTCCATATTAAAAAAATCTATGACACGTCAACTTCAAATGGCTTGTAAACAAAGAAAGAATTGACAGAATGACTTGCAACTTTGCATGTGTTCTCAGGACAGTTATACCAACTTGAGAAAAAAAAAGTTTGGAGCTAGCAGTGCCATCTCTTGGTGAGCGCAGGAACTTTTCAACCAACCTGTATATTTAGACAGTATTTTTTGGAGAAATATTTGCTTTGAAATCACTGAAGCTTGGCCTATTATTTCTCAGTTACCGCATCTTGTAATATGTACAGAACTTTATTTGGCCGCTACTTATGATGAAATCTCTCAACTTTTTCTTCATCTATTAATAATTATTTCCACACTTGTTAATTTGGTTGGGTAAAAACAACCAAAAACACACTTTTAAATTTGTAAAACCCTTTTTTTTTTATTTTAACGCCTTTAATCTTTCTTCGAACGTTTTATTAAAAAGGAGTAATTAAAGGTGGATTTATACCTCGACTGTCCTCATCTGCTATTACTCAGTATTGGATTTAAATTCAGCAAAACAACAAAATAATAAAAACTTTAAAAAATATATGTAGTTTATTTTTTTTTATATTGTATTTTTTGTGGGTACAATCTGGATAAATAAAACCTAAACTAAATTCAGGTTTCCAAATTTCTATGAAATTTTAAAATTTTTCATGATTCCAATTGTAGAACTTTTTTTTAATAACAAATCATAGATTCCAATACCACATTTAGACTTAACTGGAATTCCCAAAATTTCAGAATTATGAATTTGTATTTATATCAAAATATATGTATTTAAAATTGAAAATATTTAATTAACAACATAATTTATATAAACTTTTAAAGTACTTTTATCAGTTAAAAAGTAAGAATTTATAAAAATGCTGCCAAGTCTTGGAAATTCTTGGCTTTTCTCTTTTAAATGTAAACAAAAATATTTATCGTAAATATATTTGTCATAAAATTTTTGTAATTTTTGTATTTGTAATTTGATAAAATATTAAAAACAACAAAAGGTAACAAATAACTTGTGTTAGTAAAAGTAGTGCAGGGAATACAATATAACTGCTTTATTTCGTATTACGGCGAAGGCCATATATGAATACAACTTTCGCACAAAGGCTGCCTCAAATGTTTCAATTATAATTGTTTACAAAGTCGTTTTCTTTTCAAGTAGTTAGCTTTTTTATAACAAAAAATTAACATATATAATGTAGACAAATCGCCCAAAAATGACAAATCCAAAATAAAAGAACAAAATTTAAATTCAAAAAATTACAAAGAAAATTTAAAAATTCGCAATTGATACTTAAAAAGATCATTTAAAATTAAGAAATACCAAACGCAATTACACGCAAAGAAAAAACATGGTTGGATCAATCATATTCGAAAAGCATCATATATTTTTGGGTTTATGGTTGTACCAACCATAATCAAACTATATTATGATTATCATATTATGATAATAAAATAACCATATTTTTACCATATTATAGCTCCTACAGTTATATTATGATTCAAAAATTAACATATTATAGTCCTAAATAAACATGTTATATTGAATTTATCATAATATGATCGCACGTAATCATAGTATGCTCAAAATATTATCATATTATGGCCCCTCACAACTATATTATGATTCCTGGATAATCTTAAAGGAAAAGTTCTTAGAAACTATGAAAAAGCTTTTAAATTTAAGAATATTCCTTTAGAAATGTTTTTTCTATAAACAAATTAATATTAGGGACTTTTTGAAGAAAAATTGTTAGGGACTTTAAGAACTTTTCTTTCTTTGATTGTATAATTATTTATTGGTTGTTGCCAACATTTTATTGTTGCATAATTATCATATTATTTTCATAGTCAGAATTTTTGTAACCACAGTATGGTTACAGCCAATCATGATATAAAATAGAAGGTGCCAATCATAAAATAGTAAAATATTTACTAAATAATGATGGTAGCGACCATGTTGATGGTTAGAAAACCAATAACTTGGTTGTGACAACCATACCCGATTGCAGCAAGCACAATATAGAAGCAGTGATCATATTACAACCATGTTTTTTCTCTGCGTGTAAAAAAATTATTTAAATCCAACAAATATTTATGTAGTCAATTTGGTGTTTTGAATTTCAATTGATGCTTTATAAATAACATTTCGAGTCATTGCAAAAGTTTTTGAAGCAATCTTACCCTTTTTTTGAATGGTCTTTGGATTAGAGTAAAATTTGCACGTGAATATTTCACGTTCCCCTGATATCTGTGCTGCTTTTTTTGTTTTTCAAAAATCGATGTAGTTCGCGGTGTAACGGGGCTAAAAGTTGGTCACTTTTTTTTAAATTGAAGACGTGTTTTTTTTTCAAATATTCTCGAATAAATAACTTTTTGCATTTTTGCAATATTTGTGTAAAAAAGCACTTAGTTTCGAAACAATTATCTAAAAGTAGAAGATCTGAGATTTCGTATGAGATACAAATAATTGCTTAAAAAGTTAGATTAGTTATCCAGTTAGATTAGTTAGTATTTATCCAACTTTAAGCCGCTAAAAGTATCTAACTTTTAGCATCGATATATCGTAAATTTTAAAATATGAAAACAGAACAGTTTTACCAAGAATGTGGATTATCCTTGCCTAAATTTTCAGTGATATGCATAAAATGATAGAATTTAATATTATTTAATGATATTTTTTCTTTAATTTCAAATGGCGGTTTTTAATTTGAAATAAAGTTTTTTAAATTTCAAATATGACTATTTGATGTTACTATTTTTTTTAAATATCTCTTTTGTATAAATGTTCTAATTAAAATTATTTATTAAAGAATTATTAATTTATCAGTAAATCTTAATAAAATAAAGGCATATGAACATATCAATTAAGTAATTGATATGTTGAATTCGATGCCTAGAAATGCTAAGAAGGAGATTATTATTGGATGCCACTGAAATCGTAAGGCTGTGGTGTTATAAGACCAGAGTTACCAAGACGGGTAGGAATACAAAAATACTGTTCAAATTTAAAAACAGATTAACCAACGGAATATTACAGATCATTCTTATTCATTCCATATTTAGATGATATAAACTCAAGTATGACAAATAGATTCTTCTGTCTCGATAATGTGGTAAAGAATTTATACAATATTGCATCAAGCTGCTTCTCTGACGTTTCGGCATAAGAATTTGGTAGCTAAATAGATGTTTATCTAAATAATCTAAAAGCGGAGAGAAGCTTTACAACACAAAAAAAATCAAAACCTACTTTAGAAATTCAATTTTGGCGACCTAAGATTTTCTGCATTGGCTCGAATGTCTGTAAATCGTGAAAAGGTAGAACCAGATAAAATTGTTAACAGTTTTATGTCGAGCAATCAGTGCATTATCAGACAATGTGATAAATAAGTTTTAGATGAAAAGTTTATATGAATTTAAAATCTGTAAATTTTTTGTAAGTTTTAAATGCTTCAAATAGGTCAAAAAATTTAGTTTTTAAAATTATTATTATTTAAAAAAAAAAATAGGGAACTCCACTGATATGGCTAATATTAGAAATTTGAAAGCTAGATTTTTAAAGATTTATTTATCTATTATTTAGAACACTAAATTTAAATTAACAAAAAGGGTTTACAATTTCATTATTTTGATCTTCTTTTTTTTTAATTATACCCTTCACCACAGGTGGAAGGGTATGTATAAGTTTGTCATTCCGTTTGTAGTTTCTACAATATTGATCTTAGATCCTATAAAGTATATATATTCTGGGTCCTTATGAAGAGCAAAGTTGATTTAACGATGTCCGTCTGTACGTCTGTCCGTCTTTGTGTTGAAATGGGTTTTCGGAAGAACCCAGACATGATGAAGACTTTATTGTTATTTATTTCTGTTACATGTGATCCATTTCTGTTTGCTTGGCTGAGATATTAGCAAAAAACCAGGACTACCTCTAATTGTTTCCGTAACATCCCTTTGTTTAATATGTATGTAGAATTTTACGCATAACAAACACATCCATTTTTTTAAATTCTTTTCTTTCATCTCCACCTTTTATACACAAACAACAAACACATACAAAGATTTGTCATTTAAATAAAAACCAAACAAATCTCTAATGAACGAAAACTGTTTATTTAATTCTATTAACGATGATTCCGCATGACCTTAATAGCTCAGTTGTCTAAACGCTATGTCGCAAATGCTTTTTTTTCTCTAAGGCCGCGGCTTCGAATCCTATCGCCCAACTCAAAATTTTTTTTGTACAATTTTTTTTTTATTTTTTTCTTAAGACTTTTTTTTTTTGTTTATTTTTTGTTTTTTTTAACATTTAATAATTAATTTAAATAAAATTTTATATTAATAATTAAATAATCCATAAATAGGCTAAAAACATCAAAATTTTTATAAAAATCCTTTGATACAAACAAAATACAAATGGTTTTATTTCTATTTTCTGCTCCGATTCAAAAGAATTTATAAAAAGATTTTTAAACCATTTTATTTCTCATATATTAAGAAAATTTTATACATAATTTCCCTTTGAGTGCAACTATTTTAGGTCATAACTTATAATAATTTATACAAAAAAAATTTATAAATTATTTTCCTTCAAATTTTTAAAATCAAAAATATTTTTTAATAAAAAAGCGAAATAAAATCCCAAATGCAAATTTGCCAGCTAAATCAAACGTTTTTGTAGAAATAAAATACATGCAGTTCTAGGGATTTCTTTTAACGATTTGTTGAAATTCTTTTCTTTCACCTCTTTATCTTTTATACACAAACAACAAACACTAATCTAGAGCTGTAATATGACCTATGGATACGTGTTATATAGCAAAAGATCGCAAATTTTTAGTATAACATATTTGCTGAAAAAAGTCGGAAATATCGGTTCAGATACAAAAAAGTCATGCCCTATTTTCTGAAACCGTAAATCTTCCCGAGTCCAAGTTTTATCACCAAACTAAATGGTTAATTTCCTCTTAAAGGTGTCCGTATATAAATCTGTCCATTCCATATATGTCCATATATAAACTTCAGTTTTTTCCCAACCATGGTGAAGGGTATATAAGATTCGGCATAGCCGAATTTAGCCGCTCTTACTTGTTTTTTTTTTTTAACATAAACTGCCAAATACATTTGCCACTTCTTTAGGCATAAGTCACTACTTTTCTGCAAATAGGGGGTTATATATATCGAAAAAAGTCGGATTTCGTTAAAAAAAAAAAATCAAAATTCAGATTTGATATGAGAAATTTATTTAATATGCTAAATTTTTATTAGATATCCTTTAAAATCTATCAAATTCCCCTATTGACTATAAATTTGTAATTTTAAATCGCTATAAAACTACAACATAATTTTATAGAAAATTTTTTTTTTTTTATATTTAAAATTGGAAATGGTATTAAAGCAGCATTGAATGTAGAAGTTAGTTTCCTATTGTTTTATATGAATGTATAAACGTACTCGTATAAGTATGATTATATTCAGGCTAATAATATCAATTGTAGATGATGGTCAAAAGTCATTTCAACAACACTAAATTATTATTATCTTCAAGAGGTTGCACATTTACACACACACACACACACACACTCACACACATTTACTCTTACATATGCAAGAAGTTTTATTCAAACAACTTAAATACACACTAACATGCATATATTCAAATGAATTAGTTACAAATAAATACAAATGTATACAGATTTCCATGTGTGCATTGTAGAAATGTGTTTAAATTTATTTAAACTTAATATTTTTCATCTCATTCTTTGTTAGCAATTGCATACAACTTGTATACCAACATTTAACTATTTTTTTATTATTATTTTTTCTGCCATAAAAGTTTATTACATGTAAAATAATTTCCTTTCATTGTGAAGAAGATACATCTATGTTTTGTTACAAAAAGTTTAATGAAATGTAAAAAAAAATAGAATCGAATCTTATATTTTTTTGTAAAAGGCTAGACACACACATTGACCATCTCTGTCCACTATTACCCAGAATTGCAAATACGAGATTTCATTTTCAAAAGAAATTTTACAAAAACTTTACAATTTCACCAATGTGTGTACATAAGTCTCCCTTAATGGTATCACAAAATTTTAAATAATTTAAAATATTTTTTAAAATTCAAATTCAATTTCCTACATATAAAAATTCTTTAAAAATAAAAATGAAAAAAAAAGATTTTTAAAAAGAAATTATTTATATTTACAAAAATATATTATGAAAGATGTTTGAATATTACAAACAGAATTTTGTTATTTTATTTTGTGTAATTTGCAATGAAAGTGGGATGTTTTATTAATTAATCGTAGAGAACTGCTCTTAATATTCATTTTGGCACTCTGAATTAATGCCTAAATTGAAAAATGAAATAACCCCCAAAACACGAATTTGGGTATTATTTTGATTTACTTTGGATGTTATTTCATTTCATAAAAAAAGCCCTTAAAATAAATTTTTGTGGGGGCATTTAATTTTATTTGGGTTTTTTGTGGAATTTCTAAGTAAATCATGGTAAACATAGGATTAATAAAGCGAAAAGTACCCCTCTAGTGACCAGCATAAACACTTTTAGCTAGAAATCTGTAACATTTACTACAAACCTCTAAACAAATTAAATTAAAAAGGGAACATCCTTACGAAAAACTTTTATACTATTCTTAATGTATTCTGATATTTTAGATGGTGCCTTCATCAGATCAAATTTTTTTGGCAGACTAACGACAAAGCGTTCATTACAATAAATAAAATACTTGCAGTCACTCGTTCGGCTCTCTAAGAATGCATTGTGCAAACCCCATGTAAATTTCAATACAAAATGAGTTTAGAAAAACTGGCAATTTTTAGAGACCTCTAAAAAATGCTGCCCTATCCTATTCGCCATGATTCTGCCCTTTTTCTCCATAGGATTTTAAAGCACACTACTAAGCATACACAGAAAAAAACAGATTCATCGTGACAACCGAATTTCTCGCCATGAGAATATTTTGGTTGCAGCAACCGAATTATTTAGTTGTTCCAACCAAATGTTTTCCTGATACAATTTAAATGATTGGTTTCAATCGAAATTCTGTTGCATTAACCAAATTTCGTTTGCGACAAACAAATATATCGGCGGTTACAACCAAACCATTCGGTTGGCGAAAAATTCGCATGTAACAATGAATCTTTTTTCTCTGTGTATAATTGGAAGAATTTTAAAAAACAGACGCTATGAAATTAGACCCCCAAGAAACTTGGCCCAAAAATGAGAAATGATAAATGGTCCTAAAAAAAGGAATTATTGAAGCGTCTTTTAATATTTTAAAATACAGAACAATCCCAGCAATTTTGCAGTCAACCTTTATATTTATATACGGGGTTGAATTTCATTATGCAATTTAGCCCCAGTTTTGTAAATAAAAGAAATGGCTAAAATTGCATTTTCAATAAATTTGCATTTTTTAGAGCAACACGAAATTTTCTAATGAAAATTGATTGTTGTTGCAACACAAACAAATGGTATGTAGTTGTTTTACGCAGAGAAAACCATAAATGCAACATGATAACTGCTACTATATTATGCTTGCTGCATTCGTGCATGGTTGTCAAAATCAAGTTATTGGTTTGTAAATAGGCATTAACCATTAATATGGTCTCTATTAACATTATTATAGTAAATATTTTATTAATTCATGATTGACACGTTCTATTTTATAACATGATTGGCTGTTACCATACTGTGGTAACAAAAATGCAGACCACAATTAATGAATAATGAAATAAATCAAATTTAACATGACTTTGACATTTACAGTCATAATAATGTCTTGTTTTTATAAAAAAAAAATTGTATCACTTCAGTCGCCCACACACACAATATTATTTCGTTAAAAATAATCTAAAATGCATATTAAATTAATCGAAAATACAAAACACTTGATTTTTAGAAATTTTTCTGATAGAAACATTTTTAAATTCTCAGATTCTGCAAACTTCAAATTCATATATTCTTAAAGAGCTTAGATTCTTTAAAATTCTAAGTATCTGAGGTCTTATGACCATGAAAAATACTTTGGTTAGGTTAGGTTAGGTCGACAGGAGGATGAAGTATCGAAATGCAACCTCATATCGTTACGATATACACCTAGGCCTCTGCTGGACCTATTGTGCGCTCCCTAAGAATATGGAGATTCGTTGTTAACGTCCGGTATTCAGAAACCTGGTTTCTCGGACGTAACTCCTCAAGGTTTTCCATTCGACGTTCTTCAGGGATTCTAGTTTCGATATAACATCTGAAAATGCCTGACAGTGGCAGAGAAAATGCTCGCTTCCCTCGCCACACGCTCTACGCTCGTCAGAATCTGCCCGTCCAATCCGGTACAGTTTTGCCCGTAATCCAGCATGCCCAGTCAGGATACTTACCATCATACTAACCTCGGCTTCCTCTTCCCGTCTGGGCTACCCCACAAAATCCTAGTGGTCCTGGCCACCGTCCCATTGTTCCAACAGACCGTGTGGGTTTCTCTTGCCCACGCCTTTAATTCCGCCCTTGTTGCCTCAAACGGTTTTGCGTTCGCCAAGTTAACTGCCTCGAGTTCTCTTCCCCCGAGTGGCCCGGTAACCATAAAATATGAATCCTGCCCCCAGAGGAAAAGTCGGTAATGGACCTTCTACAGTCCAGTAAGGCTCTGGACTTAACCCTACTAGCTGATATTGCCCTAATCGCCCTTCGGCTATCGGTGAATATGTTAGAGTCTAATCGCCCCATATTCGATTCAATCCATCATACACACTCCGTAATAGCACGGACTTCCGCTTGAAAGCTGGTGTTGTGATCAGGAAGATGGTAGGATATCTCGGTTTCCGGGTTCTCAATATAGACCCCCATACCCATTTTATTCCTCAACTTAGATCCGTCTGTGTAGTAACAGATCCCCACGGGCATCTGCTCCAGAGTTCCGCTCGACCATTCTCCCCTATAAGGGTCATAACCTCGCAGTTTCCGACAGTTTCCGTCTCCGGTATGCGGTCGGGCATGTCAGATGAGTGTGTGTATCCGGACAACGTGCCCAGTATACACTGATGACCTGCTCTGAAATCACCCATATATAGCTCGCCAAGAGGTAAAAGGCGTTCGGCAGCGAGTGCCGCCACGTACATCACCTGCGTTTTGATTGGTGGTATATCCAGCAGTGTCGCCAAAGCCTTGGTTGACGTGGTGCACATTGCCCCACTTATACCCAAGCAACACGTACGCTGGACCCCCTGAAGTGGTCTTATGTTGCACCTTTTGTCCAAGGAAGTCCACCAGATTACAGAGGCATAAGTTAAGATCGGTCTAAGAATTTTTTTTCATATAAATATTCTTAAATAGAGATAATAAAAAAAATCTTAAAAATGTCCTTAAAATCTAGAATTTGTGTATTAGAAAAAGTTCATAAAATCTTTGTTTTTTATTAAAAAACCACCTTAGAATTTAAAAAAATTTTTTGGAGTATTTTTCTTTAAAGATTATAAAAAGTTTTCTTGAAAAAATTCTTAATATCAAAATTTTTCTTTTTCTTCTTAATATCAAAATTTTTCTTTAGGAAATATATTTATTAAAGAAATTTCCTTAAATTTTTAGAACTTGTTCATAGTTTCGAATCATTATATAATTGTAGGGACCCTTTTTCAATTAATTACATAGGAGTCATTTTTCATTTCTTTAAATTGTTTTTTTTTTTTGCATTGTAAATAAAAGCTTCAAAATAATAAATAAAATTTTTTAATATTGTCCTGTTTTATACCAAAATAAAATTCTGTGTATTGTTAAGTTTGGTAATAAAATTGGTAGAAATATCAATATGACAGAAATGGTTCGAATTTTTCTATTCAATCTTTCTATCGCTTCCGATTTTTCTTTCAACGCCTTAAAAAATGTCTTTTAGTTTTCTTAAATAAAATTAATTCCATATACAATAAACCTTTCTTCCTATACAGCTACTAAATCATTTGACTAATCTCTCTTTAGCAAAATATAACTTTGTGTATGCAACATTTTTGTTTTTCTTGCCATTTGCTTCAGCTTTATCATCAGCCTTAACAGCAACAAACACTAGTGCAGTATATTTTCTTAATATCAAACTGAACTAAAGGTTAAGAAAAACAAAAAATAAGAAGTAAATATATTTATACATTTATCGTTTTTATTTTCTAAAAATGAATATTCCAACTCATTCATAGAATAATTAAAAACGATTTTCTGTGCTCAGCTCAAGAATACTTTGTGTGTGTTTTTTTTTTATTATTATTTTTTCTCAACAATTTTCTTGCCATAAAATACGAGAAAGTAGTATATGAGTATTTATTACTTTAATAGTTCAACGATAATCCCTTTTTGCTTGCGCGATAAAAAGAAGACGATTTACAAACAAATACCAACAAACATTTGGAGGCGACAATTAAGCAGTTTTTAACTGGCTGCTTGCTGGCTAATCTATCTTTTATACATTCAAATGGAGTAATTATGGTGCAAGTGCAAAAATGGTAGATGAGTGTGTACAAATGTAAAAATAAAATAATTATTTAAAGCGTATTTATTGCCTGCAATTAGTAGCTCATAGAAATAGATAACACAAGGTAGTAGGAGATCTCTATAAAAGTTAGTTTTTTTTTTTCTTTTCTTAAATTTGCATTTAGATGCCACTAAATTTATGATAGTGGTGCAGTCAAACGATAAGATTATCTAAAAGAAATTATTACTTTAATTGCAAAGGACGAGTTTTGTATTTGGAACAAAAAAAATTAAAAAGATTGCCATTGGTGACAATTAATTAACCTGGCCAATTATCCCGTTTGAAAAGCTTTATCCGGCGTCATGCAAATTGACGCCAAGAAAAACGACCCCGGGGAGTGCTTACACTTAGAGAAAAAAGTTAGTAGAAAAATTGGTAAAGAGTTTTTAATTCCATTTTACTTATTTTATACTGATTTTTAGTAAAAGAATAAATTAGCAGCTTTAAAGTTAATTTATGCATTTTAATATTTTTTTTTTTTATAATTTAAAATTTTGCTATATTTTACAATTTATTAAATTTACAGCAATTTACTAAAATTTAGTAGCGCTTACTAAGTTTTTATACTAATTTTAATGTACTAATATTAATAAAATTTGGTACATTTTTTTTGCCGATTTTAGCAAATCGATTTTAAATTCCAGTTTACAAAAAGCTTACTAAAATTTAGTAGCAACTACTAATTTTTCTACTAATTTCATTGTACTACACGACAGCAGACACGTGTTTGCTTAGATTAGCAAAAAAAATACCGCTGGACTCAAATTAGCAAAATTTCCCGTAATAATAGCAAAACTTTCAGTTACCATCACATCCTTTATTTGGTGAGTGTACTACTTTTTGGATGAAATCCCCTTTATAATAACACTTTTAGTGCGATCTCTGAGTAAGCTCGAAATTAATTGGGAGAAGTCATTGCTGAAAACAAAAGCAATAAGCTTTGATAGCAGTGCACTGTGCCACATATTAGCAAACTGATGAATAGACGGAGTTAAATGGTCCGGCAGGAACGCTAACAGGTATCCCTTAAAACGACCTCTACGGAAGTCATCGATTAAAAGTGAATAGGGCTCAAGATAATAAACAAGATGCAAGATTGGAGTCAAATATCATAATGCAATTCCAACCCAGAAATAAAAATTTATTTTGGCACCAAAATTTCTGGAATCAATTTTCCTTTTTACTTTTCCTTCACCGAAAATCCAAAAAAAAGCACCAAACGATGAAAATACGGCACAAATTTTTTCCCTTTTTTTTTTGATGCTATTTTTTGTTTCTCACTTTTATTCATCATTTTTATTTTTCCTTTACCGAAAATCAAAAAAAAAGGCACCAAAGGATGAAAATACGGCACAAATTTTTTCCCTTTTTTTTTGGGGCTATTTATTATTTCTCGCTTTGGCACCAAATTTTTGGGGGCCTAATGTTATAGCGCCGCATTTGCGTATGTATAAAGTTTTTGAAACAAAAAAGAAATCCTAATTTTTTCATACAACTCGTGTACTGATTTTGTAAATTTAGTACTGATGAAACTAATTTTTAAAATCTCAAAAAAATTAAAAAGCCCATTCAAGAGCATTTAAAGAATTCAATACCTAAAACGATTTTTAATTGAAATTGACTTCCCAATTAAATAAGTTACTAAGTGTCATTAGATTTATTTTTAAATGAATTCATTTAATATATTATAACTTAAAATCGAGTTCAAGATCCTTTTATAAAAAATAATAATAATGATTATTTATTATTTCTTTTCCTCCAATATTTCGTCACCACATTGGGTGACTTCTTCAGGGAAATTAATTAAATTAAAATATTGAAGATCGAACAAAGGAGGATAAATATAGTGAATTCATTTAATTGAATTATTGAGAATTCATTCGATTATCGTCCTAGCAAAAACACACCTTACTAAATAATGAGTTTAGTAATATACACTCCATGGTTTTAACTTATTACCCTTTGTATTATAATTCTTACTATTTTTATGTGGAATGTCTCAAAAGGTAAGGTGTTCTGCCTACGAGCAAGCTTACGAAAAAATAAAGAATAATGGGTTACGCATATGCATATTAATAATAGGTTACTAATAACCAATTATTATTTATTTTTCTGTAAGAAATTGAGTAATGCATCATTATTTTTTAACTCCTGGTAACCAATTATAATTTAGCTTTGAGTAAGCGACAAGGTAATGCGATGAAGTGTTGTGAATCCCAATTTCTAATTTGATTTTTTTCCAAAAAGAAGTATATGAATTAACCCTATGATGGCCAATGGTTGATAAATGTCCCATTTTTAGTTTTTGTCGTCTTTGGCCCATTTTTTAACCGATTTTCTTAAGTGATGATAGTTGTTGCTTTCACACAATACTAACTGTTTGGATCAATATTGTATCAGATCTAATAGGATCACCAAAAATTCATACAAAAATATATATTTTTGCCTAAATTTTTGGAACACATTTTCTCGAATCCTATTGGACAACACAGAGGATCAATATTTTGTTAGGACATCGTTCACTCCTTGAGTTTTTAGAAACATCGAGATATTTGGAATTGGTTCATTTCATTTATTATAGGATACTGATACAATTTGGGACCTACATATGTATCCCATAAGTCGTCAAAGGTCAAATAGAGGAAGTTTTTGATAAGTTTTAAATATTTTTTATTCGCATTGAATTTCAAGTAATTTTTATTTGATTTTTATAGATTTTTTCTCCTAATTCCAAATTTGGTGTCCAAAATGTTCAATCTCTTTTCAATTTTGAAAAATTTTATAAAAAGGATATTTCAGAACTACAGTTAAAACTCGAGTTTTGTCCCAAGATGTTTTAAAATTTTTGTCATATTCGTGATCTGAATATCAAAATCAATTAAATAATGACACAACGCAAATAAGTTAAAATAAATTAATTCGACACTACTCTATTCTAATTTGTAGGCTTTTGCCTGTTCATTTACAATCGGTTGCTGCAACCAATATATTCAATTGGCAAAAATTTCGTTGTCACCATGTAACTTTTCGATCGCTACAAATATAGTTCCTTGCATTAGCCCATTATGGACCAATTAAAAATTTTATACTGTAATGCAGTTGCATGCAAAATACAGTTAAAATGTGGTCAATTTTATTAAAAACGATGTGTCTAAAACAGATTTTATTCTCAACAATTTTATAAAAACAGCTGCTGGGATTTTAGGCTGCCTTTTTTCATAGTGTATTTTACTTTTTTTATTTTTATTTATATGTGCAGTTGAGTTTTATTATAAAGCTTTTAAAAAATGAAATATTTTGCGAAACATTAATATTAATAAATAAAAAAAAATAGTACAACTTAATAAATGGCTAATAATTTCAAATATTTTATTGAAATATTTATTTGCAATTTATCCCAGGAAACCAGTAATACCATTTCTGATCTTAATCTCACGAGCAATATAACAAGCAAAAATGACACCAAAGAACTGAAAGTATAAAAAACCGTAATTTAGTTACATATTTACAAAATGTTATTAATTAAAATATTTACCTGTATTATAGCAATAACAACACCAGCTGCACCCAGACTAACAGCATGGGCAGCAATATAATTAGAAAATTCAGTTAAACAACCCAAACTATAACGATTGGGATCTTCATTAGTAATGGTACAACTGAAATTACCAACAATACCATTGGGTAAAGCACAGCAGGATAAAGGTAATTCATCCTTAAAGTATGGACTCCAATCTTTATAACTTTCAACACCACAACAAGTAAACTAACATGGGAAAAAGAAGATATTTAAAATATTAAAAATATACAAAATTACAATGTAATTGTAATTACTAAAACTTACTGATTTTTGTACATAATCCCATAAAACGGTTACATCATTCGTGTCAGTTGTATTGTATTTTTCCATACTAGCATCTAATGAGCCCTTAATTAAAGATTTAGCATCTGATCTTAAAACATAACCACTAATACCAGCTGACAATTCCAATATGAATATTATACCCAATAACACGGAGAATGTCAAGATCAAGCAATAATTTTCTTTCAATGCTCCCCAGCAGCCAAAGAAAGAGATGACAATAATAAATGAACCGATTACAATTAAAAATGTTGGTATAGAAAAGAATTTCGATACTAAAAATACTTCATATTCCGTATAGACGGCAGCAACGCCAACACCCACAGCTATCAAAATTATGCCAGTAATCTGTAAAAAAAAAGAAAACAAGATCGAGATCATAATCATAATCATTATTGGCATACGCCAAGTGTAAAACAAATTTATAACAAGATAACAAAGTCTTAGGATTTAAACTTTTTTAACTAAAATACAATTTTAGTAAAAATTTGTACCAAACGGGAAGAATTCGCCGAAAACCAAACATGGTCAGGGCAATCATATTTTAATATAATATAATTGTTATATTATGATAACAAAATAACCATAATTTTGCCATAATAAGGGACCATATTATGGGAAAATTATGGTTATTAAAATATCATAATGTGACAATTATATTTATAGTATGACTATGGTTGGCACAATCATAATTCTTAAAATATGCACTTAAAAAAAAAGTTAGTAGAAAATTTTGTAAACAGTTTTCAGTTCCACTTTACTATTTTTGTACTGACTTTTAGTAAAAATAAAAATATTATTTAGCAAATCTTTTTTCTATTTACATTTTACAAATAACGGAAATTTTTTTTTAATTTTTTGTTGCTATTTTCAGAAATCATTTTACAAATTTTTAAACAGCGATTTGCAAAAATTTTCTAATTCTTTAAAAGTGGATATTGAAGGAAATTTTATTTCTAATTAAAACTGAATATGTCTTAAAATGTAACATAGAAAAAAAAAAAGGGATCGAAAGTGAATATACCGACTCATGCCTAAAAATAGGACATCCACTAAAAATTTTTTTTAGTTCAAAAATTAAAATTTGATCTTAAAAGCAAAAAAATATATTTTAGTAATATTTTTCTAAATATAAATTACCTAATTAAAACAAATTGATAAATTTGTTAATGTTTTTACAATTTTTAAGCCATTGACTTTTTTTAATTTTGTTTAAAATATTATTTAACAAATAAAAAAATTTTGATGCTCTATAAAAAGAAAAATTTTGTACTAATATTTTTTTTGCTGATTTAAGCAAACCGATTTTAAATTCCACTTTACAAAAAGTGTACTAAAATTTAGTAGCGGCTACTAATTTTTTCTATTAATTTAATTGTACTACACGTCAGCAGACATGTGTTGCTAAGATTAGCAAAAAATACTGCTGGGCTCAAATTAGCAAAATTTCCCGAAATAACAGCAAAATTTTCAGTTGCCATTACAGAGGTTTTTTGGTGAGTGCATGATGCAGTTATAAAGGTTGGTTAAATTTTAAGGGCCGATGTTGAATGTGAACCACACCTAAACGTCAAGTTTTTTTCTGCATTTTATTTGACATTTCTCAATTTCAGACTAACTCAATTTGAATCATGGAAAGATACACAATCGAGCAACGCGTTAAAGTTATTCAGACATATTATGAAAATGATCGTGCACTTCGTGATTTTTTCGGTCAATTTAATCGTCCAAATGTGTGTACAATCGGAAAAATCGTGCAAAAATTTGAGTAAACCGGGCCTGTAGGAGATGTGAAAACACCAGTGCATGCTCGTGTTGCTGTTCGCGATAGTGTGGCTGAAGAGCCGTCCACCTCAACTTGTCGTCGTGCCCAACAATTGCACCTCTCACGCTCGTCGTTGATGATCATTATGCATAGACTTGCATTTACACACTTACAAGGTGCAATTGACTCAAGAACTAAAGCCTCTTGACCATTCCAAATGTCGTCAATGGTCAGAATGGTGACAAGAAATGGCAACAGTGGATGATCAATTTTCGAAGAAAACTATCTTTAGCGATGAGACACATTTTCACCTCAGTGGATTCGGTAATAAGCAGAATTGCCGCATTTGGGCGAATGATAATCCAAAAGTGATTGTCGAAAAACCAATGCACCCACAAAGAGTGACTGTTTGGTGCGGTTTATGAGCTGGCGGCATCTTCGGGCCGTATTTTTTTCCAAAATGAGGCCGGTCAGGCAGTTACTGTGAATGCTGTTCGCTATAGTGAGATGATAACGAACTTTTTATGGCCCGAATTGGAAGATATGGATATGCACGATATGTGGTTTTAACAGGACGGTGCCACTTGCCACTTGCCACAAAGCTAACGAAACAATGGCTCTTTTGCGCGACAAATTCAATGGTCGTGTTATCTTACGTGGGGTTATTTGAAAGAAAAGGTGTAAGTCGATAAGCCAGCAAACAATTCAAGAGCTAAAGGATGAGATAATTCGGCAAATTAACGGCATATAACCTCAATTATGCTTCAGCATCATCGAAAATTTAACCATCGGACGGATTTTGTTCCATACATAATGGAACCATACCATATTATCATAATGAAAAGAAATGACAATAAATTCCGAAATAATTAGTGTTTTATTCAAAATCAACATCGGCCCTTAAAATTGAACCACCCTTTATATATTATTTAATACTATTATATATTTATAATTTTTTTTTATTAGGAATGGCAACCCTGTCAATTTGTGCTTCGAGAATCGAGGATGATTGCCAAAGGGTATTCTATAAATAGATGGAAAAAGCTCATTTGTACGGGTAATCATTCACTAAAGAAAAAATTTAATTTCGCATAGTCATTTTCCTTAGAGTGTGTGATATAAATGCCTGTTCAAAACCATGAGTTATTTGTGTTGGGTGGTTCAGAAGGAGGCTGAAGATGACCAGGTCGTTCGGGTCGAAAGTGTGCACTCCGTCTAGCGCTGATCCTTACAATTTTTTTCATTTAATAAAATAAATTAGTGTTTACTATTCGTTAGTCACATTAAAAATTATGATCTTGAGCCTGATAAAAAAATTATAAATGTATAATTAAAACAGATACATCAAATAATATACAGAATTTACATTATTTAATACCATAAAAAAGTTATTTAATTTTTAAAATTTTTCTTAAGAAATGTTTTTCCTAAAGAAAAAAAAAATTGATATTAAGAACTTTTTCAAAAAAACTTCTGTGATTCTATGAATTTTTTTTTTGGGAAAAATAACTCAAAAAAAATTTTAAATTCCAAGGACTGTTTTAATAAAAAAAGGCTTTATAAAATATAAAAGTTCTTAGATTTTAAGGACATTTTTAAGATTTTTTTTAGAGAGATTTTTTCTTTTTTAACATGAGGGGCTGAAATGATACAATTTTTTTTAATGGAAACAAGACAGTATTATGATTGTTGTCAGCATTTTATAGTTCCATTATTATCATATTTCTTTCATAGTCAGAATTTTTGTTAGCACAGTATAGTTATGGCCAATCATGTTATAAATTATAAAATAATAAAATATTTGCTATAATATAACTGGTAGCGATCATATTGATGATAAGAATCTATTTATTGTTATATGATTTTGACAACCATACCCAAATGCAGGAAGCATAATATAGTAGCAGTAATCGTGTTGCTGTTTTTTTTTTTTTTCTGAGTGTATGCACCAAATTTCATCCAAATATCTTTATATTTGCGACGGGACTTACAACGTTAAATCAACTCAGAAAGTGATTTTGATAATAAATCAGCTCGCTGATTTTCTCCAACACGGGTTTGGTGCCAAACACCCTCCTGACTAAAATTTAGCTGTCTTAGAATTTTTTTTTCTGACTTTACTAAATTTTTTTTTTTGAGTGTATAAAAGTTATACTTCTAGTATTTATTTATTATTTTACCAAGTGTCTGTCAATTAAATATTAGAATAATTTGAAAGAAAATTAAAATTATTCTAATTAGTTGGAAACTAAGCCCCAATTTATAAAATGCTGATTCTGGGACACATTTCAAGTTTTAATAATAAACAAAGAAAATAATTAAATTTAAATTTTATTAACATGAATTTCTATATTTAAAACTTACCATAAATACTAAATTAAAAGCAAATAATACATATTTAATGCAATTTGCACTTCCTGTCAACAGACTCATTTTGTAGCACTGTAATTTAAATGATATTAAAATGTAGATTCAGTTGTAGTTTAAACTGTAAAAAAAAAAAAAATTATAAAAATATGACAATTAATAATTTTTCAAAAAAACCATGTAGTTACAATTTTATTTTAAAAAATAATTTTTTAATCTTTTACAAAAAATCGCTTTCATTAATATATATTTTGCTTATCAATTTCATTCTTATGTCTAATTCTTATAAATATATTTACTAAACTGACTTTGAGTAAAAAAAAATTGTTAAACAGGCCAAAGTTTTTGTTTTAGCAAATTATCGATTGATAATTTATGTTATCTTTGAATAAAAAAAAATAATAAAGTAAATGTCTATTAAAAAGTAAGTATACATTTAGTTGAATGTCTCACTTGAATAAGGTGGTAAGATTCAACTTTTCCTAAACCAATGTTTTAGTTATTAATAGAGGTCTTCGACCCAACGAAGAAAATACAACAAATTTGGGAAAAAAAAATTTTGTATTTCCCAACATAATCCTTTTTTTTAAAAAAAAAAAGATGATGTGCCAAAAAAATTGTCATTTTACAAAATATCCAGTATCTGGAAACTTAGCGAGACTGCATAAAACTGACAATATTTTCATGCTCCGATTATTAAAATAAGGTAAGTCTGTGAAGAATGTCGAGGAATGCAATTTTATAAAACAGTCCGATAGGGACTTATTTATTTTTCTTACTCCAAACATAGAGTATTGTTCTGCATTTCATACACTAAGTTTAGTATTAAAATTTCATTCGTTCCCCGTTCCACACTATATCTTTTCAAGATGGATTAATGTTCCATTCCCCATGATCGGAGTCTATTAATCAGTTTTATTATTAAATTTGTAAAGAAAATAATACACCCTGTAGCTCTTTAAAAAAATTGATTCCTCAGGATCTCACCTATTTGTATTATCGAAGTAGGTTAGAACTCCAAAGGAGCAACACTTTTGTCCAGTTTGCCCTATCCCAAAACTATGCGATATAGGAAAAAGCGAAGAAAAACTAATGTACGCCCATAAATGAAACAGCCAAATTCGGTTACCACAACCGAACCACTCGATTGGCAATAAATTTAGTTGTCATCACTAATCTGTTTTTTCTGTGCTGAGCCAGAGTAAAACTAATTTTTTTCTTTTTTTTTTTAATAGAATATTTTTTCTCTTTAAATTTTGTTAACGGCATAGTGCTTGTTAGCAAAATCGCAACGGAAAATATGTTTTCAAAATATTTTTTTGTTTCAGCTATAACTGTTACTCCAGCTTTCAAAAATCTTCTGGTTATGATAAGATATTTGTATCAGCCTAGCTAATAATAACACTGTACTACAAAAACGAACAAATTTAATATACTTTTCAAATCGCCAATTAGAATTTTCAGAAGATATTTTTTTTTTAATAACACTTTCTTAAGACTTTACGAACTAAAAAATGAAACCGTAGGGAGAAATTTACAATAATATTTTTACTTTTTATTTAATCCTTTAATTTTTTAACTTGGACAAGTAGTAAAATTTTTTTTGTCAACCCTATTTTGTTTTTATTCTAAAAGTTAGTTTTTTAATATTTTATTTTTTTATATAAAAATATTGAAAGTTATATATGTATTATTTTTATATAAAAAAAAACAAATTTAAGCTTAACGAATTGTAAAGTTATAAAATGTTGTTTTATTAAAGTTTAAAGAGCGTTTATTTATATAAATCAACTGAAAATTACCTAAGTTACGGTACTTTTCTAAATTATAATTATTATTTTCTAAATTAAAATTATAATTTTCTAAATTATAATCATATTTTTTTATTTTTCTTAACCCAATAATGGCCAGAACATTTTTTTTTTTAAATTTTGAAGAGAAGTTCGAATCCGTTTGAAAAATTATATTTTTAATTTTTTTTTTGTGTTTTTTGTGGCCATTGTTGCCGAAGGAGGTAAAAAAGGCTTGCTTAAACAATTTTTTCAGCGCTGTCTCTATAATATGGACCTACAAACGGCTCCGAACAGGTTCGCGTGTCATCACAGCTAACAAGTACGAATTTGTTAAGGGATTATTTGAATTGTATCCCTTACAAACTTGCTTACAGGTAAGTACTATATTTTACTGATTTCAAGTGATCTCTGATATTAAAAAAAATAAAGACGTAGCTGGTTTTAAGATAATTTTTATAATATATAATTATTTTTTTTTTTAATTATTTATAGAAATATATGTACCACATTTTGTATTTCAGTACAATCTATTTTGATTTATTACAATCTATAACTGATTAGATTATAAAAAGTTCTTTTGTGTTCTTATGTACATCGTAATCATTTCATTTAACCCTCAGTTAAGGCTGCCTCCAGGTAGCCTTCATCAAGGTGTTGGTGGTCAATTTATGTAGAGCATTATTTACTACTAATATATACTAAAAATACAATATTTTTTTTTTGTAATTTTAAGCCATTAGTGGCTGAATTTAAAGGAATGTATGAGTATTTAGAAACCAAACCCTTTGGAAATGCAGATCTTTGGAAATAAATTACCAAAGGGCACTCAAAAATAGCGTATTGTCGAGTCTACAATCAATCACACAATAGGCACTATTTAACCCTAACAATAATATATGTGTGTAGGGTAGATGGAGGAAAATTCGTCATTGGGGGAAATATACCAACCTTGTATTTTTGCATTTAAAAGAGTTATTACAAAAGTTTAAATGACAGTTGGTGCAGGTGTCATGTATAACAGGACATCCTTGTAGCATCTAGGGAACGTTTGGGTTCGAAATTTTAATTAAGAGAATATGAAAAAATTGTAAGGCTCACCGCTAGAGGGAATGCCACATTCTCGACCGGAGAGACCAGATCAGGACCAATTAAAAAATAATAATCATAGCTAAAAGAACATGAAAAACTTGAGAGGATCAGCGCTAGATGTAGTGTCACAATCTCGACCTGAGTGTCCAAAGTATGGCACTTCCTTTAAAACTGATCCTCACAATTTTTTCAGCTTCTCTGAATTATAATTTTTAATTGGTCTTGAACTCGTAAGGATCAAAATATTAAAACATGATTATATTAAAATTGAGATAATTTCATATACTAGGGTGGATCAATAAGTCCATGACTTTTTGAACTTCCCTCATAGTTATATGAAATGCATCATTTCTCCCATCAAGTACCACCTGTTAGTAGACTACTGTCAAATTTCAAGCAAGTTACGTCATTTACTTTGCGTTTAACAGCTGTTCAAAACATATAACCTCGTGGATATCTTTAAAAATGAAAAAAGGATATTTCGGGTGCTCATAAAACATAATTTTTTGCGAAAAAAAACAGTCAATGAAACCAAGGAAAAACTTGATAAATACTATGGCGACTCTGCGCAATCGATTTCAATGGTAAAAAGTGGTTTACTGACTTTCGTTGTGGTCGCACAAGTACAAATAACGCTGAACGTTCCGGACGGCTAAATAAGGTCAATACAACCGAAAATATCGAGAAAATCCACGATATGGTGTTGGCCGTTCGAAGAGTAAAAGTGCGTGAGATTGTTGATGCCATAACCATTTCATACTGCAGTGTGGTTTCAATTTTAAATGATCAGTTGGATTTAAGAAAGCTGTATGCAAGTTAGGTGCCGCGTTTGCTCTCAATTGACCATAAGCGTAATCGTGTGACGTGTGTAGTCTCAATGGCAAAATTCCATGAACTGGGCACGAATTGGAACCTCATCCGCCATGTTCTCTGGATTTAGCCCCCAGTGACTATTTCCTATTTCCAAAGCTAAAGAAATGGCTCGTTAGAAAGAGATTCGGCTCCAACGATGAAATTATTGATCAAACAAATGCCTATTTTATGGACCTCGAAAAATCCTATTTTTTGGAAGGGATACAAAAATTAGAGAAACGTTGGACTAAGTGTATTGAGCCAAAAGGTGATTATGTTGAAAAATAATTTTTTTACCCAAAAAAACACTGCGTTTCCTTCAAAAAAGGACGCACTTATTGATCCGCCCTCGTAGAAGTCAAATTCATAAAGAGCATAAAAAGATTTTAAACTATTTATTCCAATATTGAGCTTAAAAGAATTTTTGCCTGGGTTAGGTATCAATAATCGAAATTGTCATTTGATGAAACTTTTTTGACATCAGATTCGTCTTCAGAAGGTCAAAATTCTAAAAAAAACAGAATCATCGTGACAACCGAATTTATTGTCAACTAAATATTTTGGTTGCAGCAACCAAAATATTTAGTTGCCACAACCAAATGTTTTCCTGACACATTAGAAATTGTTGGTTTCAACCGAAGTTCTATTGCATTAACCGACTTTCGGTTGCGACAAACAAATATATCGGTGGCTTCAACCAAATCATTCGGTTGGCAAGAAATTCGTTTATTCCAATGAATCTGTATTCTCTGTGTAGAGTCGTGTTATTAAAAGTTTGGTTCTTTGAACTTTTAAAAGTAGCGAAAGTGGCTTGAGAGCTAACTATATTATACTTTTGCTAGCTTAAGCAAATGTGCGAATACATGTAATCAAATGTGTATGACTATATTGTACTTAACAAACTTTTCGTTAAGTTTCGTCAAGTGTCATTTGCTTAAGCAAACAGCGAAACTGACCGCACTTTACTTAAGGAATCATATGTTTTTAGAAAAACTGTTTATGAAAAAAAAAAACAAATTGCAATGTATGCGGAAAATTTTTTTATAGAAAATTTAATTGAAAATGTTAAAAAACAAACGTGCATGTATAACAAAAGGGGTGGGTTTTGTATTTGTTTTTCGATTGAGATGCAAGCACTGTTGCATTTTTTAGTACTTTTTTATTTATGTTTTCATTTGTTTCTTTAAATTATTAAAAATTAATATAGATTTACTAGTTAATCGTAAAAAATTTATAAATTGAACACATTAAATAATATTTTTCGAAAAGATTTTAGAAATATAAGAAGAAAACAGTTTTTGCAAAAGTACAAATATTTGCAACTAAGTGTAGTAAGTTTTTAAGTTTAAAAAGTACATTGTAGCCACCCAAAAGTCTTCAATAAGTTGATTAAGCATTTGACAGACTTTTCGTTAATTTTTGACAGTAGCTTAAGTTAGCAAAAGTATAATATAGTTAGCCCTTTGGTCTACCCGACGTGTGTTATACATTTTAAGCAATTTTGATTATTAATATCACTGTGTGTATTATTTGAAGTGTTTAAAATATTTTTGTAAAATATTTTGCTAAAGTTTAATTTCATTTATTTTTGTAACTACCAATTATTGTGTTAACTAAGTATTTTTTTTTTTTCAATTTTTCGTTATTTATCTATGATTTGTTAGCACAAGTGCTCGAAATTCACAGGTGTATAAATATTTACTTATCAACAAGAAAAAAAAGTTCTATATTCTATCTGTCTCTTCATACTGTTGACCAATATTTTTGTTTATTTAAATGTTTCGAAAGTGAATTTTTAATGACACGTCGTTAAAAGAAGAAAAAAACATATATTATGAAATTTAAAATTTTATGACTAATATTTAGTATGCTTGGATCGATAACATATCGATAAATTTTTGTTTTGTTTATAATAGTGTTGTCATTGTGATTTATGTTTTTTTTAATTTAAAAACAGTTAAAAAGGATACTTGTAACTAAAAATAAATATTCCATATGACCTTCGCTTTGACACTGTAGCCATAATTGATATTTTCTATAATTATTTCGAAAAAATAATATAGCTTTAATCGTTATGTTATCAATTTCTCATTATCTCTTGAAAACACAGAAAAAATTTACAAAATTTTATTTATAATATTAAACATATTTCACACACTAACAAACAAAATTAAAAAGGGTGCCTAACAATGTAATTTGTATTTACAAGTATATTTTTTGTAACTTCTCTTTTTTATTTTTAAAAAATTTTTATAAATAAAAAAATTCAAACAAATATTTTAAATTACTCAAAATTTTGTAATATTTATTCGCTACACTGAAAATAGTTTGTAGTTTGAAAAATATATTTAAAAATAAATAAAAAATTATTTAAAAACCAGTCTACTAACTTTTCACTTAAATCAAATCAATTTTTCATTGATGTTTAAATATTAAGAAATTAACTTACAGTATTGGTAAATAATAAATAATTTTTCAAATCCTTAAAAATAAATAATATTCCATTTATTTATTCCTATTAACCGTCAACTAGTTAACTATAAAATCCGTAAAATGTCATGATTTATTCATTATTTCTTTTTTTTTAAATGGCAATAAATAAATGATATTTCGTTATTTGGTTTTTTTAATGTCATTAAAATTTAATGTTATGAAAATTTTAACTGTTACAGGAAATCCGTAGTTATATGTAATTTATTTTTTAAATAAATGTTAAACATATTTAACTATTTAAAAATAAATGTACGTATAACTTTTTAAAATAAACTACAACACAGTTACTATAAAAATATTTTCAATGTATGTATTTGCAAAACATTTTTACTGTTAATAATAATTTGCTACTAACATGATATTTGAATTAATAATTAGCTTTAAAGTTGCTGGTTTTGCAACATTTCATACTGAGTATTTTTTTTTTTTTGTTTATAATAGAGTTTTTGTCAACAATTTTTGTCAACAATTTTTTTTTCAATACTTTTATACAAATGAGATTTTCTCAATTAAATAAAAAGCGTAGTGATTGACATATTTGATTGGAAAGTTTTCCTATTCCTGGGATATTAAATCGATTAATTGTTTTTCGATTTATTGAATTATTTTACTTGAATAATTCTTTGCATAATTAAAAATGTCCAAATTTTTAATAACGAATAGTTTAATACGGTTAAACGATTAATTGAAATTGGTAAAAAAAAGAATGCGGAATACCAAAAAGAAAGGGAATTCAAATTAGGTTAGTATTCGATTCCAGCAGAGCATAATTACTGGTCAATGTAATAAAACATGTTTTGTGAGCACTCTAAATCCTTAAAATCCTTAAGCAAAGTATGGTATCGAAAGCCAAAAAAATAAATAAATTGTTCGTTAATGCCGCTCGAAAAGTAGCAAATAAAATTTTGTGAATAAAATTAGTTAAAATTGATATCTAATGATAACTAAATAATCTTTAATGAGGTTTCGGACATAAGAGCACGTTTTCGAAGACAATTAAATCCAACTCCCTTACAAAAAGTTCTGTCGAAACTAATTACATCGTTTTTTTTTTTTTTTAATTTCCTGCGCAATATTTATTAAATTTAAATATAGAGGAAAAATCGACTATCAACAAAATTGCTCATTCTCTCTCTCTTTACATTTACGTTTTTTATGTGTTCAATGCATATGAAAGAAACAAAAATTTATTATATGAGATTTCGTATTCTTATTTAGCTCATTGAGTACTGCAAAACTATCTCAAAATAACTAAAGTTAAGTGCTTAACTATAGTAAAAAAAATAGCAAATTTCTATTTATATCGTTTAACTCAGGTTATTTTTAGCTAAATTATCGGCTGTATATGTATTATAAGTTTATATCTAGCCAATTCATGCTTAACTTTAAAAAATCTTAAAATTACAAGGAAGGTCTGCCGTGTTGTGGTTCATTCCGATTAACCGATTAAAATAAACTGTGAAAATGTTTACATATGTATATGATCTCAGTGAATACAGTGTTAATATCTATGCATTTCTAATAATTTTTGTTTTCTTTTTTAATTTATATATTTAAAAATTATAAAAATTTATGTAATTTTAAATGAAATTTATTTCAATTAATTTTAAAATCTTCTTCATTTAACCATTTAAGATTAAAATGAAAAAATCGATAAAATAAATATCCTAGTATGAATAATTACTACATGTAAGTAAATTTTGTAAAAAAACAAATGATAATACCGGTTTTACGCTTGAGCCAAAAATGGCTTAATCAAGATTCTACTGAAGATTTTTCTTCTTGAATTTTCATAAGGAAAATGAGTTATATTTAAAGGAAATCTATGGTTAAAAGTAAAAGTTATAACAAATTATTTAATAGAAAGAATATCGTGGAATTTAAGTTAGACAAGTAAAGATTAAAGCCGAACATGTCGATTATATAATACCCTACACCAACTATTTAAAATTTCGGCCATGTGGCCTTGGGGATAAGAGCGTTAAAACTTAAAGTTACCTTCACATTTTGCCTTACAAATTTTTAACTGCTAGTTTGATTTTGCTCATTTTGGTAGCATGTTAATCTAGGAAAAATGAGTTAATCTGCTTGTCTTTATTGGCGCCGTGGTCGGCGTTTCAACAAACAGACATAATATGGAGTATAATTTCTAATTTAAAAAATGGAAGAATTGTTAAATAAGAACAGGAAATATCATTTAAAAGAAATGATATTTCACTTAAAAACCGGTCTACTTAGTTTGTATTAAAATCAAATGGTTTGTGTTATATATTTTTAAATGCTATTTAAACGAGTGACATATCACTAAAAACAAATTATTATTCTGTAAAAAATAAATGTTAAAATTCATTTATTGGAAATTTTTTCGGTTTTTTGTATTCCCGTTTGTTTTTAATCTACAAAATGTTACTCGTACTCACACAGTATATAGATACATTTTGTGTGAATGTCCATTTGTGTGTGTCTCTATGAAGTTCTTGTATATAAACAAACAATTTAAATAAAATCAAAATTGGAATTTTTTGAATATTTTTTTTTGAAACAGACAGCAAACAATATATATACTTGTAATAACTGCAACGAAAGCAAATAAATTTGCAAATTTCCGTTTTGTGAGTAAATTTTTATTAAATTTCAAACAAATGACAAAAAAATTAAACTGAAAATATCGGTAAATGACAGTTAATCATTTTAAACAAATGTATAAAAAAATTATTTTTAACGGTACTGAAACCGTTTTTATTAAACTACAAACAGCAAAATGGCAAAATATTCTCAGTGTAGCTTATTTTGCTGATAATGGCTTATTTTTTTTTTTTAATTAAGTTTATTTTAACTTTTTTTCTAGGAAAGTTTGGGCATATTTTGATTTAATTTAACAAATAACTACTGTAAATGACCAAAAAAAAAATAAACTGAAAAAATCGGTTAAATGACAGTAAATCATTTTAAGCAAATGTATAAAAAAGTTAAAATTAATAATTATTTGAAAAATAAATGTATGTTCCCTTATTTTTAACGGTACTAAAACCGTTTTTATTAAACTATAAACAGCAAAATGGCATAATATTCTGAGTGTAGCTTATTTTAGTTAATGGCTTTTCTTTAATTAAATTTATTTTAACTTTTTTTCTAAGAATGTTGGGTGTATTTTTGATTTTTTTTTTTATAAGACCGAAATTTTTTTTCTCATAAAATTTAACTTAATTTTGTTTTTAATTTAAATTTAATTTAATTTAACAAATAACTACTGTAAGAATAATCTTTTTGATTTTTTTACCCTGAAAGGAGAAATATGTCATTAACAAAAAAATAATAATCTTAAAATTTAATTAAATTAAATTTGCCCCTTGGCAATCATCTCTATAATATACGCAAGCGGCCTTTCCTTGAACGTAAGAACATACGTCAGTCTGGCAACATTTGCAAAAAAGAAGATACGAGGAAATTAGTAGTAAATATAAGAATAGAATGTTCGTGTAAAGATGACTAGAAACAAACTGCGAATAAGTTACATTGCCTTCCAGGCCTTGCTTGGATGATATGGTTAAGCAGTTGTTGCACCTTGGCATTGTTTTGTTTGGAATATAGGGCAACTGGTTCGATTCCTACAGCCGAAGGGTTGTTGAATATTTATCGTATAGAGATAATCTGACAATTATAGCATAAAACCATTAATACAATTTAATGGAAAATCACTGATCACGCATGTCGAAAAAAATAAAGTGCAGAAACTAGACTGATTATAACTGTCAGAGGATAACGTTTATTCTTCTTCTTCTTCTTCTTAACCTTAAACCCATACTTATATCACAATATTGTTTGACTTAATTTTAAAAAATATTTTACTGTTTTTCAAGTTTTGTTGTAAATTTCAAACATTATTTTTAGAGATTTTTTTTTTTTTTGGTTGGCCTACTTATCACATACACAAAAAGAAAAATTTTTGCAGTTTTCAACTGAAATTCCGGTACTACAATTAACAACTGAATATTGGTTTCCGAAAAAAACTTGGTTATTACAATTAAATTTTGGTTGCAATACCTAAAATATTTAGCAATAAAATTTGAATAATTACATTTTTTTGTGTGTATATTGGAAGGTATAACAATGATATACAAAGAAGTGGATAAAGAAATAATAAAACAGAATTGAGGTAAATAATAAAAAATTTGTGTTTTCTTTTAACCATTGAATGTAGTAAAAAATGGTTGTTTCACAAAATTGATAATTTTAGAATGGATACCGGAGAATCGGCTTTTGTGACAAACTCAAAGAAAAATCATCGGTAATTTTTTCATATAATCTTTTATACAAAAAATGTTCTCACAAAATTATTTTTCGAAAATGGATAACACTATCAGCGAGTTAAATTTGAGTAAGAGTATATTGTTGTAGTTTTCTCTCTCACTCTCTCTCTCCCTCTCTCTCTCAATTTAAGATATGTCGAACATATTTCTAAAAAAAAATCATTATATAATTTTCTTTAAGACTTGTTTTATTAAACGACTGATAAAAGAGACCTTAACCTTCTAAAATCGTAGCTGCATTATGGGGGTTTATCTTTGAGTTCTTTAATGAGTAATAATAAAAACACTTATAACTAAATTTACTTTCTGAGTGTTCTTTTATGAGATATAATAAAAACACTCATAAATTTGAGCATTATTGAGAATTTTTTTAACTTTCTGAGCAATTTATAACTCATTTATTATTTATTTTAGAGTCATTTGTAAATGTGAAAAAAAAAATCATATATTTAGGTTCATAAATAAGAGTCAATTTTATGTTATTTATGACTCTAACATTTGAGCACTCTGTGAAATTTATCATAGATGTCTTAGAGTCTTTTAAGAGTTATAATTTCTGAGCGCTAAGCAACATGTTGGCTGGGTTATCATATATATGACACAACTTAAAGAATTTCCGTATACAAATTTTCTCTAAAAGCTGGAACCACGTTTAAAATATTGTTAATTTTTCTAGGTTATTTTCTTTTTTATACTCGATATTATAATTACATTTTTTAGTTAATTATTTTCTTTTTTTTTTTTTTATTAATTCTCGAATTATGTAATTTCTGTTAAATTTCTTCAGTTATTTTATTTATAATTTGTTTTTTGTTCACACTTACACCTTAGTAATGTTTTATTATCAATTTAAATCTAAATTAATAAAAAAAAATTTTATTATCTTTTATTTTGTAACTTATTAACTGTTTTTTTTAACAATAATTTTTTTTAGACGTTTATTATTTATTTGCTTTTCTTGATAACAAAAAAAAATAACGTTCGACTTTAACAACATATAAAAATCAACTAAACCGTAATAATTTACCGCACTTTAGTCACAAGTAACATGTTAAAAAAAAATATTATAATTAATACATTTAAACAAAAGTAACAAACGTTGAAAAAAGTTAAAGTTGGACATGTCGACTATAGAATAACCTACACTAGGTCGTTCTATTTTTTAAGATGGACTTGTGTTAATACTTGACTATAAATGGTTAAACAATTACAAATTTTGTTAGTAGTTTTGATTTTATCTAATGTAAGCTACAGTTATGATAAAGTCGGGATTATGGTCGATAAACCGGTTTTAATGAAAAGTAATTCGTTTTGTCCTAAAGTAACAATTTTTATTAAAGGGTGCCCATTCTATGGCCACTAAGATTTTTCCAAAAATAAATAGAGTTTGAGAGAGTTTACCAAAATTATTTAATTAATATTAAGTATACATGGACAGACAGACAGACAGACAGACAGACAGACAGACAGACAGACAGACAGACAGACAGACAGACAGACAGACAGACAGACAGACAGACAGACAGACAGACAGACAGACAGACAGACAGACAGACAGACAGACAGACAGACAGACAGACAGACAGACAGACAGACAGACAGATAGACAGACAGACAGACAGACAGACAGACAGACAGACAGACAGACAGACAGACAGACAGACAGACAGACAGACAGACAGACAGACAGACAGACAGACAGACAGAGAGACAGACAGACACACAGACAGACAGACAGACAGACAGACAGACAGACAGACAGGCAGACATCGCTTAAACGACTCAAAAACTGATTTTATGCCAATCGCCATACCAAAACTTGGGTCTAGATGTAGGGTATAAAAATTAATTTACTCTACTCATATGTCAAAATTATATTAGGAGAGTTTTTATATTTCCATATCTACAATTCATTTATCATAAAGGGTTTGTTGTGAAAAGCTATAAATAAGCTTTAAGCTTAATTTATACGTTTACCATCCCTGTCCACCCATATTTACTACTATTTCTTAGCATTGGGAATAAGAAATATCATTTTTAACGCAAACTTATATAAAATAATTTTAATTCTGGGAAAGGGTAGATACGATTAGTCAACGGTTGAATTGCCCTTCAACAAAAAAGCTTTTTTTTATAATGTATTTTCTGTTAACTTACTTCTGTTGTGGTTTGATTATATGTAGTATATCTCTACATTTATTATCGGCAGTTATCAGTTTCACTGAAATCAAATAGATAATGTATTATACACTTAAAATATATTGTAAGTTAAAATAACAGAAAATATCATTTAAAAGAAATGATATTTCATTAAAAAAACTCAGTCTAATTACTTTTCATTTAAATCAAATGGATTTTGTTATTTACTTTTAAATTGTGTTTAAGCAACAGACACATCAGTAAAAAAAATGATTAATCAGTTAAAAATAAATGTTAAAATTTTACCCACCAATTCCGTAAAAATAAATGATTATTATTTTTTCTTATAAATGTTGCGGTTTTTGTATTTTTGTGTAAATGGTCTTATAATACAAATTGAAATAATTTTGTATATAAGCAAACAATTTAAATAAAAAAACAAAATTGAATTTTTTTTTTTTCAAACCGTAACGGAAACAAATAAACCCAAAATTTTCGTTTTATGGGTAAATTTTTATTAAATTTTAATCAAATGAAAACAATAAATGAAATTAAAAAAAATGATTTTGAATCATAGTATAAAAAATGTAAAATAAATATTACTGTGAAAATTGGATTTCTGCTCGGTTATTTTTAACTGAACGGAAAACTGTTTTATCAAACTACAAACAGGAAACTATATTACAATCTGAGTATATTTATATCCAACAACTCGAATATTTCTATCTACAAAAAATATCAGAGCTAGATAAACTTTGTACCAATCGACTTAGAATCACATTTTGAATGGATTTGGCGATGACCGCCCGTATCTCCATGTAAAAATTGTAATTAAACTACACACTCAAAGAAAAGATTGCTTGCAATTCGATCAAAACCGTTAACATTTATTTGTGATGATTTAATTTTATTTCGAATAACCTAAAATCCATTAATAAAGCAAAAATGTTGTATTGGGATTTAAAAAAAGGGAAAAGATACCAAAAATCAATTCTATTATTCAATTATTGGTATTTCCAATCATCTTTAAAAATAAAATTCTTTTAGAATTTGTGTGTGATGGAAGCAACCATTTATTAAGTAAATATATAAGAAATTTTGTACAATCTATCAAATTTATTAAAAAAATTGTCAATATTCAAAAGTGTTAACTACAAGTACGGTTATTCTGATCAAATATATCATTTAATTAGGGTTTCAGTAGAAGCAACCGAATTGTGGATTGTATTGATAATAGACGTCACTAATGATTGGTATTGATAAACAAATTTTATACTAATATTTGTTTTCCTTACAAATTGTTTAAATTCAAAATTAGCCATAGAAATTCATAAGTGTTTGTGGTGTTGTGGGTAGAGAGGTAGCTCAGTACTCAGGATTTCCGAGTTTAAATTCCGGAAAGGCAAACATTTAAAAAATATTTTTTTTTAATTTAAATAAAACACTTAAATGATTACATGGCAAATATATCACAGAAAATTTAAATTACTTGTGGTGCAGTAAGAAAGAGTGTGAATTATCAATCTGATTGCCCAGGTTCGATAGTGGAAAAATTTAAAAATAATTTTTTTTTTCAAAATAAAATTTTGTGGAACGTAATAATATTTCTGTGGATTGTACAACTGAATATTGGCTTTCACAACTAAAAATATAATTTAATGTGAAGACAGTTATCGTAACCGCCAGAATTCGATTGGCCACAACTGATATTATTTTCTGGGTGCATGTCGCAAATACAAACACCGCATCAGCTTCTCTTGGTCCAATAAAAAAACATATTTAAATTGTTAAGAATCGGTAAATATTCAGACATACCTTCCATAGAATGGTCTTATCCGATTTGGGCCAAAATGGTACTTATGCACTCGAAACCGTAGATGTCTGATATTTATTTGCGATGTGAAGGTATTATAAATAATGCGAACAGTAATAAAAACTTTTTCTGAGCTAATTTTGCAAAACAAACAAATAGTAATTTTTAAAAAAAATAATCATAACGTTTCCTATTTATTCAGCCACCTTACGCATTGCTTCCGCGATTCACTTTGTAATCATTTTCACCACCTATTTTATTTATAAAGTGGTCACAATTTTTATATTTGTTACCCTTTTCAAACACTTTACTTTTCAGAAATGGCCCCAAAAATCATATCAATCAATGCTTTCTATACTCAGAATAATATGTAGTTTACTGTTAATTAAAAAAAATGCCTTGAGTTTAGTTAACAATAAACGAACAAACATTTATTTTGTTAAAGAAATATTTATTTTAAATTGTTTATACATTTGTTCAAAATGATTTACTGTAATTTATCAATTTTTTTCAGTTTAATTTATTTTTTTTTTTTTATTTGTTTAAAATTTTATGGTTCAGTTTTTTCCGTTACAGTTATTACAAATCTAAGTTTTGTTTGCTGTCTGTTTCAAAAAAAAAAAAATTAAAAATTCCAATTTTGTTTATATACAAAATAAATTCAATTCAAATTAAAAAAACTTCATAAATACACACATATGGTCATTCACTCAAAATGTGTCTATAGACTGTTAGCATATATTTTGTAGACTAAAAAGCAAACAAAAATACAAAAAACGAAACAATTTCAAATAAATGAATAATCAGTTATTTTTACGGAAGTGGTAGATCAAATTTTAACATTTATTTTGAACTTATAACTCATTTGTTTTTTTTGTTTACTGATGTGCCGGTTGTTTAAAGAGCATTTAAAAATATATAACAAAAACCATTTGATTTAAATGGAAAGTAAGTCAACCGATTTAAAAATGAAATATCATTGCTTCTAAATGGTATTTTCTATTGTTTTAACTTACAAACTATTTTAAGTGCTCCATTTTTTTTTTACTTATTGTGCTTTGATTTGTTTCCGCATATGTTAGAACCATAAATCTTGCTTTCATAAATCATGCCGGAAATTTCTGGAACTAGCTTAAATTAACTTTTTTAAATTAACTTTTTTTATTATATTCAGATATTTGACTATATTGCACCATAAAATTTTTTGTTTTTATATTAAAGATCTAGTCCCTTCAAAGGAATATTTCTCAAATCGTACTGTGATGAAGGGTATCTCTTGGTCGAGGTTGGCCAACTATAATTTTTTTACTTGTTTTGTAAATGTTTTAATGTAATTAAATTTATTAGAGCAATAGCGGTGAGGAGTTTTTTGAGCTTTTACTTGTAATAGAATTAACAAAATTAACAACATTCTGTTGAGTGGGTAGAAAAATAAACAAAACTAGACTAATCCACAATGGAGTATTCTTAAGGGGTTATATATACAGTTAAGGTTTAAAAAAAAATCAATTTTTTTTTATGTTATGTACTTAAATATATGTTCGTATTTTTGTAGTTACACGCACATTTGTAATCAAATTTTTACTGTCTCAGAAATAGGCTTTTTAAATATATATTTTTTAGTAATTTATCGAACATTTTTCTTGCTGACAAATATTTTCATTTTATAAATAATAAGAGGCCTAAGTTTTTGTCAAAAATCGATCAATTTTTTCAAACAATTACATAATCATACATTATATTAACGAAATATTTTTGGTTTTATGACACTAGCAAAGCCAAATCATGCCCGTTTTTTAAATAAAAAAATTTTCAACTAATTTTCCATTAAAAAAAAAAAATTTTATGCAACATCTTGTTCATGTTTAAAACGACACTTCTCAAAATGGCAAATTAAAAAAAAAATTAGTTTCGTAATTGATCAATCGTATTTCAGAAATAGTCAATTGTATTTCAAAATTGTCAATTGTATTTTAGAAATAGTCAATTGTATTTCAGAATAGTCAATTGTATTTCAGAAGTCATCAATTGTATTTCAGAACAGTCAATTGTATTTCAGAAATAGTCAACTGCATTTCAGAAATAGTCAATTTGATTTCAGAATAGTCAAGTGTATTTCAGAAGTTATCAATTGTATTTCAGAACAGTCGATTGTATTTCAGAAATAGTCAATTGTATTTCATAATAGTCATTTGTATTTTAGAAATAGTCAATTGTATTTCAAAATAGTCAATTGTAATTCAGAAATAGTCAATTGTATTTCAGATGAGTCAATTGTATTTCAGAAATAGTCAATTGCATTTCTGAAATACAATTGACTATTTCTGAAATACAATTGGAAAAGATGTAGATTAAAAATTTCTCTTAAAACTCAAACAATATTTATATTTTTCTTACAAGTCTACTTCCCACAGATGCATCTAATGGAAACAAAATAATCCCCATTTGCTAATTAGTCCTTCGCCAGACTATTTTGAATACGACAATTTTTTTTTTTTTTTTACTCAAATTCCAAATCTAATTTAATTTTTCTCGAAGTGCATCACCAAAATGTGCAGATACTATTATCTAATACCTCTTTAAATGGTGACAATTCAGCAAAAACTGTCAATAAAAAATCCCATTTTTGGAAATTTTGCAAAGATTTTTTTTGGGGATTTGTGGGATTCCTTTGATGTTGTCCATTTTTTTATTTTAGTTTAAAAAAAGAAAAAATAACAGAGATAGCATAAAGTTACAATGTAATTAATTCATTAACAAATAATTTAAATATTTAATAAATGTATGTTTTAGAAATTATTAAAAAAAAATTTTACAGAGAACCGTAATTTTTTTGCTATTCGATGGAAACTCAGCCCATTTTTTTTTTTAAACGCACCAAATTTGTAAGATATCGGTTAATATTTAGACACAGTTTTTCGAAAAAAAATCGCAAAAATGGAGAAAAATCAAATAAATGGAAAAAAATTTATACAAAAAGTGTATTTTAATTAAGCCTGAAATTTAAAGGATATTTCAAATTTAGCCTCGATTTATTACATTTCGTTCCGTGTGTTTTTATTGTTTTAATTCCATGGCTTCCCTATTCTATTGCATTTCGTTTTCCATGTTTGGTATTTCAGTTTCACTCATTCCTCGTACTGATTTTCAATTATGTTCCAATCCCTACCATTGAAAAAAATCATATATTATCATATTCCTGACCGAAACCGTTGTTCGTTTTATTTATCAAAAGTTTTTGTAAATACATTTTTTTAATCAATTTAAAATATTTTTTTTATGTATCCTGTGGTTTCATTAATATCAATAACGATGTCTTCTAATACTAAATATTTGACAAACATTTATTAGGAATACTTTTTTTCAATTGCATTAGTTATTTTAATGGAACCAAGATGATCCGATATTTGTGGCACAGTGTAATTTGTTAAATTTCTCCAATGAATACTTTAGAGATAAACTATAAATTTATTTCATAATTTGTTAACTTATTTACGTTAAAACTGAAGATAAAATAACACCAAGTATTTAATAAAAACATATTTACTTTAGAAGCATGCGTCTGTATTTTAAAGTCAATAAAATATTTAAGATTAAACAGCTGCTATTTTTTTAGACTACACGATATGCAGACTGACTTTTACTAAAACAGTTTTAAACAATATTTTTTTCTATATATATTTTTTTATTATTAATATTTATTAAATAAATTACAGAAAATAACACAAAATTTTTCTTAATTCATTTCGTTTTTTTTTTTTTCTTTTTTTTTTTTTGTATTTCGTTGAAACCATAACACTCTTAATGAAGTACTTTAAGACAAAAAAAAATATATTTCCAAAAAAAAAAATATTAAAAACACAACATAAATTTTATATTAAAACTAAAATTTATAATATATATAATAATATCGTATGAGTATCATATAAAAGTTAATAATTCTAATGAAAATAGGTAAATTAATTAATGAATTAATACTTGTTTTAAACATAATATACTCAAAGTCATAAAGTGCGAGTTAGTGATAAATAAAATAAATTTAATAAAAAGTTACAGACGGCAGATAACCAGGAACTGCTTTGAAATATAAAAATATCGTATCGATTAATAAATAATAGAAAATCTTTTAATTAAGATTTTCAATTTAAATTAGTTTTAAATAAAATTATAATAAAATTTATTTCTTTTCTTTTTTACTACGTGATTTATCACGTAATTTCGTTGTGGTTTTAATTATAGCTGATTTTAAGCCATGAACATGTTCCGTTGATTCTTCGTCTCGTTTCGATCTATGATGAGCGCGATCATGTCGATCTTTTGCTGGATGATGATGTTGATGCTGGGCATTTTTACTATGGCTAAAATAATAATAAGAAAAAGTTATTCGATTTTCATATATCTGTAATTTTTAAAATAGTTAATATTTTTTTTTTAAATTCAAACTACTAAAATTGTAAAACATACAGAATATAACTAATAAAAAGTACAAAAGTTTTTATTTAAATGAGTCATAGGGTTATTGCTACATTTATGAGAGAGAACAAGACAACGTAGATACGATGGTATTTTGTAAAGAATAAACGATATACGGGATTTTGTATGGTAGTTGTTTAAAGCAGCATGTTCATAGTCAGTAGAAAATTTTTAAATAACAGTTGAGTAAATTATTGCCAGATTGTTATTAAAAAGTTAGTTACTAATTCAAGAAGTTTAAAGGAGTTTAGTAAAAATATCAAAATTTGTTTAATTTTTGTTAATTTAAATAAAAAAGAATCTAATATCGTAAATGTTAGCAACGCATGTTTAAAGAAAAATTAACTAGGACTAATATTATTAAAAACGATATATATTAAATGTTTAATTTTATAGTTAACTATTTACGATATGCCTAAGACAATTTTAAATTTGGCAAAAAAAAAGATATGTAAAAACCTTAATATCGTAAATTGAATATAAAATTAATTAAGATATTTTATAAGTATAGAACTTTATCGTAAAAAAATGTATTAAAATTCTAATATCGTATATATTTGTGCTTTTAAAAATAAAATAAACAAATATCGTATATATTTTTATATACAATTTCAACAAGTATTGATATTAAGGTTAATAAAAATAAAAAATCTAATATCGTAAAAAATTTTATATTTTATTTATCAGTTATAAATTTCAGCAATATAATAATATAAATACTTTTTTTACTAATAGGAATTTATAGACATTAATTTACGATATGCCTAAGGCCAAAAAAAAATACAAAATGATATCTCAAATAACAGTAATATCATAAACATAATACAAAAGAGTTTCCGATTTACGATAAACATAGTATGAAAATATGTATTTTATATCAAATGTTGTAATATCGTAAATATTTGTACTCAGAAAATGTTTTGTTGTGTGTTAGTTTTTTTCCATTAAAACAAATCAGATATCGTAAATATGAACAACACAAGCTAAAAGAAATTTTATATAGGGTGATCCATTTCGAGATACTTTTTTCAATAGCCTTTTTTGACAGATCACGTGTGAGTCGTGTAATGCTGTCATGTTATTTTTGTTTAGTATTGTTTGGCATTTCATAATCGTTCAACTTTATAACGAAAATTCACGTTCTGTGAGGAATGTGTTTCGTGCACTTCGCTCAACTTATGGTCAACATAATCGGCCTACTGAGCGTATTATTCGCAACACCATCACCCAAGAAATTATAGCGGCCGTAGCTGAGAGTGTACACGAAGACCGTGGAGATTCGATTCGGCGCTATCGTGCCATGATAACCGACTATTTGAAGCCTAAAATTAAAGCTCGTGATCTCGGCGACATTTGGTTTCAACAAGACGGCGCCATTGCCCACACATCGCATCAATCAATGGATTTATTGAGAGAACACTTCGGTGAGCACATAATTTCAGGTTTTGGGCCGGTCGATTGGACACCAAGATCGTGTGATATCATACCGTTAGACTTTTTCCTGTGCGAATATGTAAAGTCTAAAGTTTATGCGGACAAACTCGCTTCGATTCAGGCCTTGTAGGAAAGCATCACACGTGTCATTCGCCAGTTACCAGTCGAAATGCTCGAACGAGTCATCGAAAATTGGGCTCAATGGATGAACCATCTGCGACGTAGCAACGGCCAACATTTGATAGACATAATCTTCAAAAAATAAATGCCAAAGAATCTTCTTTTAAATGGATCAGCCAATATTTTAATTGATTTTCCAGGCTTATTGGTATAATTTTTTTTTTACAAAAAATCGAGTCTTCGATTAGATCAACACTTGGCGGATGCTTTTTACTAATGAAGTGCAATGTGTTGGTATCAGGCATACTGTTTATGGAAAGAAGAAAAGTGGGAGTAGTGTTTGTAAATATTTGATTTGAATAACCCTATATTGTTAGTAACAAAACTCGGATTCCAAGTAAAAGTTTACTTATCTCAGCAGAAAAATATATCGGTAGCTGTAACCAAACCAATCGGTTGGCAAAAAATTTGGTTGTCCCAATAATTCTGTTTTCTCTGTGTAAAAAAACTTTTGGTGAATAACAGAGAGAGTATTCCATAGCATTCCCTTCTATCATAATGAAATTCAAATATATAATGGATAAGAAAAATTCAAATTTAATAGCCACGTTTTTGGCTTAAGAATTGTCGTCATAAATTCAGCATTTTAAAAAAAAAAAAATTCGAAATATGACATATTTGATTTCAAATTAAAGATTTTTGAACCCGCATTAACAGGTAGACAAAACATGTCCAAGCAGGTTCATTAAAAATATATTTTTTCCATCAGTACCTATGTATAGGAAAATATTGTTGGCTTGCATGCAAATTAACATAAAATACTGACTTGTAATTTTAGCCAAGGCCGGGTAGTTGATTTTTTCGATATTCGTAACCAGGCGGCTTCTAGACAAATTTTTCCGAAAAGCTTTTTTTTCAGCCATATATACAAACATTTAAATAATTGGCAACCTTGGGGCGGTAACACTACGATTGTCAATTTTTATTTTCATAAAAAACCGGTCGTTTTAAAAAGATATTTTAATCTTAAATTTGTATTGACTCAAGCGACTATTTTTATTATATTTTAATGAAAACATTACGAAATCTCTTTTGCAATGACCTTATTTATTGTGTTTTTTTTAACTATTTATTAATATTATTTTTAAAATAATTTATAGTTCAAAAAATAATGTTACCCCAATATTGATTTTATACTGGGATATGTTTAATTCGAAATAAAGTAAACCAAGACGTATACGTAATATTTGCATTTATAATACAAATCACTCATACGACTGAGGGGTTAATTACACATTATTGTCACGGATTTTAATGACTCTTTTAATGTCGTTTTCTGAAAAAATTTTTTTGGTTCTTTTTTTTGCTTGCAAATGAAAAATAATATTTATAAATAGTAAAAAAGTAAAAAAAAAACAATAAATAAAATCAGTAAAAACAGTTTTCGAAGTCTTTTAATCAAAAAATCGCTTGAGTTAATACGATACGATATCTTTTTAAAACGACCACATTTTTCAAAACATGGTGTAACACCCAAAATTAAGTTTACGTGTTTCGGGAAATTTTTGTGTAACTTCAAAAGTTGAAATTGAAAGTTGAACTGTTATTAAACGTGTTCTCTCTAGTTCCGACTGAAAATAATATTTATTCCATCGTTTAGCCTAAATTAGCTTTAAAGGAATAAAAGATTTTATTCCAATTAATATGACATATTCAAATATTTTTAACAAACTTTTCTTAAGTAAAAATTTAACGTTTCATAGGCGTTTTCAAAATGTTACAAATTTGTGAGAACAAAAAAAAACGGAAATAGAACAATGATCTGAATCAACGAGAGATGCAACTGTTCTTACTTCATACTTGTCCAGAAGTAAGGGATATTTCTAGAATATTCTGGAGTTTAACGCACAGAATTGATGTGCTCGATATACAGCTGGTTTACTAGTTTCTGGACTAGTAATTACAAAACTGTTCAAAACTAAAAGTCAATTGATAAATCTTTTGCTTCAATTTTAAAAAGTTTATATTAGGAAAAATTTTACACTCAGAAAAAGAAGTAAGCAGAAAAATTTGTAATTGGTTTTCAAACTCCGCTTACTCTTTTTGTACTGATTTTTAGTAAAGAAAACTTATTATTTGGTAAATTTTTTTTTGCTATTTAAAAATTACTGAATTCTTACAGAAAATTTACAAATTTAGAAATAATTTTACAAATTTTTAAAAACAAATTTGCTAAAATTAGCAAAAAATTTTACTGCATATTGAAGGAAATGTTATTTTTAATAATTAAAACTTATGTATATAAATTTAAATTGCCTTAAAATATTAAAGGGATCGGAAGTGAAGATACTTTTCACAATCGACTCATGTCCAGAAATTTGGCAACCACTTAAAGTAGCACCGAAAACTTTTTTAGTTTTAAAAATCAGCCCCTACAAGTCAGCACTTAAAATCCAAAAAAAATTACTAAAAATAATTTCCAAAACAAAAGTTTTAACTATTTTTTAAGCCTTTCTGTTTTTTTTTTTTTTGTCTAAAATATTTTTTGAAAAATAAATAAAATAAAAAAATTTTGTTCGATTAAAAATATAAATTTGTATATTCGAATTTTTAAGGTAATTTCAATAGAAATTAACTGCTTTAAAATGTAGCAAGTATATCTAAAAATTATTTTAATAATATTTTTTAATTTTGCTATATTCATTTAATTCTTTGGTTCATTGAGTGTATATTTATTTAATAAAATTTAGTAGCGCTTACTAATTTTTCATATAAATTTGATTGTACTAATCATAACAATATTAAGTTAATTTTTTTGCTGATTTTAGCAAACAGATTTTAAATTTCACTTTATAAAAAATGTACTCAAATTTAGAAGAGACTACTAATTTGTTCTACTTACATATTTCATTCTACTATACCTCTAGGCTCAAATTAGCAAAATTTCAGGCAATAACAACAAAATTTTCAGTTGCCATTACAGACTTTTTTTAGTGAGTGTAAAAAATATAAATTTATCAATTAAAAGGAACAAACAAAATTTTAATTTCTCATTTGTACCTTAATTTTGTAAATTTTTTTCAATAACTGAGAATATTGCATTCTATTTTTTTTTTAACTTGTTGCTATCATAGATACTACGTAGAGACTGTTAAAAAATATTCAATTTAGGTAAATACAAATTTTTAAATTACAATTTAGTTTAAATTTGTTTTTAATGCTCGTAATATGCCTGTTAATTTATATACTAATATTTACTATTTTTACTATTTTTACTATTTTTAATATTTTTAATATTTTTAATATTTTTACTATTTTTACTATTTTTACTATCTTTACTATTTTTACTATTTTTAATATTTTTACTACTTTTACTATTTTTACTATTTTTATTATTTTTACTATTTTTACTATCTATACTATTTTTACTATTTTTAATATTTTTACTATTTTTACTATTTTACATTATTTTCACCCTTTGTTTGTTTTTTTTTTTTTTTGTTGAAATTTGCTCATATTTAAATTCAATTTTTCTTCACTACTTCTAATATTACTTATTTTTTATCGTTTCGCTTAAAAATAAATGAATTTTTGGCAATCCTTTCCTACTTTCTAAGCTTATTATTTTTTAATAGAAATATTAACAAGCAGACCCAATATAGTTTGGATTTTCAAAAAAAAACACTTATATTTTATTATTGTGGTTAAAAACTAACCCATCAAAATATTTTAAATGGGCATAATCATCTAACTTAAAGCAAACTATTGGTTCAATCTATGAAAACCCCTTTCTTTTTTTACCTCTATATGTGATATATAATTCATATATAAGCCGACTAAAACAGTACTATTGCCAAAGAATCACTTCAGAAGTAATTCCGCAAGAACCTTATCAATACCAGTTTTGCTAACTCTTTTTCGTTCTTAAATTGTAATTTTTAAACTTGTTCCACAACTAGTTCGAAACTGGGAGTTTAGGGACAATTACCCCAATTAACTAAGCTAAATAGTACGTAACTGATTCTATACTAATATTTTCTTTTATTATATTGATTTCTAGTGGAAAAATTTACAATAAATTATGTTATCTTTAGTTTTGTAATACTATTTAGTTTTATGGGTTAGTTAAGGTATATTAGAAGGTGTTATTGTTTCAAATTTACTGACAGTAGTAGATAATACTGAACGATACTATATTTTATAAAAAAAAAAAAATAATTTGAAATATAATAAGACAAACTACCAAAAGAGTAACTACTTTAAAATGTAAAAAAAAATATATTAAATTTCTTACACTGTAAAAAAGTAAAAATATATCCAAAATATTCTTTTATGTAATTGTAGAAATTTATTTCATTTCAAAATAATTTTGACTTCGTATCGTTCGATTAAAAACATGGTGGTAGTTAAAATAAAAACAAGTAGGTGCAATTTAAATGATGTAGTTTTGATTTTTTTTTTTTTTTGGTTGGTGGTGGTGGGTGTAAATTTAGCTAAATATGATTTGTTGTTTTTTTATATATTTAGTGCAAGTGGAAAAAAAAGTGAGGTAGTTTTTGCCAAACATATAATGCGAGTATTTCTTGTGCTCAAATTTCAAATAAATAATATTGAAGTGAGAGTAACATAGATAGAGAGAGAGAGAGAGTATAATATCATGATGATTGTGATCTTGGCTAACACATTTTTTTTCTCTCTTTTGTTTAGTGTTTATCTACTATGAACATGTGCAGATGCCAAATGGATGATGTGTTGATACAGAACTTCGTACAGTCCTACGTTTCAAGCCATTTCCTCCTGCTCCCTTATAATAACGGTTACCAGATGTGCCAAATAGTTGTGCATGATCATTTATCAAATTTTGTTTATAGGCTTTAGTATTTATTGGCGCTGGTACGGCATACAACATATAATTATCATAGATATGACTAACATCCGAATTACGTTTAGCCGGTAGATAGGGTAGAAAAGCAAAGGATGAGGAAGTGGATTGGGTACATTTGAAAGAAGGTTTTCTAGCCTTACCCAAAAAGGCCAAACGACTAGTAGGTCTAGGTAAAGAACTTTTTCTTAAAGTACTTTGATTGGAATAGGAGGGAGGTATATTTTTTGATATCATTTTATATTCATAAGTAGGAGAATCACTGTGATGAGGACTTTGGTGAAAATGTGTGGGTGGTAAGGGAGGATTTCTTTCAGGTTTAGCTGGTATGGCTAATGGAATAAGGGAAGATTTATGTTTTTTTCTAGGTGGCTTAAGAGGTGGGATTTTATTTGTCTCTAATTCTTTACACTCAATGTTTTGTGTCCCAGTTATTTTCATCTCCTGTTGAGTTTCTTTAATGGTCTCTGTATTTACTAAACTATCACTGGGTTCGTTTTGTAATTGTGCTAAATTCGTTACGCTTACGTACGTCGTATTTTCAATATTTGATGATGATGATGATGATTTTGTTTTCGTATCTTTAATTGTTGTTGCATGTTTGGTGGTAGATCTTTCACGGTGATGTTGGGATGTGGAACGACTGGAGTGACCTAAGGAAATAAACAAAGTAATTGTTAGTTTTATATTTAATTTTAGTTTTTCTATATTTATAAAATATATGTATTAGTGTAATTTTTTCGTTTTCAGTTATTTTTTTTTTTACTTTAATTTTAAACTTTTCTACGTGCTTTGTGCATAATAAATTTCTAAGCAGCCGATTTTTGTTTATTTGTGTATTTTTTTTTAAGTGAATTTTCTATTTCGTTGTACTACTTTAGAGACTTTAATTTATGCTCTAACCTAAAACGTTTGTGTAAATTTGTTGGCTGTGTGGCACCCATTATTAATAGGCCCAATAGTAGTAGATCTGTAAGAGAAAAATGTGTGTTTGTGATAGAATTAACTTAAGAGTAAAACTAGATTTTAAATAATGTAATAGACTTTTTGTTTCTTTTGGCGAAAAGTTAAAGAATTTGAAAATCACTTTTTTTAATCTAAATTACGATAATTAGGATTATTATTTGCAACCAGTTTTTTTGGCGCCCCCCACCGCTAACACGACGAATTGTATGAAACTCGAATGTAAAATCAAAGCTGTTTTTTGCAATGTCCGGTTCGACGTTAATAAAATCTATTTAATTTAAATTCTCCTTGGTAAAATATATAATCCAAATCCAAGGCTGACTTCATATTTTTTTAGTGGCATCTCTGTCTTAATCTCACCACACTGTTCATTATATGTTTTCTTTTTTTTTTTTCTTGCAATAAATGTTTAATTTTTTTCATATTTCAAATCCGACTTACCCTTTGTTGATTTTGATGTTCTCTCCTTGTCCTTATCGCTACGTTCTAAACGATGTGATGAAGAACGTTGTGAACTATTCCGCTCATCGTCACGTGAAGAACGTGATGTTTGTTTACTAGCAGCATGTTCACGATTATCATAACGTTCACCGGTTGATCTACCCGATGCAGTGGTTGATGTACGTTTCATTCTTTGAGAATCTCGAACATCATCTTTATATTTACGGCCACTGCCCGAAACAGCAGTAGAACGTTGCAGTGCCGAGGAAGTGGCATGATGTCGATTTTGAGAAGTTCCCGATCCCGAAGCATTATCATGTTTGCACTCAACGCGTTCTCTGTGTGTTTTAGAATGCGTGGTACTTGATATACGCTTAGGATCACCATGATGTTGATGCGAAGATGAAGAACAAGATTGCCTTGCGGGTTTATCTTCTCTATGTTTGTCGCGTTGTGTAGAAGAAGTAAAGTTAGTAACGCGTTTAGTTTTTGTTCGAGAACGATCCTCTCTACGAAAACTACCACCTGGACGCTGTTGTAGTTTTTGTTCATCTCCCGAAGAATATTGTGAATGTGCGGATCTTTGTGAGTCCAATGAACTCGATCGACTTTCTTGGGGCTTTTGTGCTTTGTGTTTAACCATTTGTGACGATCTCGAAGGTTTAGATTTAATACTTTCATATTCTTTTTCACTGGACAAAGAACGAGATCTAGCACGAGGACAACATTCTACCGAAGATTGAGAAGAAGTACGTTCCCTGGGCTTAATGCCAGTAGGAGAGGGTGTGGATTGTCGAGAAGTTTTCTTAGCATCAGAGGCATATGTTCCTCGTGACACTTTCACCGCTATACAAGTATCATTTATTCTCTCGGTAATGGTTTTTTCATCTATGGTTTCGAGTGGTTTAGAGTTACGTCTTTGTAAGGAACGACGGCGCCGATCCTTTAGAGCCGCCTCATCAGAGATTTCCTGAAAAAGAAAAAAAAAATATTATACCGAGATAATATATTTAATGGTGGCCAATCGAATCGTCTAGTTCATATTCGCCTAAGACAACAGAATTTCGTTTGGCTCAACTATGGTCACATTTAACTTTGATCTACGGTTCTATTTGTCATCCCTAGTTAATTACTCACTCTTAAAGTTTGATCAGCATTTTTATTCATTTCACTCAAAATCATAGCATCCCTTTTCAAATCCATTTTTCGATCATATTCCTGTGGCGGTGTTGATGCATTAACCTTAAAAACTGGCGTTATTTCATTGGCTATATTTTCATATAAATGTTCTTCCTCTTCATCTAACTTGGCTTTCATTTTCAAGCTAGTACGTTCGGTTGGTTTAATTTCTCTGAATGAGTGTTTTTCATCCATTTGTTTAACAATGGAATTATGTTTTAACAAATCTGGTTTATCATGTTCCAATTGCCATTGAGTTCGTTTTTCTTGTTCCAAATTTCTCGATGTTTCTTCACTCAATTTTCTCATTGGCAAAGAACGTTTGGGTGAATTTTTAAAATAAGAATTTGTTGTATATTTCGATTTAGGTTTTTCGTCTTCCGATGTTGACATTGGTACACCAAAATAGGATAGTTCATGTTCTCGTAGTTGGCGGGCGCCACGGGCTTCTTTGATAATCTTTAATGAATTTTTTGTAGGTAGACTGGTGTGGAAAGATGTCTGCTTGACGGTATTGGCTGTATGTATTTTGGGGTGTTGAGTTTCTTGTACTTGGGGAGGTAAGAGAGAATAACATAAATTTGGATTTAATATGGTGATGGTTGTTTTTTTTTTCAATTATACTTACTACTTGTTATAGTTCTGGGTTTTGCCAAAGGTGGCACCACTTTTAAAGGGGCTGGCATTTCTGTAGTCACTTGTGGTGAGTGTAGTTTTATACTCATTACATTTGATGTTGGAAGATCTGTAAATAAATAAAGATTTGTTAGTAATAAATTAAAAATAAAAAGTGTATAAGATAAACTTAGAGTATTTTAAGTTTTCTTCAATCTTCTCGATTTGTATATTGGTTTAAAATGAGGTTAAGATCTTTTTTATAAAGAATTAATTATAATTATTTATTTATCCCAATTGTTCGTCACCACATTGGGTGACTTCTATTGTACAAAAAAATTTCCCCTGCAGTAGTCCTCCAATGTTGTGACATAATATTAAAGATAATTAAATAATTATGATTATTTTTTTATAAAAAAACGATCTCAAACTTATTTTAGACTAATATGTATATAAACTTAAAGTATTACAAAGCAATACAATGCAGCAGTTCTTACTAACTTTTATTTCATGGAAACAAAATTTTTAACAGTTTCTTTTTTAAATATTTTTTTGAAACTCTTCCCAGACCCCTAGGATAAAGCTCCGTAGCAAAATTTTCAACAATTACTTTTTTAAATATATTTTTGAAACTCTTTCCAGACCCCCTAGGATAAAGCTCCGTTACCCTTCGGGGACGTACCTTCCTATTTGAGAACCATAAATATAGAGAATTGGCGCACGTATCTCGTGAATAAGTATTACAATGAATTCCAAAATGCGTCTGAGTTAAAAGTATATCTGAAAATACTTTATAAGCTGTGCTTTTTTCATTGCTGTTGTAGTTTATTAATGAATGAGGACCAGAAGAGTTCAAGGCCTCAATGGACGTAAAAATTGCTTAGGCAATTGCTTAGAAATTCTTAGGCCAGATTTTCTTAATCCTGGCAAGGAGGTTTGGAGGAATAAGGAAATATTGGATGATACCAATGAAATTCATTTCCACACTGATGGCTCCAAACTGAATGACAGGTTTCTTTTGTGAAGATCTGGGAATAGAAATGTGGTTCTGGCTTTCAGAAAACAACACCGGATTTCAGGTGCAGGTTGTGGTTATTAAAGAGTACATTAGGTTTTTAAATGCAACTCATTATTCTGGGAATGCAGTAATCTTTAGGCTGCAGTTAGGGCTCCGTCAAAGAAGTCTGTGAAGTCGAGGTTGGTTTCAAACTGCGCGAGGGTGACGAGTCCTTATTCTGGCAGGGAACGTCTGAGGTTGATATGGGTACCCCGAGACTGGAGTCGAAGGAAATGGGAGAGCTGACGGACTAGCCAAGGATGGATTAAAGCTGGTCTCTGTTAACCCTCAAAATCCCAGACCTTTTCGGATGACGGAGCTTAGACAATGGTCCACCAACATCCACAGGGAAATCTGGAATGGGAATAATGTTGACGCGATCACAAAGGCCCTGTGGAGTGATTCGGATGTAAGCAGAACAAGGAAAATCTGAGGGAAGAGAGGACTGGTCGGCATAATGTGAATTCTTACAGACCATTCTAGATAACTCACACACCTTTCGAAATTTGGAATGAGAGACTCTGTGGTACAAAGAGCCTGTGGGAATGTCGATGAGACTTTGAAATAGTTCCTTCGGTTTTGGCCGGCTTTCGCGAGAAGTAATGTAAAGCATTGGGGTCGATATATCGTCAATGGGGTGCTTGAGGGGAAATGATCTGGAAAAACTTAAGGGATACCTGTGGGATAGTGACTTCTTCAGGTAGACCGATATGTATATTACGGCTTAGTTTTTGGAGAGCCCATAAAATGCCGATTCTCTCGTGTAGGTGTATGACATCCATTTTTGGATCATGATGAAGAGCGAATGGTCTTTACTCTTTTCAACCTAACCTACAGCTAATCTAGACAATATTTGTGACTTCAATATATGTTCTAACAAATACTACACCATATTTCCTGTTTAATAAAGATTTCAGCGATCCCTTGAAAAACTAGTAAAGGGTGATTTTTTAGCAACTTTCTTTTTGGCAACACTATTTTCATGTAACATGTTACTATCAAACATGTTCAGTTTGGTCTATAATTAAATCATGAATCGACTTACAAACGAACAACGCTTGCAGATTACTGAATTTTATTATGAAAATTAATGCTCGGTTAAGAAAGTGCATCGTGCATTTCTTTCATTTTATGATCAGTTTGGGCGACCTTCTGAGGAGCTTATTCGGAATCTTGTTACTAAATTTCGCACTAAATTTAGATTATTGGACATTAAACCACCAACACGCAGGTGTAGAGTGCGGATAGAGGAAAATATCGCAGCTGCATCCGCCAGTGTTGTTGATGGCCGTGAATTATTGATTCGGCGCTACCGTGCTATGACTACAAACTTTTTTTGCCAAATGGAAGAGTAAGACTTGGCAGACATGTGGTTTCAACAAGACGGGGCCACATACCACACAGCGCGCGAAACAATGGCCCAATTGAGAGGCGAGTTCGGTGAACAGTTTATTTCACGTTTGGGGCCGGTCAATTGGACGCCTAGATCCTGCGATTTAACGCTTTTAGACTATTTTGTAGATTATTTTTTGGGCTATGTAAAGGAACATAAATATAGGGACAAGCCCGCAACTTTTGGCGAACTGGAAGCCAATGTTGAAAAATTTATTCGTGATATACCGACCGATATGTTGGAGAGAGTATGCCAAAATTGAACCCAGTGACGAACCATTTGAAGCACAGCCACGTTCAACATTCACATGAAATCATCTTTAAAAATTGAATTTTATAGACCCCGTTCTATCGACTCAAATAAAGATTTCACACATTTCTATAAATTTAAGTGATTTCTTTTTTAAAATCGAATTGGATAAGATTATCTAAAGTTAATTTCTTTCTAAATCCACTATTATTGAAAATAAACTCTGACTTGGATTTTGTCAAAATCAATGATATTTGAACAAGCTATGCTGGTATTGATCCCTTGAAAAACCTACGGTTGGTCTTCAATTACTATCTTAGGCTATTTGTCACAAAATGCTAGCAAATGTCATGACTGTAAAAAAGACCTTCTGCGATTTATCACTTCAAAACAACACGAAACAAAATATTATTATGGAAAATACTCCTTCTTTCAATAAACTATTTTCCTAAAACAACACAAGACGCTGCTGATTGTGAAAAAAAAGATTTCGTATTGATTTTGTATTGTATTGAAAACTTAATTGATGACAGTTGGAATAATCACATACTTGAAGTGTGGATAGGAGCATTCAAGTGTCTTGGTTTCCTAAAATGGTGTAAGAAATATTTTAGTCTATCCGATCTTCTTAGGCAAGAGCTTCAACGTCTACTTTGGAGCTTTTGTGCCGTGTACAAAGCAGGTCGTAGGCACTCATTAATGACAGTAGATTATCCAGCTCTATTGACTTACTGGAGCATCGTCAGAAAATGGATTGTGTATCACTTTTCTATCGGTATTACCAAGGGAATTTTTCTGCCGAGATAAATGAATACTGTATTATCTAGTTGAGCACATCCGTTTATAGTCGACTGTCCAATGTAGAGCATAGAGTATACCAGGAAAAATTTGTTTAACAGTCTTATAAGACGTATGTGACATAAAATCACCACACAAGCATTCCCCGTTGCCTGTAATATAGAGAACTTCAAGACATATGTCCGCGAACACTACTTCCTCTTTACACCAACCCATAATCTATGTTCCTACTTCCAGCATTGGACTCGTGGGAGCATACCCTTTTGGTCTATCGTAAGACCTCATATTCCTTTCTTTCAAAACCATCGACTATGAAACATTAAGTTTTGATATTTTTCCCTTTTCAAAATCTAGGAAATCGAAAATCAGTTAAAACCAGCAATATTTTGTAGAGTTTATGATTTAGGAGAGTTAACAATGTAGGTGTAATATCTCTATTCAAGTACATACTTAGTGTAGTAATATAAAAATTGCCGAAATTATAAGTTAATGTTAAATCATTTTTGCTAGTGAGTTATGGTGAAGTAGGGGTTGTGTGTTTTAAAAGTTTTAAATATTAATATTTAGTAAAAATTGTATGTGCTTGGTAACTTTATTTAAAATTTTCGCAATTAAGGCAGTACAGTCTTTGCTTTTAAAACACTTATTCCTATAAAGATGATCTACTTTTCAAAAGTACTATTTCGCTATAGAATTACCTGTTTTATCCAATGGTTTCTTTAAACTTTTATCACCACCATTATCCATATAAATTTTCCATATAGTTTTCTTAGCCTTTAAACGACTCCAACTATTTGTATTTTCCAAATTAGGATCATCTTCATAGGATGAACTTTCCTGTGTACCTCCACCACTATCGCTGTCCCCCTGACCCTTAAAATAACTTTTGACTTCTTCATCGGCACTGTCTTCTTCTTGTGACATTGTAGCAGCATCATAAATCAATCTTAAACGTTGCAATTGTTGACTAACCGGTATTTGTTCATTACCTAGAAAACTTAAGCGAGGCATAGAATCTTTGCAGGGAAATGAAGCTCCCGAATCTGTAGAAGTTTTACGAGAATCTGAGGAATACTTTCGCGAGGAAGATACAGTAGACCAGGAGGATGTAGATGAAAAACTAGTAGATTTATAAAGATTTTGCTTATCAGGTTCAATGAATTCATATGACTGTGATGATTCCTGATAACTGTTAGATCTTAACATAAGAGGAGTAGTTTGCGCGCCAGCTGCCTCTATTGAAGCTATACTTAAACGCCGCATTGCCTCATCAAATTCACTAGCTGAACGCATGGTCTTTATTATTAGCGTGGTAGACTTTAAACCTTCATCTAATATTTTTTGATGTTCTTTAAGATCTTGCATTAGTAGTTCTTGGACACTGGGTCTTTGTTGGCTTGACGTTGATGATGTGGATGCCACTAAACCTGTTTAGGTAGCGAGATGTGTTTGATTGGTAGGTTGTTTCTTTGTTTTGTTGTTGGTTATTTTAAAATGGTTTTTAGTTGATTTAAATTTGTTACAATTTGTTGTGGTAGTAAAGTGAGTTTTTTTGTTTGTTTTTTTTAATTCATTTATTTGGCAAATAAGTAGAGTGATCTACGCAATTGAATAGCATTATAAGCTTTTAAAGTTCAAGAAAGTATTTTATTGATTTTTTTCCATAGAATTTAAAGAAAGTAGAAGAGTAGTTAAAGAATTAGTGAAATAAGAAATTTGTTTAAAAAAGTGTTTTTAAAATACATAATTACAATATGTTAAGTTTTAGTTGTAAGAATATTCTTTAATAGAAATTTATATGTAACAAAACATGCAAAAAGACAAGCAGATCAAGGAAATTTTTAATTTAACATATTCCGGTAATAAACAATCTTAAGAGCAAAGAAAGCGAAATTGTAATAACTATCTGCTGGTTTTAAAGTCTTAGATAATAAATATTTCGCATAAAAAATTCAATTATATCAAAAATATTCGATTCGAGATCCACTGAAGATGCCCCTACTAATGCAATAGGTTGTGTTGGAATTAGGAACATAGGTTGTGGGAAGAAGAGGAGAGGTAATAGTGCTTGTGGATAATTGACTTGAATTACTTTTCATGATAGGTAACTGGGAAGACCAAGGACGATACAATGATCAGGATGAGCAAAATCAAAAATCCTTAGCCTCTACCTTAGCTTCTTAGTCTCTTAAGAATATTATGGTGTTGGCTAAGAATTGAATGGTGGTGGCTAAGTTTCTAAGAAGCTAAGAGGCTAAGAAGCTAAGGTTTAACCTAAGGATTTTGCATTTTGTTTATCCTGATCTTTGTACCGTCCTCAGGCCTCAGTGGGGAGCTTATTCCACATGTGACCTGATCGATTGATAAACGACTCATTAGACAGTCGACCACAAACGGATGTGCTCTGCTAGACAAGCGAGTATTCCAAATATAAACCCGGACTCTAAGGATTAGTTTACTAATATCGACAGAAGAATGCTCATGGAAATATTGATAGAACAAAGATACACAACCCAGATTCCGACAGTTCTCCTTTGAATCAATAGAGCTGGACATAATACTGTACACAGTTTAAAAACTCCAAAATAAAATTTGAAGATTTCTTATTAACTGATGACATTATTGGCCCTCCAGTCATGTGAGTCAACATACAACATGAAGTCTTACATGCATTATTTAATTGAGGAAACAACGATCTTTCTACTTCTCTCGTTGTTTAGGACTATGTTTAAATTAACTCTATATGAAATTATTGTATCAGAATGGTGAAAGTTTTTCAGATTCAGATCTTTGGTATTTCGGATGTTGTGAATTGGATAATTAATAACTGGTGCAGGCATTGGAGTACGGTATTTGTGGTGACAGTCAGGCTGCCCTTAATGCACTTAAATTACCCTGGATTGTTTAGGAGTGCAGGAACAGGCTTAACGATGTTCCTATGGCGAACCAGGTTTGTGTTCTATTGAGAACGGGTTATGTGGATGTTCCGAGCAATTAAATAGCGGATTCGTTGCCAAACATTGCATTGGTTTCCGTTGCCATGAATCCGGAACTGCAGCTGGTCATCAGCATGTGATGGTTTGCTGGATCGGATCATAACTAAAATCTGTTTTCATTTAAAGGAGGTCTGACGGAACCATCTGCGGTCGTACGATGTGTTTTGTAAAGAAATCAGATGGAAATATGGGAGCACATCTAATTAGTAGACCTGACTGCTGTATTCCTACTGAACCAGTTTACGGGACACGTCATATGGCGAGGATTTGTATTGTCTGTGTCATGACTGAAGGATAAGGTCACATACTGTCTGTACAGCTTTCTCCAGCACCAGACGGATGTTTTTGGGTTTTGACATCTTGTTTATCGATTTTGTAACTAAATCATCCCTGTCTAGTTTTTAAGGAAAACTAGAAAATTCTAGGCTGGTACTCCTCCCTCAGTTATTTCTACTTGTAATCCCTTTGTCTTTTGTTCTTTTCAATTTTATTCCTTTTTTTTTCTTCCTTTATTTTTCTATTCAAGGGTGTGATTCAATACATAATTTTTAGTCTAGATCGCCATGAACATGTCTCAGTGCTTACCCCATGGTGTTGTAACCATCATCCGAAATACATATAAGACAATCAGTTCGTAACTATTGGGCCATCAGACTAAAAACTGATTCAATCCATGGCTTGAACTATAAAAAGCAGATTGAACATAACTACTGTGCGTCTTTTGAGACGAACTTACATCTGAATTTTGTAAAATGTCTCATATGTTGATTAAACTAACGTGTCACATAGAAATTAGGCAAATTTAAGTCAGATAGCTTTTCCTCTTCCTTTACTCTTGAATCTACGCACCTATAGCAAAAGTGCATTTCATTAATAGGTGAAGAATCCAATCATTTGTTTCAGCAAAACTATTGTGGATTCTTAAAAATTATCAACAATACTTATTGTAGGATTTATAAAAGATTAATTCTGATAATCAGAAACTCCAACTGAATTTGAATCCAGCCGAAAATCCGATTGTCGCAACTCTATTTATGCTATTCCAAATTAAAATGGATTATGGGAAATGGATTAATGGAATTTTCGTTTCCAGCAACCGAACGATTCGTTTGGTCCCAAAATTCAATTGGCACAAAAAATCTTTTTTCTGACTATATGCCAGAGAAGTTAACGAGAACCGTAAAATATTTAAAAGAAGTATCAACTTTTATTATTGTAAAATTTCCATTTCAACCTAAGACCAGTTGGTTTAAATATTATAACTGTTTAGTATTACTTTTACCATAAATTATCATTATAAAGCCATTATTTTTAAATCATTAGCAGTTAATCATGCTGTTAGATTGGTTTAGTTTCAACAAATCAATTTCAATATAGTTTAAAATAAATTCATAATAAAAGTAGATCATCCCATAAGAAGAAAATAAATGTATAAAAATTTAACTACATACTTAGAATACCATAAACGGACTTATAAACACTACATAACATACTTTTAACAAATTTAACACAACATTTAATATCCCCAAATAAAAATCTTTAAAACAAAAACTTACCAGTTTCTTCCCAATTTGTCGTAGATGATGGGGAACCACCTAAACTAACATTTATTTTAGTAGAGAAACCATTAGTTTGCGAGGAAGATGAAGAACCAAGTTCCTGTATGCGTTCTGCTACAGATTTTGGAGAGCTTGAAGTTAACAAGGGAGGAGAATCGATGTTAAGGGCTGTAAAAGGAAAATAAGAAGTAATAGAATAAAAAGATTTCTTTTTTTTTAACAAATTTGTAAAAATTACCTCTTGTCATATTCTCAGATTTAGTTAGTACAGGTTTTAATTGTACTCCCCACAGATCATCGGGTTTATCAATATTTTCACCCAAAACATAAGGTTTTGGTTTAGTTGGTTTATTTTTCAAAATACCTCGTAAAGAGGTCATTTCATCAGTATCACAATCGGTTGTATCTACACCACTAGTAGAAGCATAACTACTGCGAGAACTTTCATTATACAAAAAAGATTCTGTGCGATTGGGTATGGTAACGGTAACATTAATAGCCGAGTCCTTAGGTTCGGGAGAACCTACTAAAGGAGCTCGATAAGCCACTGTAGTAGAAGCTAAGGTCTTTTTTCTGGAACCATCATCACCAAACAATGTAACAGGCATGGCTACATCTGATGGTGTAGAGGAGGTGGTGGATGATGAGTTTGAGGATGTAGTGGAAACTGTTGTAGCTGATTTAACTAAACTTTGCAAAGGACCCACACTTGAGCTACGGCTTTTACGTCTACGGAAGTTATTTGTAGGTGGTGGTTTACTATCTGTTTCCACAATATTCACTCTTCCCGATTCAGTGGCAAAATGCACCTCAGTTTTGCTAAATTCGACACGTTTTTGTTGACCTCGATTAAGAAAATCTGTGGTTGTTGTAGACTCTGAAGAATGTATTAATTTGGAATAGTTTCCTGGTTCATAAAAACCATTTAAATGTATTTGCGTAGTTTGTCTCGCATTATCTCGAACATATTGACTTTCATCTACCGCAATGGAATGTCTTTTTGAGACACCACTATCTTCTTCGGGAGACTGTTCAGATTCTTCATAGAATTTCTGTGGTCTATAACGTTTTTGTACTGCTGAAGTATTTACCTTTGCTGTTTCACCAAAATGCACCACAGTACGATTGTTAGAGTTTGTATCAGAAGTAGGCGACCAATTTTGTAGTTCACCCGATCTTCCAAGGCCACTATCGGTTGAGGCATCCATTCTTAGCATGGCTTTTTCGGGAGGTGACATTTTTTCAAAGCCATACGATTTACGTCTTGAATGCCAATCCAAAGAATTGGTATCTTTGTATTTCACTCTAGACTCCAAACTATTTGTTGTATGTTTATTACCTGGTTCTTCTTGTTTCGTTGGAACCCTGTATCCCTGCGGACTTCTATTGAAATTTCTTTTAATTTTTGTTTGATCATTAACGACGTGTTCCACCTCTTGTATGGTTTTTGGATGTTGTTGTTGCTGATTGATTAAAAAATCTTCTTTATACAAAGATTCATCTGATAGCTTTTTAAGTCTTCCCCTTATCTCTTTTAAGGATTCTGCTGTTAGTATAGTACTTCTCTTTGATGTTTGTGGTGATTTTGTTTCTTTATCACCCGAACCATTTAAAATACTACTTAAAGCTGCCAAATCTACATGATTATTCTTCATAACTGTATTAAGTCTTCGACTGTTTTCCAATTCTGCTCGGATTTTTGATACACTTACAGAATTGTTGGGTAAGTCCAATGGTCTTCTGGTACTTGTGGGAGAATTATACGATTCTTGGGGTTTTGTGCTTGATGATTGAAACGATCTACGTAATTTACTTACTCGTCTCCATTCAGATGGTTCTTCGGTATCTCCGCCTTGTGTATCCCATTCAGTACTTAAATCGTCGGTTGATATTGATCGTGATCGTTGTAGAGCTGTAATTGGGTATTGTGTTGGTGTTTGTTGTCTTCGCAAATGACGGGAAGATAGTCTAGAAAATTAATAGGAAAAACAAATTTGTTAAATATGGTTTCGCTATTTAAATTGAAAGTATTTAAAGTGAAAAACATTACTTCAAGGGTAGATATGCAATTGCTTTTAAGTAGTTTGGTTTTCGAAAGTCTATATTGAGATATCTAGAATACAAGATTTTATTTTGTTAATTAAAAAGGGAAATAGTGTCCCTTTACCCAGCACAAACCGATGGAACTAGGAACTTAGAATTTAGTATGCAGATTCCTACTACGTCGTAGATATTCATTTAGACGAGATTTTTAGAAATGTCACATGAAAAGTAGGAAACAGGAAAAAGCTTTCACTTAATGTCTTGCCTATAAACAATCGGCTAGAAATCTAAAAATCTAAATAAGTATTCCTTGGATTATGTGTTGTTAGGTACCTTTTTTGAAAGTAATAAGTGCTAAATAAGGGATTTAAAAAGAGGGAGTGTAGTGTCCCTCCCTTAATTTCCTATCAAAATCGGTATGGATAGAAACCTAAAATTTCAAATATGTGTTCTCTGGAGTATTAGCAAATTCATTTATAAGATTTCTTTGGAATTTTTTTCAGGAGAGTGGGGAAAAATAAGGATTTCAAAGGAAAAGTTTCTCACTTAATGAACTGTCAAATCTGCTTCGTCTAGAAATCCATAATTTGAAATATGTATTCGTTGGGGTATGTAATATTTAAGGGCAAAAAAAAATTCAAAAAACTTGGAAGTAAAAGGGGAAAACGTGTCCTCTTAACCACCCAGCCCAAACTTTATGAGCTAGGAACTTAAAATTTGGCATAAAGGTTCCAACTTCTGCATTAACATTTACCGCAGCGAAGTTTTGAGAAATTTTTACTGAGAGGTAAAGTGGAATGTCCGCCTTTTACGAGTCTGCCCAAACCACTTCGGTCAGAAGTCTGTAATTTACAAAATGCCTTCCCTGGAATATAAACTAAGTTACTAAAGAAACACTTTATAGAATTTTAAATATAAAGTACGATTTTTGGAAATATTTGCAGGTAGGGGTTAGGCTAGGTTTAACTGGCTGGTGAAAGGCCTCGAATAGACCAATTGGGTGCCTAGCGTTACCAGAAAAAAAAACGATAATTAGCATAAAAAATCGGTTTAGATGTAATGGCACCCACACTCTCCTAGGAGTCTAGAGATTTCCTCAGATCTGAGAACATATAATCTCCACATATTGTAATATTCGACGTTCCGATATTCCACCAAACCACCTCAGACCCGTTTGTTACAGTGATGTATACGTTCCATTGCAATTTCGTTAAAGAGAGAGAGAGAGAGAGAGAGATCGGAAATATTAATAGCCGCTTGACAAAAGCAAGTTCAGCAACCATTTTGGGCACCAAAACTTTTGCCTGAAAAATGATGCAATAAGCTGGAAGTTTATAAAACTTCTCAATACCCAGCTCTCGACAAAAAACCACAGCACCAGCTCGCTCGCCTATCTTAGTACCATCCGTTAAGAAATTTAAAGTTCTACGGTCTGGGCGAATACCTGCCAACCATCCATACTCCCCTATAGTGACGCGTAGTCCCTTCTTAAAGCTCAACGTAGTAGTAATGAAGTCGCTGCTACAATTTACATTCGCAATGATATTTTCTGTTGGTAAATAGTATCCCACTCAGGCTGCCTACCAATATATTACCCCTCCACCACAAAATTAACAGTATAGTAATTATACATTCCACTGACGACGGCTACATCATCAAAAAGGGGTAGGGGCAAAAGGGGAAAAAAAATTCTGCCATTAGTGGCCCGCCTAAAAATCTTGGGTTAGAATTTTTCTATGTAAAATATGTTCTCCCTGGAGTAGGGGCTTATTCACTGAAAAAATGCACTTTAACTGTATTAAAAATGTCATTAAAAAGATTAAAAGTGCCACTTTAGTGATCCATAAATTGAAACGCCCAATACTAAAAGGTTAAACATATTTATTTAAAGTGGAAAATTCTTAAAAAATAGAATTCATTGGCATTGGGCCTTAGAGTAAATTCAAGACATAAACAAGTGCAAATTACAAAGGTTTGGTAACGGGCTTCATAGGAAAACAGGAAAAATTAGCAAATTTCCCTGATTTCAAAGGAAATTTTTTCCTCTCTCTGATTGAAATCCAGGAAGATTTCAAAGGAAATTTTTTCCCCTCTCTGATCTAATTTCCCTGATTTCAAAATATATTTTTCTCGTCTCTGAGAAAATTTCTTTGATTTCGAAACAAACGTCTTCTTCCAAACTTAAACTCAGAAAAAAAAGTTAGTAGAAAAATTTGTAAACGGTTTTCAATCCCACTTTACTATTTTTGTACTGATTTTTAGTAAAAAAAATATTATTTAGCAAATCTTTTTGCTATTTACATTTTAAAAATTGCAGAGTTTTTACAGAATATCTACAAATTTTCGTTGCTAATTTCAGAAATCATTTTACAAATTTTTAAAAACCGATTTGATAAAATTAGCAAAAAAATTACTAATTTTAAAATAGTCGATATTGAAGGAAATGTTATTTCTAATAATTTAAACTTATACATACAAACTTAAATTGCCCTAAAATGTTACATAGGATTAAAAAAGGGATCTGAAGTGAAGATACCGACTCATGTCTAAAAATAGGACATCCACTTAAAATAGCACCAAAAAGTTTTTTTATTTCTAAAAATCAGCCCTAACAACAATTTAAATTTCACCTTAAAAGTAAAAAAAAAAAATTGACTAAAATATTTTTCAAAACAGAAATTACCAAATTAAAACAAAATGATAAATTCGTATGTTTTAACAATTTTTAAGATTGTTAAGCCTTTGATTTTTTTTTCATTTTGTATAAATTAAAAAATATAATTAAAATTTTTGATGCTCGATAAAAACAATAAATCTAAAAATTTGTACTAATATTAATAGTATTTAGTCATTTTTTTTTTGCTGATTTTAGCAAACAGATTTTAAATTCCACTTTACAAAAAGTCTACTAAAATTTAGTAGCGGCTACTAATTTTTCTACTAATTTCATTGTACTACACATCAGCAGACATGTGTTGTTAAGATTAGCAAAAAAAAATACCGCTGGGCTCAAATTAGCAGAATTTCCCGTAATAACAGCAAAATTTTCAGTTGCCATAACAGACTTTTTTTGGTGAGTGTATGTTTTCCTTCATATCAAAATGAAAAGAATCTCTTTTTCAGCAAATAATTTAATTTTATTATCAAAATTTGTGCTGTGTGAGAAATGTGTTTCTATCACAAAATTATTTTCAGCGGCGAATCTCATTTTTGGCTCAATGGGTACGTCAACAAAAAGAATTTGCCGAATTTGGTGTGAAGAACAGCCAGAGGCTGTTCAAGAGCTGCCAATGCACCCTGAAAGATGCACTGTTTAGTGCGGTTTGTGGACCTGCGGCATCATTGGATCGTACTTAATTAAAAACGATGACAGTTGCAACGTTACAATCAATGGAGCAAAATAACGTGCGATTATAACCGATTTTTTTTTTGTTCATAATGGAAGAACCTATTGAAATGTGATCGCATGATCTTGAGTCCATTGGCCGCCAAGATCATGCGATGGAACAAGATACCGTGCGATTATTACAGACTTTTTGTCCAAAATGAAACAACTAGAATGACCCACACGGCACGCGATATCGTGAACCTGTTGAAAGGTGATCGCATGATCTTTGAGTCCATTGGCCGTCAAGATCATGCGATTTGATCCCACTAGACAATTTTTTGTGGGTGTGAAGTCAGAGACAAGAGAAACCTTAGAAAAAGTATGACCACCTACGGCATAGTCGCGGGCAATATTTACATGAAATAATCTAAAAAATTACATGGCAGGCATTTATTTATCGCCCCAAATAATATTTTATTCACTTTTGCAATTTTTCTGTTTTATTTTTGTTTTCAATTTTCGAAACTCAAACAGTTATTTTAAGAATGAAAGAACAAAAATCAGAAAATTTGCTTTGGGATTTTGAGTAGATTTAAAAATGTTCCTTTACATTTCTTATTAAAATTTATTATAAAAGCATTAACTGTAAAAAATAAAGACATTGTTAGTTATTTTACTGAATTTGTTAATTGTTCTTTGTAACAGTTAAAACTACATTTTTAGTTACCCAGCAAAAACAGGGTTTCAACTACATACCAGCCTATTTACTCGCTTAGTTACTTTTGTTCGCGATGTCCCAAAATTAATAAGTGGTCATTACCTTCTCACTTACAAAAAACACAAAGTAATGGGTGGTCATTACCCTCTCGCTTACGAACAGCCAACAAATAATGAGTACCCATTACTTTTTGGACATCGCAAACAAAAGTAATTAAGCGAGTAAATAGCCTGGTAAGTAGTTGATGCCATGTTTTTGCTGGGTATTTTAGATGTAGATTGTACCAACAAACTCTTTTAAATGCATTCAAAGTCAATAAATTTCTTTTTACATTTAAGTACCCTGCGGGAAAATGGGATGAGTTGTGAATTGGGACCTATACCGTAATTGGTGAAAACTGGACTAGTTCTGAAAATACATTTCACAAGAAAGGTGAAAGGAGTACCGGTGATCGCTTTAAAAGTCAAGACGTAATCTTTTGCATTGGTTCTGTGATATGTTCTTTGTGGTTAGTTGTGTGACATGTTCTCTTAGACCAGTCCTGACCGACTCCTGGACAATACCGGTCCTTTTCACAATGAACCGGTCACGTGACGTGTCCTGAGATAGGTTCTTTACAACCAAAAAAGCAGAAAAAAATATTCATGTTCACTTTTTTTAGCAAATGTTCTTTCAGAAGTCTAAGTATGCAAAACAACTCTTAACACTGTTTCTATTCAATATTTTGCTTACAGACTATTTTTTAGAGCAAAGAAATAACAATTTAAATGTAATCCGATAAAGTTGCAATCAAACCAGATTATAGAGTACACAATAAATTGAAAAATCTTGTCAGGATTAGCGCAAAATCCGGATAATTGTAGTTCAGATTAATGTATGTGTATTCTAATGTCGTCATTTTCTAGTTTATTTCACCCATAATTTACTGAATACATTTAAAAAATCTCCCACACTTATATCGCGTTATTATTATTAATTCTTTTTGTTTTTTTGGAAATTCACTTAAATTATATTTTATCAATTTTATTCATTTTATTAACAATTGATCATCTTACCAAACCTCACGAAAACACAATTAAAACTTAAATAAATGTAAAATAACAATTGTCAGTACCCGCAACCACTTTAAAATAAATTATTCATTAATGAAAAATTGTTTTTTTTTTTTTTTTTTTGCTTCATTTACAGTGGAAAAGAGAGTAAAAAATAAAAATTTTAAAGATTTGAAGGAGAAGAAATATATTAATATGAAATAAATCTTACCGTAAGCCATCATCATCATCATGAGCAGCATGAGCGACAATGTTTGCGTCGTCAGTATTTGTATCATAATGCCGGAAACTTTCCAAATCGACACGATTGTTGTGGCTGTATATTTGCTGTGAGTGCGTTGGTGTCAATCTATCGTTTTGTTTTAAATTAATTTGTTGCTGCTGCTGCAGCAACGGCTGAGATGGTTGATATTGATGGAGATGACGAAGATCAGCAGCAGCACCAGCTTGAGTATTTAAACCATATGAACGAGATTCATCACTACTGCTGTTGTTGTTGTTGATACCACAATTGTTGTCACCTACGCGTGTTGTCATTAAATGACTGTGACTCGTGTTAGTGTGACTGCTCTGTTGTTGTATTGTTTTATTGTTACTCTGGCTGTTTTGTCTATATATGGTAGGTTGTTGCCAAGATGGTCGTGTTGTTGTCGATGTTGGTGATGGTGTCGATGATGATGATGTTGTATTGTTGTTGTTGTTGTTGTTGCCAACAATTGCATGTAGGCTTATTTTGTTTGCCATACTTTTGTGGGTGTTTATTGACGACGATGAATTTGAAGCTGCTGCTGCTGCTGTTGTTGTTGTTGTTGCTTGAGATGCAGTCGTGGAATTATTTGAACTATTTGATATGCTGGAACTACTTTTCTGTAATGATCACAAAATAAAGAAAACAAAATATAGGCATTTAAATTTAAATAATTTTTTAAATTACTGTTTGTATATAAATCTGCACTTTTTTAGGCTGATCTTAAAATTAACCCTAAAATGCTTAAGATTTAAAAAGGGGCCATGTAAGAAAATGTTTTAAATGATGTTGTACCTGGAAAGTACTTAACTGTTGAATAAAGTACCAACAGTTGTGGGGCGCTTTGCTATATTGTTTAGAAAAGAGCGTAAAGATACTTTTTTTAAACAAAAGGTACATTTGGGAAACAATATATTAATCCCCAATACCAAAATAAATGCTGTAGCATTACCCTTAAAATAGATAAATGTTTATATTTCTCTTAAATTTCCAAAATATTATTGCAGAATTTGTAGTAAAATTTACCATAAATCCTTCAGCATTTAATATTCGTCATTAACTTCGTAGTGGTTTTGCTGTCCTACATGGAAGGTACTCCCACACGCAAAGAAAAAACATGGTTGGGTTCATCATATTCGAAGAGCATCATATATTTTTGGGTTTATGGTTGTACCAACCATAATCATACTATATTATGGTTATCATATTATGATAATAAAATAACCATATTTTTACCATATTATGGCCCCTACAGTTATATTATGATTCAAAAATTAACATATTATGATCATAAATAAACATGTTATATTGAATTTATCATAATATGATCGCACGTAATCATAGTATGCTCAAAATATTATCATATTATGGCCCCTCACAACTATATTATGATTCTTGGATAATCTTAAAGGAAAAGTTCTTAGAAACTATGAAAAATCTATTCAAATTTAAGAATAATCCTTTAGAAATGTTTTTTCTATAAAAAAATTAATATTAAGGATTTTTTGAAGAAAAATTGTTAGGGAAAAAATCACAGACTTTAAGAACTTTTCTTTCTTTGATTGTATAATTACTTATTGATTGTTGCCAACATTTTATCTTTGCATAATTATCATATTATTTTCATAGTCAGAATTTTTGTTACCACAGTATGGTTACAGCCAATCTTGATATAAAATAGAAGGTGCAAATCATAAAATAGTAAAATATTTACTAAATAATGATGGTAGCGACCATGTTGATGGTTAGAAAACCAATAACTTGGTTGTGACAACCATACCCGATTGCAGCAAGCACAATATAGTAGCAGTGATCATATTACAACCATGTTTTTTCTCTGCATGCATGGGTTACTTGGCTTTTTTTTATTATTTTTTTTTGTTTGGTTAATCTTTTGTTATCTTTTTTAAAATTAAGAATAAAAAAAAACAAGAAAAAGTATAAAGTGCTCAAATCGCAATTCCCAGATGGGCAGTTGACATCACCAAGATGACATAGTAAGTACGTCAAAATGACGCACATAAGCCCCAGAATACGTGAACTTAATTTTGGATCGTAAAAATATGTTGCGTACCCCGTTTTGGAAATTAGGTAATTTTAAAAAGCTATTTAAATTTTAAGTTTGTATTGACTCAAGCGATTTTTTGAAAATACTTCAAAAGCTCTTTTGCAGTGACTTTATTAATTGTGTTTACTTATTTACTATTTATTTTAAAAATAATGAAAGGAGTTATCATTTGTTGTAGTTCAAAAAATAATGTTACCTCAATTTTGATTCTTCACTTAATTTGAAATAAAGTACACCAAGACGTATACGTAATATTTGCATTTATAATACAAATCACTCATACGACTGTGGGGTTAATTACTTGTACGCGTGTAACAGATTTTAATGCCTTTTAGCGGGTTTTTTTCCTGAAAAAATTTTGATTCTAAAATTCCTACTGAGAGCAACAAAAAAGGAAGTCTCCCCCCTGATTGGTTGGCCAAAGGACTTTGAATAAAACTCTCAAATTCAAAATATATGTTCCCCAGTCTATGGGCTTGCTAACGGATGAGACAGGATTTTTGGGAATCCATAAGGGGAACTCCGGCCTGCTGGAATTATGTAATGAAATTTAAAGTGTGTGTTCCCTCGAATTTATGTCAAGAGCCTGGTAAGAAAGAATTTCAAATGGAGAAAGCCTTCTCTTAGCGGCATGGACAAACCGCTTTGGCTGAGAATCTAAAAATTTCTTTTGTGTTCCTTAATAAGGAAATTTTTGGATTTTTTGCCTGCAACGTGGTAAAATAAGGGTTCAAATGGAGGAAATTACCCACATAATAGTCTGCCAAAACCGCTTTGGCTTGAAAACGTATATTTTAAAAATGTGTTCACTGGAGAATGTGCTTATTTCCTGATAAAATATTCTATGGAAATTTCGTCAAGAACCTGGTAAAATAAGGATTCAAAAGGGGGAAATCAACCCCCTTAACCCTAGAAACCTAAAATTTAATAACAAGAGGAATTGAAACACTAAGCAAAGGGAACGAATTGGAATGGAACGGTCAATATTACAATTAAATAAGATGAAAAAATTGGTTTGGAACGGTGAACAAGTGTAATTGAAATATTAGACCAGTGGATTGAAATAGAGTGTAATAGGGAATGCGTACAAGTGGAACACTAGGCAAGAATAACAAAATGCAATGAAACGGAAAACGAGTGAAATTGAAATACTTGACAAAGGGAAAGAAATTCAATGAAACAGAAAACGAGTAAAATTGAAAAACTAAACACAGAAAACGATGTGGAATTGAGATAGATTGTCTTTTAAAGATTTTTTTTTAATTGTAATTTTTTATTTTTTTTTTTTTCTTATTTTGGAAATTTTTTACATTTTTCGAAAATATTATCTGTCAGTGGTAATAATTTTTTAATTATGGTAATCAAATTTAAAAATATTTTCACTAATGAAAATAAAATCATTTTCCTAAATTAATAAAAAATTCATTTAATATGAAGGCAATAAAAATTAAATCATCACTTAATCAGTTAACTCAATAATGTGGAACCAGGGATTTTTAAAAAATTTTCAGAATAGTGTATAAACAGAAAGTCATTGACTTCGCGTACTACGTGAAAGACCTTGATTAAAAAATTCACAGAAATTTACATTATGTATACACTCACAATATAATTTCGTTTAAAATAATCTAAAATACATATTTAATTAATCAAAAATACAATCAAAAATAGGACTACTGATTTTTTAATTATATTCAGCCAGTTTTGTTGTTTATTTTCAATCATTGTTTAATAATCGACAATCGAAAGTCGTTTATAATAACCATAAATTTTTAACTGACAAAACGTAGAAAAAACGATTTTTGTAGTTTGTTTTTCGAATTGAAAATTTTTTTATTTGTATGTAATTTTACAAAATACAAAACACACACACATATGTATATATTTTTATTTTCTATGTTTGTATCTGTATTTGAATAATTTTATTAAATTAATTTTGTATATAAATAAATAAATTCTGTATAAAAACAAAAAGGAATTATATGAATTTCTAGAAACAGAAAACATAAAATTTTACATTCAACAGAAAATATTAACTCCTACTGTAAATTTTAATAGTTTGTTTTTTAAATGACTTATTCAAAAAGTTAAAAAATTATTTCTATAAATTTCAATTGATTCTTCAAACTCTAAATAAACTACAGTCGGTAACGGAAAATATATTGTGAGTGTATCTTTCTTAGAGTATGGACTAATTCATAGCCTAGGTACCTTTTGGAATTTTCTCCAGACATGTGGTTAAAATGTGGGTTTTAAAAAGAGAAAAATTATCCGTTTGTGTTCCCTGTTATTTGGGCTCATTCACAGATAAGGAGATTTCAACAGGAATGTGATAAAAATGGCGGGCTTAAAGAGGAAATCTCTACCAATTAATGGGTAGCCCAAACTTTTTTTTTGATTAAACAATGAAATTTAAAATGCCTTTTCCCTGTGGTATGGGCTAAGTCACTTATAAGGCAATTTTAGAAATTTTCGCCAAAATAAAGAATTTTTTTTTCCAGCAACATCTGTTATCCCAACCCTACTTTAGTTGTTAAACCAGGAATTTATTTCCAGCAGTAACCGAACGATTCAATTGAAATCCAATTTGTTTGAGACAACAAATTTTTGGATATTATAAATATGTAAAGTTCAAAATTTTGAAAAATTTTTTATTAAAAATATTTTGCTCTTTTAAAGGGTTAATTTCTTCTTTCAAACAAACATGTTCATGATTAATTATATTGCTTTTTGTTTCCAATCACACATTTCACTTTAACGGTATTATGGATTTAAATTTTAAATAACAACAGCATGAACAAAAATAGTGGGTGTTTGAACAGAATTTCATTTCAAAACATTTTGTGGTTAAACCACGACAAAAAAAAACAAAAAAAATTAATGTAGCTTAAAATTGACAAAATTGTCCGTCCGTCTGTCCGTCCATCTGACCGTCTGTCTTTCCTCCTGTATTTCCTTAACCTACATTTGCTTCATTTCATTTATTTAAGAATTGTCTTATTACAAGTATTTCACAAAAATTAAAAAAAAAACTAACTTTGGGTATTACCAGTCATTAACTATACATTATTATCTTCTTTAACTTCCATCATTCTATTTTAGCTTGATACAGAAAAGGTGTCATTTCATGCTGTTTTTTTGAAAAACAAAAAATAATAATTTGCTAAAAAAAAAAGAATCGCTTGATTTTACGCTTGACTATAAGCAATGAAATTTAATATTTTTTTAGAATATTTTGTAAAAAGTTCAATGTACCATAATTTCAAAATAATTTATTGTACAAAATTTGATTCTTGTGTGTGAATTTTAATTTTGGTTTGATTAAAACAAGTGGAATTTTATAAAAAGTCAAAGGGTAAGCTGGTTTTAAGCAGGTAGGGGTGTTTAGTTTTACTTGTAGAAGTTGAAATCCCCAAAATACAATATAAATGGTAGAAATGTATTTATAAAAATTCGCCTAATACTAAAGCAAAGCTTAAGTCACTTAAGCCAATTGTAGTTGGACCTTAAGTGTTCAAATTTAGAAATACTTTGAAGTTTTGTCGAATTTTTTTTTCCTGAAGATTAGCAGGAATATAAATTTTGTATGTATTATTTAGCGGGATTAGCGGGAATATTCACAAATTATTATTAAATGTTAGGAATGGTTTTCTGATCTGAAAATAATTTTTATAAATTTTAAGTTTTTATTAAAACTAAAAAAAATATGGGCTAATTCGTAAAATAGTCTTAATTGTATTCACCTCCATTTTAATCACTTTCTTTTTGGAAATTCCAGAAGGCATAAATTAGCTCATAACCCAAAAGAACTCATAGTTTAAGTTTCAGAAAATTTCATTGCCTTTAAATGGTAATGAATTTTTTTTTTTGACATTAGCATTACACAACTAATAATAAATATATTTAAAATTAAATCTTGATCCATTCAATTTCTATCCCTGTATTAAGTGTTTCAATTTAACTTGTTTCTCGTTGTATGCCATTTCGTTTGCCTTGTTTCATGACTACTCCCTCCCTGTTCCATTGCATTTCGTTCTTCTTCTCTAAGTTTTATTTACAACCATTTAGCGTTTTATTACCTTTCGTTCCTCTTGTCTAGTGTTTTAATTCCACTCGTTCCCCCTTCCATTCTCTTCTCTGTGTCAAGTGTTTCAATTCTACACATTTCCCTGTTGCCTTTCATTTCGCCCCCTTGTCAACTGTTTCAATTTCACTCGCTGCCTGTTTCAATTTCACTTGTCTAATCTTTTATTACCATTCGTTCCCCGTTCCATTCTATTTCGTTTTTCTTGCGTAGTGTTTCAATTATACTCCTTCCTTGTTCCATTTCATTTCGGTCCCCTTGTGTAGTGTTTCAATTCCACTAGTTCACTATTACATTTTAATTCGTTTGTCACATTCCTGGCAAGGAGAAATTTTCTGAAAGTATCGCATCAGTTAGTGAACGAATATTCCAGGTAATTTATATTTTACATTGCAGGTTTCTCGCAAAATGAGAATGGGCAGGCCGTGAATGCCAATATACAAACATTTCTTCTCAGTAGATGTCTAAGCTGGAGATCATATTGAGTCAGTGAGTCAGTCATAGAGACAATATTAATGACTGACTCAGCCACTCAACAATGCCCAGCCTATAAAAATGGTATAGTTTCTACTTAACGGCCCAAACAGATATTTTTTTACAGTAGACCAACACTCAGGGGATGCCTATAAAAATGGGAAGGTGAAAAGAGTGAGTAATGTTGGCGGACATATGACTGAAATTTTTCTATATGGTAGGTAAGAGGTAAAAATTTTGTTGGGAGTTTATTTCTAAATACATCTTGTACGACTGACTAACTAATTTTCCATGTAATTCGTTGTGCTCTGCTATATAAGAGATTATTCCGAATTTAAACCTGGACTCTACGGATCAATTCACTTCACTTGTCAGAGCAATTCCCATGGTCATATCGATAGAACAATTATACAAAACACACATTCCTTCAAGGCTCTAATTAGTCAATAGAGCTGGATAATCTACTGTCATTAATAAGGGGCGACGCCCTTCTTTGTTCACGGTACAAAAGTTTTAAAATAGACTTTAAGCTCCACCGCATATATGGGAGTTTTATTCCATCTACGGTCAGATATATGTGTTATAAATAGTGAGGAGATCGGAAGGAGTGAAATATTGATTGTTTCTTTCAACACTTGAAATACGTGCTTATTCCAATGGGTATCACAGTGAATTCTCATGCCCAAAACAGCGAAATTATCCGATTCCACGCTACTGACACCACCGATAATTACGGATGTCACTGACAATCCCACAGCCGTAGAGGTCAACATGCAAAATTGGGTCTTACATGCATTTATATCCACCCTATAAGCAAGACACCACTCAGAGATTGCTGAAAGTAACGATTGAGTGTGTGATTCATAATCTACCTTTTGCCCCCCTAATCTTCAAAAACATTGGCCCACAACCGAAGGAAAAAGAGTGGCAAATGTTGCTGTCATCAGCAAAGGAGTAGGTAGATATTATTGGAAGTTTGATCAAAAAGATCATCAATTAAGATGATGAAAAGTAAGGAAAGCTCTGGCTAGAAACCTAATGTTTGAAATATGTATGCCCTGGAGTATGTGCTAACTCCCTGATAAGATAATTTTTGGAATAATAGGGACTCAAAAGGGTAAACTTGCCGTCCTTTATTGCCTGACCGAATTACGCTGGTTCTAAAGAACGAGTGGATTTAAAACACTTTTATTGAGAAACAAAATGAAATGGAACGAGTATTTAAAATAATTTTTATAACACAAAGAGTACATAGAGCGTATGAGTGATATGTATTCTAAAGACATAGTGCGTTTGAAATAAAGTATACGCACCGATCAAGATAAAAAACATAAATTTAATCCAAAATTTGGTGCCACCTTAAATTAAATTTTAAAATGGGTTTTGATACAATAATAATATTTTTGTTAAATTTCGGCATAATTTACAACTAAAATTGTAAATAACCTGATCACTTTTTTTTGTAATTTTGCCACCTCTGCTTAAAGAAATATATTTCCTATTTATTTTCTGTAATTGCCAACTTATGTCATATTCATTTTTTAAGACATAAATAAGACAATAATTTACATCATAATTTGTTAAAACCATTAACAACTTTTACGTTGGCCTCTTTTTGTTTCATTATTTCCACCATAAAAGACATTTTTCAAATGTAAATAATAACAAAAAAAATTTAAAGTTTTATAGTTAACATGTAAATTAACTATCTTAATAACATGAACATATTTTATTTTATGCAAAAAAAAAAAAATACACTAACACAATATGAAAACGAAATAATATTTCAAATAGTGACTACGAGAGGTAATAGAGGAAAAAAAATCATTGATAATCATCTACTTACCATTAAATTACTTAACTTCAAACTTGGCGCCGTATTCAACAGAAATAATTGATTACTACAACTACCACTACTACTATCACGACTAAGATTATTATCATGATGATGATGATGATTATTATGCAAATCATGATGATTACTAGTAGTGGCAGGGGTGGCAGTATTGGTAATATGGTCATTATGATTTATATGATTGGCTAACACAGTAAATGAATGACGTTTTGTAAAATTATCATTGGATTTATTTTTTAAATTGTTACGCTTATTAACCAAATACTGATGATTATCACGAATATCATCTGCCAATTCTACATCAACTTCATTATCATTTATATCATCTATTAATGAATCATCATCAATATCATGATCATTATATTCATCGTCACTTGAATGTTGTACAATGTAATCATTGTCATGATCATGTTCATTATCATGATCATTATCACAAATATCCAATGTGGACATATTTTCTGTAATATCTGGCCAATTCCTATTACGACTACTACTACTACTGCTGCTATTATTACCATTAACTAAACTATGAGGGAATTGCTTTTTTTGTTGCTGATAATGATGATGATGAAAACCATTAGTTAATAATGTTGTGGCAACAAAAGGAGAAGAGGTGCTGTTGGTGGTGGAGGCAGAGGTGGTGGTATTGGTATTGGAGGAATTATGTAGTTTTTTTTTAAGATTATTATTTTGTGTTTTGTTTTTGTTTGGTGTTTGTGGTGCCATTTGTTGTAATTGTGGTATGGGTGATGTTGATGCTGATAATAATAATGGTGAGGCTGAGGCCGAGGACGTTGACCAACGTGATGAGGTTGTTTGTACTGTTTGTGATCGTATCACCTGCATTGCTCCACCGCCAGCAGTGCATGTTTGTAATACTTCTAATTGTTTACGTTGTGTCTGTTGGGTACCATTGGGTTGTGATATATTTTGGGAATCGGATATCTGGAATGAGATTGAGAGAGAAAAAAAAAAAGAAAGAAAATGGATGTGTCATGATAAGGATCAGGAAATGATAAATTTAAATATTTTTTTGTAATAGACTATTTATTTTAAACCAATTTATACATGTTGTAATTATGCAGGTTTTATCTGTGCAAAATGTAATAGATGTTTTATATGAATAGTTGCAAGTTTGTGCATGCTTAGATTTGCAGAAAATTTATGGATTTTTATAATTATTTAAGAAATTTTTTAATTGTTTACCTTAGAAAATAAGGTTTTATTTCAAAATTATTAAGAAACATTGTATTTTATGCAATTTTATAATTGTTTACATTATGTAAAGAATACCAATTCAAATATCTAATATATCTAAAAGTTTCCAAAATAGCAAATAATTTTAAAATTAGATTTTTCTAACAATTTACATAAAGTAAATTATTAAAACAAAATGTAATTATACTGGCTATACTCGACATAAGATTGCGTTTAGCTTACTCTCGACATCATGTATGTTATTTTACATCACCATACATATGATCGAAATCTTTTTTAAACTAGATTTTGGGGCGTAATGCAGTTGCTAACTAACAACAAAATCTCAACAATTTAGAATTTAAGAATTGTTTACATGGTGTAAACAATTTTTTTAACTGCTAACATACACTCTTTCGGAAAAAAAACAGAAATATATTTTCATACAGCATATTAACGGGAAATTTTACAATTGTTTACATTATGTAAACAATTAATGTAAAGTTGTTTGGTTAAAAAAATGGTATAAACAGCAAAAAAAAGTATTTAGGAATTATTTAAAAGGTATTTTGAGAATCGTTTACATAATGTATTTAAATAGAAATTAAAATTCTTTATAAAAAATACAAACAGTGCGAAAAAATTACTGTTATTCATTTTCCCATAAGACTGAAAATTAATTATAGAAAAGAAATTTGAAAAAAATATTTGTTAAAACCTCAGATGTATATAATTAAATTATATTAATAATTTTGTGTCAAATATTAATATATACATAACACAAGTATGTAATTTTACAAATTTTATAGTATTTTGGAATTTTCATAATTTTTTTAATGTACATTAAAAGAATTTGCAATTAATTGTTTACATAGTGTAAAGTATATGTTTGATTACATACCAATTTTGATTTTGAGAATTGTTGACATAATGTAAATAATTATCAGAAACGAATAGTAGACATCATTGCAATTTCTTAACAATTTTTTTTTTTATTTACATTTTATTTTCTACTGTTTAAATACTTTAAGATTTCATAATAAAGCTTGGAGATTATAAAAATATAAAAACAAAACCTACTTCGAATTTTGGAATTTTTTACATCATACAAACAATTATTGGCATGATGTAAACAATGATTTACAATAAAAAATATTAAAGTTGGTAAACATTTTTAAAATTTTTCGTTTTGTACATGATGTAAACATATTCTTAACATTGTAAGTAAATATCGGTACTACAAACTTTTGCTAGTAATTATCACCAATTGTTAGTATGATGTAAATAATTAAGTACATCTTAAAAATGCTTTCTCTCCAAAGTAAATATACGTTAATGATGTAGTTTTTGCAGTAATTTTTAAATTGTTAACATTATGTAAATAATTTTATATATCCTACAAATTATTGTTTTGCAATTTTTACAATTCTCAAAATTGTTTACATTATGTAAAAAAATTATATATATTGGTTTTATAATTTATTAACTTATAAAATTAATATTTTCAGACATTTTCGGTAATTTTTATAATTTTTATAATTAGCCAGTATATTAGACAGAAAGAAAATTATTTGCAACATAAAAAAAATATAATGCATGAAAAAACTATTATCAACAATCGTTAACATGATGTAAATAATTATATACATCTTAAAAGCGTTGGTTTTCAAAGGTAACATATATGTTAATGATCAAAATAAAGATTCCCTAGCTATTGCTGCAATTTTTAAAATTGTTTACATTATGTAAATAATTATATACATCCTAGAAATTTCGATGTAAACATACGTTAAATATCATAGTTAAGGTTCCTTAATGATTTCTATAATTTTCAAAATTGTTTACATTATGTAAAAAATTACATATACTGGTTTTAGAAATTATTTACTTATAAAAAAAATTTTCTCATATTTTCGGTAATTTTTACCAAGTAATTCTAAGTTTTTTGCTTTTGTATAAAATGTAAATATTTTTATAACACTGTAAGTACTACAAGCATTTTGCTTATAATTATCAACAATCATTAACATGATGTAAATAATTATATACATCTTAAAAATGTTTGTTTTCTATGAAAAATATACCTTAATGATCAAAGTAAAGATTCCTTAGCTCTTGCTGTAATTTCTAAAATTATTTACATTATGTTAATAATTATATACACTCTTCAAATGTTTCTTTGACACAGTAAATATACGCTTAAGATCACACTAAAGATTTCTTTATGTCTCCTACAATTTTTTACAATTTTTCGAAAATTGTTTACATTATGTAAACAATTATATATTTGGTTTTAGAAATTATTTACTAATAAAATAAATATTTTTTTAATATTTTCGGTAATTTTTAGAGATGTTTGAATAATGTAAAAAATTATTTACCTAATGTAAACAATTATTATTTAAGGTAGTTATATTAAAATTTCTAGTTTTTATATAAAACAAAAATGATATTTACACTGAATTATATTTACACGTTAAACTTATATTTTTTTGTTAAAAGTAAATTTTAATATAAAATCTGTAAACAACCCTTTTTTATTATAATTACGAATTAATTATCAAAACAAAGATTATTAAAACCGGATTGCTGCAGCAGTCCGGTTGAGGGCGCTGTCACTTTTGGCGGACAATGGCTATGGTCACAGTGAATCCTTATCATGATGCCTGAACTTCCAGGCATCATTGACTACACTGTGGCCGAGCCACTGTTCGACAACAGGTACCAGACGCTTATACCGCATAGGGATTCGTGGAAACACAGAACTCCCAATGGGGGGCGTTGTGTCGAATTCTATAGCGACGGCTCTAAACTCGACGATCAGGTAGGCTTCGGGGTCTACTCCAGGGACCTACAGCTGAGTATTGCGCGGAGACTGCCGAACCACTGTAGTGTTTTTCAGGCTGAAATTCTGGCCATTAGGGAGGTAGCGGCCCGGCCATTAGGGTGCCGGGCCACAGGAACATACCAGGGAACTGTAGGGCAGATGGAATGGAATCTGTGGGAATGCCTCTGGCCGCTTGCGAGTTTCGGCTGCGGGAGAGTGCTTATGGGTTGACAAGAGATAGGTGGGCCTCTATCCGTGGTTGTATTCATTCCAGACAGATGTGGCCCGTCTAGATAGGAAGCGCACGCACACGTCGCTGTCACTGTCAATAGCCGGTATATCCCTACTTGTATCCGTCATGACGGGACACTGTCTGATTGGAAGGCACGCAGTTAGGTTGAGCGTTGCGGCTAGTGACTTTTGCAGGAGCTAAGGTGACGAAGAGGAGGAGGAGTCTGTGGAGCACCTTCTCTACACTTGTCCTGCCCTGGCGCACAGGGAGGGACTGCATTTGGACTCATGTTTCTTTGAGGACCTGGGTGATTTGGCTGATATCGATATCGGCCGACTTAGGGGCTTTTAGGGGATGGTTCGACGGGGGAAGCTAGTGATATAATTTTTACTAGCTTCCGTGGTATCACAAGGGACTTTATAGTCTAAGTGAGTCTGATTGGCAGGCTACCACATTTACCCAACCTAACCTAATTTATTAAATGGTTAAATTTTAACTGGACATTCAATAATCTAAAAATGTTTATAAAAAATATTAAAAAAAATCATGGACTCAAGTATCCAAACAAAAGTTTATTTCTAGTATATAATATATCATAGTGTAATTATATTTATATATACTATAAATTATAAAACTGACAGCCACCTTTGTTTTTCTTGTCAGTAACTATACAATTTGCGGCACCTTAATATATCGTTAGTATTTCATTTATATAAACTCAATTAAAAAAAAAAAAGTTTGTTTCTTAAGTCTTGTATTTTTCTTTCTGTTGTTCTTATTTATTCAAAGTCTAGTTCAAAGAACTGCAACTTCCTTAACAAAAATTAATGTTCCCCTTTAATACCAATGACAAGACACGGAAATAAACAATTTCTCAAGAAATATTTTCTTAACATTTTCTGTCGTAGCCGTTGTTACTTTTGCTGCTGTTAACTATTCTAGCATGTTGTCGTTACTAATGGGAGATGTTAAAAAAAATAATAATAACTACAACTATAAAAAAAGTTTCTTGTTAAATATTTTTTTCTATTTTATCATTGTTTGTTAAATTTTCTAAAGAAAAAAGCAGTCAAGCGGCATTTTTCAAACACTCTTTACAAAGAAAACAAGAAAATCTAAAAATTTTCATATGCAAAAAGGCAAACAACAAAAAGAGGTCATTTAAAGACTAGTTAGGTTAAGACAAGACAATGGTATCAAACATTAAAAACAAAAAACATTATTTCGTTGTAAGGGAGTTTGTAAATTAAAGGTCTGTTATATAAGAGACATGATATAGCCACGAAAATCAAAAAAAAAAAAAAGAAATATAAAACATATTCAGAACATAATTTTTGCCATAATAATTACACAAAAAAAGCGTGAGAATCTAAAGCATTTATTTCTTTGTTTTTTTTTTCTATGTAACAAAGTTATGAATCTTTATTACCACAAGCTAAAATACAAAGTAAAAATGTAAAAAAAAAAATATTAGCAAAAAAAAGCTGAAAAAAATGTGATGAAAAATGAGTTTCTTATTGTTATTGCAAGAAAATCGTGCGTAGCCTAAAGGGTTTTATTAGCTGTTAAGAAACAAAATTATATTGAGGGTTTTTAGAGTTCAAAATTTACCACTTTTAAAAAATTATAATATTAAAACTAGTTTTTTTTTGTTTTTGTTTGCTATATTTGTTTAAATATATTATTACTCATTTTATATATAAGAAAATTGTCCTTTATTAATGTGATCATTGTTGAAATCAAGATTTGTGACTCATTCATTTTATTTTAAACAAAAATATAGGCTTGTATATAAGGGGTAGAACATTTTTAAGGCGAAAAGATTACATAACACCACGATATGGGAAATAATGTATTGATAATTGAAATAGATTTCCTTCATCATTTTGGGGGAGTTGTAGAAACTCCTACGGAGAGGAAAAAAATGGGAAAAGTCTCCCTAGAAACCGGAAATTTAATATATGTGTTTCACTAAAAACACTTTTTTTGAAATTTTTTCTCTAGGAAACGCGGTAAAAAAGGCGGTCAAATAGGGAAAATAAAATGCGACGGGTAAGTTTAAATATTAAACAAAGGGAACGAAATGGAATGGAATGAGAAAAGAGTGGAATTGAATCTGGATAAGGGAAACGAAATGGAATGGACAACAAGTTAAAATATTAGACAAGGGGAATAAAATAAAATGGAATGGGGAAAGAGTGGAATTGAAACTCGACAAGGGGAACGAAATGGAATGGGCCACAAGTGATTTTAAAACACTAGACGGTGGAACGATTTGAATGGCATGGGGAATGGCTGGAATTGGAACACTAGACAAGGGAAATGAAATGGGGAATAATTGGAATTAAAACTCTAAACAAGGGGAACGAAATAAGTTGAATTGTAATTCTAGAAAATGGAAAGAAAAGAGAGGAATTAAATCTCGACAAGGGGAACGAATTGAAATGGGCAACAAGTGGAACTAAAACACAAGACGGGCGAACGATTTTAAATGGCATGAGGAATAACTGGAATTGAAGTACCAGACAAGGGAAATGAAATGGGGAATGACTGGAATTGAAACACTAGACAAGGGAAATGAAATGGGGAATGACTGGAATTGAAACACTAGACAAGGTAAATGAAATGGGGAATTAGTGGCATTGAAACACTAAACAAGGGGACCGAAATGACATGGAATGGAAAATAAGTTGAATGATGATTCTAGAAAATGGAAAGTGTGATTCTAGAAAATGGAAAGAAACGAAAGGAATTCAAACACAAGACAAGGGAACAAAATGATTTGTAATGTAATGAGTGTAATTTAAATACTTCACAGGGCGGAACAAAGTGGTATGGAACAGAAAGTAAATGGAATACAAGAAAGAAGTGGAACTATAACACTAGACCAGGAAACAAAATTAAATAACACATCGGCTAAAATATCCGTATGATGGCACAAAGATGGCGCCACTAATGAAAAATTCATATGATTTTTTTTTGGAACTACCAAACTTCAAATGATACCTATCAAATTTTAATAAGAATTCGTTCATTAGTGAACAAGTAACAGGTGTTTTAATGACGCTACTTTTACGATTTGAAAAACAATGGATTCAAAGCAATTCCGTGTGTTGATTTATCATTAATTTTTAATGGGAAAAGAACACCGTTCAAGCCAAAGTTTGGCTTTATAAGTGTTATTCTTCAATATATTGGGACACAAGTCGGTTGTGAAGATTATTTTCACCTTCCGTTTCATTTTTTTTTAACCTAACCCGTGTGTTTCATGAGGAGTTATTGAAAAATTAAAATAAATTAAAATCTGTCTTTCATACTTTCACGTCTCAGAAAAAACAGCAATCCCAAGTAATTAAGGGAGTAAGTAGCACACAAAAGGTTTCACTAGTTACCAGACTGTTTACTCGCTTAATTACTTTTGTACGCGATGTCCCAAAATTCATGGCTGGTCATTACCCTCACTCTTACAAAAAAAATTAAGGATAATGAATTGCCAGTATGGTTACTCATAGTGAAGAAATAAGTGCTTACCTGCAATAATAAAGTAACTAGTTATTATTATTAAAATAATAGTTTACTTTAATCACGTAAAACTTTCTTACTTAAAGAAATCGACAAAAATTATTTGTATTTAAATTATAAAAAATCTTTAAATATCTACTTTTTGAACTCAAAAATTTAAGTTCATAATCCAATGATATTTCTCATAGAAAGCCTTTGATATATAATATAGCCTGTTCCTCTATTTCGAAAGAACACGTTTATTCGCTTTCTAGTCGAAAGAAAACTCATTTGGGTTTCACTAACTCTATTTCTATGCGAACGATGACTCGAACGACAAGTCGAATGGAAACGTAACTGTTTTCATACAAAATTTGGTTTCTCTATTTCGAACAGCTCGAACGCAAATGTCAAAATCAGTCACTTGCTATTTTTTTGTCGAGTAAATATATATTTGATATTTTTAAAAGCAAAATGAAGTAAAAAATGCAATGGATAACAAAAAGTAAGTACAAAATAATACAAATATTAATAGATTATTAAAAATTTTAAATTTAAGTTAAAAAAAATCAACAATGGACCATCCAAAGACGCTTGTATTTTATATAGAAGAAAGACCTGATTTTGCCAGAAGGACTCTAGTGTTCGGAGCAAACAAATTTTCCGCAGAGGAGGAAAATTTGACCAGAAAACTAAACTCCGTTTCACCCCCTATTATGCTGTTGCTGAGTGGTAAAAGGTATGTGTGTGTTGTTTGTGGCTTACGTTTGCACAAGAAGCTCATATTTACATTTTTTATTTTACATATTTTATTTTACAAGGACTTTAGCAGTGACCGCACAGAACAGACAACAGGCAACAGAAAAGCTCTGCAAACAACAATTTCACCCACAACCAATCGATAACAAAAATTTTCATAAATAAAGACACTTTCCAAATAAAAATTGATTTGTTTATTGTTATTTTTTTATTTCATTTGTCATATACAGCTGATCACTGTTAAACAGGGTTGTTTTTGTCTTTAAGCAGTTTAGTAGTATTTTTGCTACTTTTCAAGAAAATTGTAACAAATGCTCAAAATATATGATCTGGCATCTCTATGATTTGTAAATGCGTAAGAAACAAAAATTGAAACACGTAAGTCAAGTCGATCGAAGGCTTTCGAAATAGAGATACCCAAATTGATGCGAATTCGAGTGACTTGCTTTCGTTCGAAAGTGAGGAACAGGCTAATAAAAATTTGTAATAAAATTAATTTTACAGCAGATAATTTTCTTTTTGTTGTAAAGTTTTTAAAAACAAATTAATAAATATAATAGTAAAAACATTATTTTGCGTGTACATATAAGTACTTATTTCACTCATTATTAGTAGGTTATTATTTTGTTGTTTAAAGTAATGAGAAAAGTAACTACCTATCATTACATGTTATTACTATGTTTTTGCTAAGAAATTGCTAAGGGAACTTTTTTAAAGACCACAAAAAGAAATATAATATTTCCTTATGACGTAATTATTGCTATTTGCAATAAAAAAAAGTTATATCCCTATTGTTTATGGTTGTTTTTTTTTCAAAATAAGAAAAACCTTTATGTCTATTAATTTTTTGTAGTTTTATTTTTTTTTTTTTTTTCTTCTTAGCTGTTTTTTTTTTTTGTTGCTCTTTGACCATAAACTTTGTATTATTTTTGCAGATATCATTTTATGCTACATGCATGAGCTATGGCCTCAAAAAATATTTTGACTTTTAACAAAGATAAGTCGTTTGCTTCATACTCTGTAATAATAACAATGTAATGTTATTTATATGGTACATGCTTTCATTGTATTGATCGTATTAAATACAATGTTTGTTGTATTTATTATAGTTTATGATACAGTGTTTTTGTTTTTCTAAATTTAAGTCTTTTATATAAAAAGTTTGATATGTAAATAGTATATATTAATGTTGAATTGTAGCAGTTTTTAAAGCAATTTAATACTTTGTTGTAGAAATCAACACAATCTTGGTTAGCATAAAACTAACTCTAATGGGTGCTCTTAGAATACAGATAATTGAATATTTGTAATGCTATTCAAATAATTCATTTTTTAGCAACTAAATTTTTATTGAAAAAAATAAAATCTAGTAATGAAAATAAAAATGTGTAAATAGTGCCATTGGTATATTTAAAAAAAAAAAAAAACTTACAAAAGTATTAATTTTTGTAAAGTTGTTCTAGTTTTAAAAAATAAAATTGAGATTCGAATGGATAACCACAATGAAAGTTGATCAAACTTTGAGGTTTTTGCACGTAATAAATTACATTTATTATTTTAAGAAGTTATCCTATAGAATACCCCTCAGGAAATAAAAAACTATCAGCTTCTAAAAGCTGAATAACACTCAGAATTTAAGGATCTTTTGCCATCAGGTGAACACATAGATTTTGAGTATTTTTTATTAAGAAAATTTATTAGATCTGACAAAAAAAAATTTATTTTTACGACTTTTCTAGCTACAGAAAAACTCTAAGATTCTGCGCTTGGATTCTGTATTTTTCCCCATAGAAAGCCCCTCGTATCCTAGAATTCTTGCACATAGAAAACCCCTTAGATTTTAAGGGCTTTTGCATGTAGAAAATCCTTAGAATCTGAAGACTTTTCCATTAGAAAAGCCCTTACATTCTTAGGTCCTTTTCCTATAGAAAAACTCTCAGATACTGAAGGTATTTAGTTATTGAGAAGCACTCATATTCTAAGGACTTTTTCAAACGAAAAGCCCTTAGACTCTGAGGTCTTTTTTCCATAGAGGAATTTTTCACACATTAAAACCTTCAGTTTATGAAAACATTTTTATAAGATTCTGAGGAATTTTTATGGTTAAAAAATTCCCTAGACTCTGTGAACGTTTTCTACTTTTTCTTTCTTAGAAAAACTCCACTTTTTCCGAGGGATTATTCCTACACTCACAATATTATTTCGTTAAAAATAATCTAAAATACACATTAAATTAAACGAAAATACAATCAAAAAGAGGACTACTGATTTTTCATTATATTCAGTCAATTTTGTTGTTTATTTTTAATCATTGATTAACAATCGACAAAAGTAGTAAAATTAATCAAAAGTCGTTTAAAATATGCTTAAATTTTCAACTAACAAAACGTAGACAAAAACGATTTTTTTTTTTGGTTTGTTTTCAAATTGAAATTTTTTTTTATTTATTTGTATGTAATTTTACAAAACACAACACACACAGATGTATATATTTTTATTTTCTATGTGTGTATGTATATTTGAATAATTTCTTGTAATTTTTATTGAAATAATTTTGTATATAAACAAACTTTTTTTGGAAAAAAATCAAAAAAGGAGTTATATGATTTTCTATTTTTAGAAACAGAAATCATAAAATTTTACATTTAACAGAAAATATCAACTCCTACTGAATGTCTGGAAATTTTTATAGTTTGTTTTTTCAATGACTGATTCAAATAGTTAAAAAAAATATTTCTATGTATTTCAATTGATTCCTCAATAAAAAAAACAAACTTTACGTATTACTTTTTTAATAAACTACAGTCGGTAACGGAAAATATATTGTGAGTATATAAAGTAACCTTCAGATTTTGTTTTAGAAATCCCGTAGATTATAAGGAATTTTGTTGAACAAAAAAACCTTTAGATTCTTAGAAGTTTTTTATTTAAAAAAAACCCAGAGTCGGATAATTTTTTTCTATAGAAAAATCCCGAGATTTTCAAGAATTCTTCATATAGAAAAAGTCACAGATTCTGAGAAATTTTTCCTTAGAAAACCTCTTATTTTCGGAGGAACTTTTTATGGCAAAACCCTTAAATCTCAAGAACTCTTTTATACACACAAAAGCCCATATTCTAAAAAAAAATTCTTATACACTCACAAAAAAAGGTAGTAGAAAAATTTGTAAACGGGTTTGAACCCACTTTACTATTTTTGTACTGAGTTTTAGTAAAAAAAAAGTATTATTTTTGCTATTTACATTTTACATATTACAGAATTTTTACAGAATATTTACAAATTTTTGTTGCTAATTTTAGAAATCATTTCACAAATTTTTGAAAACCGTTTTGCTAAATTAGCAAAAAATTAAAAAAAAGTGGATATTGAAGGAAATGTTATTTGTAATTGAAACTTACACCTACAAAATTAAATTGCCTTAAAATGTTACATATATTAAAAAAGGCACCGAAAGTGAATATACCGACTCATGTCTAAAAATAGGACATCCATCTAAAAAAGCACTAAAAACTTTTTTTTTTTCTAAAAATCAACCCTAAAAATAATTTAAATTTTACCTTAAAAATAAAAAAAAAAATACTAAAATATTTTTCAAAACAGAATATTCCAAATTAAAACAAAATGATAAATTAGTTTATTTTTTTACAATTTTTAAGCCTTTGATTTTTTTTTTTTTTGTCTAAAATATTTTTTAAAAAAATAAAAAAAAATTTGATGCTCGATAAAAAAATATATATTGAAAATTTTGTACTAATATTAATTATATTTAGTAAATTTTTTTTTGCTGATTTTAGCAAACAGATTTTAAATTCCACTTTACAAAAAGTTTACTAAAATTTAGTAGCGGCTAATAACTTTTCTACTAATTTCATTGCACTACATGTCAGCAGACACGAGTTGCTAAGATAAGCAAAAAATGCCGCTGGGCTTAAATTAGCAAATTTTCCCCTAATAACAGCAAAATTTTTAGTTGCCATTACAGACTTTTTTGGTGAGTGTATAAATCCTTTAGATTTCGAGTACTTTTTTTATTATTTCTGAAGACTTTTTACTGTGGACAAACCTAGAAAAATAATAAGATTTTGGAGTGACCTACATAATATTTAGGTCATTTCAATAAATGACTAGAAATCTGATCTTGAATTAGCGTCGTTTTTGGTGTTTGTGTTAAGTTTTGGGCTTTGATGTGTTCTGATATATATAGTAAATTTTTATGGCCAACATTTTTGTAAAACATTTCATTCCTGCCCTTCCCCTTCTTAGGGGTAATTTTTACTATTGTTTAGAATAGAATCAAAAATTACCGTTATGTGGGGGAGTTAGAGGGTTAATATATTCCACAAAAATATTTGCAGTAATATTTTCTACAAAGTTGCTGAGCACACCCTACACCTCAGATGTAAAGAACATATAGTTTCAAATACCGAAATTCTGGACGAACAGGCCAAACTTTTATCAGCCGACACACTTAAATTTGTTTGTCTCCTTGTCTTGGAAAAAAGTTCGAAATTGTTATGAGTTTCAAGTGGAAATTGTCTACAATTTTTTTACACTTGTGATTGTATCTTACTGATCAGCTTTATAATTAAAATTATGTTTTAAATTTTTAAGGAAAAAACAATGTGCCATTCTCAAAAAGTCAAACCCGATTTGTTTTTCATATATTTTTTTTAAAAAAATTATTATTATATTTTTTTATTATTAAAATATTTGTCACATTTAATAAAAATTATTTAAAAAACATTTGTGTTAAATGAATTGAAAAATATATGTCTGTAATAACACTTCAAGTGATTAATTATTCATTGTTATGTGTTTAAAAATAAAATGTGTCACAAACAATTAAATAAAAGTTTTATATAGAAAAAAAAAAGAAAATAAATCGTAAAGATAAAATCAAAAAAAAAAAATAACAAATATTTCAAAATAATCATAATACAAATTTTTACTAAATGTTAAACATATTTTGTTAGCAAAATTTTTAGTGTTCATTTAAAAAAAAGCATTTCCATGTCAAATATTCTTCTGATTAACTTTGACATGTGTGTTTATATATGTTATGTCATTTACCAAGATTGATATGCTATTTGATCTTTTGATCTACTATAAAATATTTATAAGCACACAGATACACACATAAAAACTCTAGGGAGCTCCAGTTGATATGATGTCATGCAGAGAATCAGTAGAGAAAAATAAATGGCAAGATGAAAAAAAAAAATTGGAAACAAAAATTATCAAAGATACAAAAGCCGACGTCAAAAAAAAAGTATTTTAACATTAATCTTTTTTGGTTATAATTTTGAGGGAAATGGGGCAGATTGAGGGGGGGGGGGAATTTACAAATTTTTAAAACTACATTCTGTTAGTTGTCAGAGTAGGCTCAACATAATTTATAATGAAATTAAAATATTTCAGAAAGTTAATATGGGAAACTATTTTAAACTTGAGAAAATTTGTTTGCTGATTTTAAAAAACAAAACTTTAAATTAACTTTAAATTTATTAGCAAGTTTTTTTAAGATTTTTTATAACGCATTTTATTATATTCTAACTTAAAGATACCTTAAGCTAAACACCTTTTTTAAAGTGTTGTCTTATCAAACAATAGATTTAGGCTACAAACTTTATATGGTTTTCGTCTTATTGCTGGAATGAACCTCTTTATTAATACTTCAGTCACGCATTTGGTATAATAAATTTTTCAAAATCCGATTCTAATAATTACAATGGTTTTTACAAAGATTCTTCTCTTTGCATTGTGTAATATATTTTTAGCCAAAAGAAATCTATTAAATTGCTTTATTTCCATAAAAAATCTTAAACAAATAATTTCAACTCTATTTTTAATGATGCTAACAAGATGTTACAAAAAAAATGTAACCAAAGGCAATATTTGTATTAAGCATACATGGGACTAATTAATTGAATAGACTAATTAATGGATGATTTCATTAGCATTACAATGATATCAATTTTAATGAAATTATTTTCAATTGTTTAATTTTATTGATTATTGGTAATGTTTTTAAAATTCGATTTCAAATAAGTTCAACACACAAAAAAAATTACGGGGTTCCGATGATAAATTCTTGTTAAGGAGACCAAAAAAAAATATACGTGTTTCGGCGTTTTGATAGTTTACATCGGGATTTCATTTTAGAGGCGGTCAAAGTTTCCCAGCTCTGGCCTGTTCATGCAGCATATCGGTATATAAAACTACGTTTTCTTTAAATCTGAAGTGTAGGGTATGTTCAGCAACTTTGTAGATAATGGTATGGCAAGTATTTTTTTAGAACATATTAACCCTCTAACTCCCCCTCATAACGGCATTTTTTGGCTTTATTCTACCAAATTGTAAAAAACACCCCGAAAAGGGGGAAGGGTGGGGATGAAATGTTCTACAAAAATGTTGGCCATAAAATTTTACTATATATGCCAGAACACACCAAAACCCAAAACTTAACACAAACACCAAAAACCAATCAAATTCAAGATTGCTCATCAGATTTCTAGTCAAATTTTGGGATGACCAACATATTAAAAGTCAGATTTTGGGATCACCTACATAATATTTGGGTCATCCGAAAATGTGACTAGAAATTTGATGGGCAGTCTTGAATTTGTCTGGTTTTTGGTATTTGTCTTTAGTTTTGGGCTTTAGTGTGCTCTGACATATATAGTATAATTTTATGGCCAACATTTTCCTACAACATTTCATCCCCGCCCTTCCCCTTTTTCGGGGTGTTTTTCACAATTTGTTAGAATAAAGCCAAAAAATTCCATTATGAGGGGGAGTTAGAGGGTTAATATGTTCTACAAAAATATTTGCCATACCATTATCTACCAAGTTGATCAACATACCCTACACCTCAGTTGTAAAGAAAACATAGTTTTATATTGCGATATGCTGCAAGAATAGGCCAGAGCTGGGAAACTTAAACCACCTCCAAAATGAAATTCCGATGTAAACTATCGAAACGACACATGTATATTTTTTTTTTTGTCTCCTTAACAAGAACCAATCGTTGGAACCCCGTAATTTTGGAAAAAGTTTGAAATTGTTTTACAGTGTAATTAATCAATTAATCAAGATCCCGAGGAATCCATTTAAAAAACAGCCAAGGTAAAGTAATTTAAACATTCCCCTGTTTTTGTAAACAAATTCTTTTTTTGTTGATCAATTTTAAATAGTTTTTGAGGCATTACACTCACAAAAAAAAGTCTGTAATGGCAACTGAAAATTTTGCTACGATAAGGCCACATGTCTGCTGACATGTAGTACAATGAAATTTGTGGAAAAATTAGCTGCCGCTACTAAATTTTTTTAAGCTTTTTGTAAAGTAAAATTTAAAATCTGTTTGCTAAAATCAGCAAAAAAAATTTACTAAATAATATTAATATTAGTACAAAATTTTAACCTTTTTTTGTTTTGTCGAGCATCAAAATTTTTTTATTTTATTATTATTTTATTTTATTATTTTTTTTATTTTTTTCAAAAAATATTTTATAAAAATTGTAAAAACATAAAAAAACTTATCATTTTGTTTTAATTAGGTTAATTCTGTTTTGAAAAATATTTAAGTCAATTTTTTTTCAATTTTTAAGTCAAATTTTAATTGTTTTTAGGGCTGATTTTTAGAACTAAATAAAAATTTTTAATGTGAATGTCCTATTTTCAGACATGAGTCGATATCTCCACTTTGGTCCTCTTTTTTTTAAACTATGTAACATTTTAAGGAATTTTAAGTTTGGAGGTGTAAATTTTAATTAGAAACAACATTTCCTTCAATATATACTTTTTTAAAATTAGTAATTATTTTTTTTTATTCCTAATTTTAGCAAATCCTTTATCAAAAATTTTTAAAATGATTTCTGAAATTAGCAACAAAAATTTGTAAATATTCTGTAAAAATTCTGTAATTTGTAAAATGTAAATAGCAAAAAGATTTGCTAAATAATATTATTTTCTACTAAAAATTAGTACAAAAATAATAATGTGGGATTGAAAACCGTTTACAAATTTTTCTACTAACTTTTTTTGCTGAGTGTACAACGATTTCATTAGCACTAATAGGATAAATGCTAATGCCAGAAAATTTTATTTTATTTAACTAATGCTAATAAAATTTTAATGCCCATACAAAAAATCCCAAGTATGATTTGAAGGAAATTTTTGCTATTTTTAAAATATTAAAATTTATCTAAAATTTTATTCTTGGCAAATAAGAATATCAAAGTTAATAATGTAGTTAAATGAAGTAATTACCGGATTTTTTTATTCATTCCATAGCTTTTGGTTTTGTTACTATGTATTTTTTATTTGCTAATTTTAAAGTCGTCAACCTTCATATGTTCTGTGGTATCATGTTAAAAAGAAAAAAAAAACTACACCCACTTAAATAAGACTTTTCTTATTTTTTGTTGTATTATTTTTTTCTACCTTTAAAGCTGCATTAAATTTATCGTTTTCTATATTATATGTTGAACAAGTATATAAAGTTGTAAGTAATAATTTTAACAAGATCGTGACATTAATAGGGTAGTTGAAAATAAATTTTAATATAAATTTTCGTTAAATCAAAATTATAGCATTTTAGAGAACAAAAAAAACATAAAATAATATTAAATTATATAAAAATTAAAAAAAAAAACATTTTTTCTTTGGCATCTGTATTCTAGTATTTAACAAACTACTCGAGCTACACTCAAATTCTACTCTGATCTTAACTTTGTCTAAAATAATTAAATTGTTTAAATTTCTCAAAAACCAAAATTTACTATTTGATGTTTATTTTCACATCATAAATATGTATTTGTTTAACTAAATGAACCACACAAAATAAAGAAAAGCAACTTTTATCTTAGTCATGATTTTGAACTTGAGGTCTTCCTCTATCTCTAAAAAAAAAAACAAAGAAGTCAAAACTCAAAATAACTGACTACCTTAAGCCTTATAAACCGCTTAAGATCATATACAAAAAGATAAACTAAAATAACAGCTGACATCTGCAATGCAATCTTAGGAAATGAAGAAACACACAAAAAACAACACCACTAACAGACAACTGTTGTTGAATTTTAACTAAGTCTACCACCAAAGAAAATTGATTTTTTTTTCTTATAAAAAACTAAAAAAAAATTAAACAAAAAGTCAAGTTTAAGGTCTAGCAGCATACATTAGGAAGCTTTTTTTTTTTGTTTTTTTAAAGACGTTTACAGCCATAACTACATATGGCAATAAGTTAATATCGTGATGAAGACTTCTTGAATTTTTTAAATTACAAAAAAAAAAAAAATAAAACTTTTTAAAATGTTTTTGTATCTTGATCGCTGGTTTATGCTTGACTGCAGTTGTTGTGCATTTTTTTTTTTTTTTCATTTGAATTTCAGAATATTTTATTTATCTTTATAAGATGTTTTTTTCATACCTTGATTGACTACTACAAGTAGAGTTTTTTTCAAAATCTTTTGGAAAAACAGCATGTAGTCCGATTTTTTTTCTCCAAGTCTAGATCACTGCATGTTAATAACGACAACCTCTAGACCAAATCACAGCAACATTGAATGACATTTAGAGGTCTCTAAAAATTTTAATATTTCAATATTTTGCATGGAAAATTAGATGCAATTTAAAAATAAAAAATAAATCGAATTTTCAATAATTCAAAATAATATCCTTCACGATTTTGCCATTAATTCTGAATTGTTATTTTATATTTGTTTAAGAATACGAAATAAAATGTATTAAAGAGTAAACTGTTTTCGAATTTTATAATTTCGAAATTGAAATATGTATATATGTATACATGGTCTCGTATATGATCATATATAAACAGACTTGTGCATATATGAACAGACATCATCATATATGCCAATATATGGCCATACATGACATAATGAATTAACATATATCTTGGGCCCCACAATTTACACAAAAAAAAGTCACCAATATTTGGCCCCCCTGAAACATAACAAAATATATGTATATACAAGGTTTTTCTTCGGTTCCTATCCACAATAGAATTTAATTAGTTTAATTAGTACAATACTCAAAAATAAAACTTTTGCATTCTAAATCCTACCAAAAAATTTCGGGCCAAATGTTGAACTTTTCTGACATTTTCCTCTCTTCAGTATTTAATTATTTAAATGAACTACCTACAGATTGCTTACACAGAAATTAAACTTTAGCCTCCATAAATCTTAAGAATCAAAATAGACGGGGGCCAAACTTTAGCCTTTTTCTAGTATTTCCCAAGCAATAATATAATTAAATTAACAACTAAACTAAGAACAAGTTGTACATTTGGCCCGCCTTAATCTTAAAATCAAAAAAATATGTAGGAGCCGAAAAAACTTCGGGGGCCAAATGTTAGGCTTTTCTGATATTTTCCTATCTTCAGTATTATTTAGTAAGCCAATTGAAGTAACTACAGATTGCTTACAAAGAATTGAAAATTTGGCCTCCATGAATCTTATGAATGAAAAAATACGGGGGCCAAATCTCTGCCTTTTCTGGTACTTTCCAAACTGTAATTAAACTAACAACTAAACTAAGAACAAGTTGTACATTTGGCGCCCGTATATCTTAAAATCAAAAAATTTGTGGGGGCCAAATGTTGAGCTTCTTTGATATTTTTCTCTATTAAATATTATTTAATTAGCCAATTGACATTAGTAAATTCTTGCTAACAAAGAATTTAAACTTTGGCCCCCTTGAATCTGAAGAATCAAGTAAGACAGGGGCCAAAGTTCTGCCTTTTCTGGTATTTAAATAAATTAAGTTAACTACTAAACTAAGAACAAGTTGTACATTTGGCGCCCGTATGCCTTAAAATCAAAAAATATGTGGGGGCCAAATGTTGGCCTTTTTGATATTTTTCTCTATTAAATATTATTTAATTAGCCAATTAAACTAAGTAAATTCTTGCTTACAAAGAATTTAAAATTTGGCCCGCTTGAAAAAAAAGGTGGGGCCCAAGTTTAGACTTTCTAAAATTTTTCCAACTGTAGTATAATTAAATTAACTATTTAACTGAAAACAAGATGAACACAAAAACCTTAACATTTGGCCCCCCTGAATATTAAAAACAAAAACGTATGAGAGCCAAGGGTTGGCCTTTTATGATATATTTTCAATCGATAATATTTTTTAATTAATCCATTGAACTAAATGTAGATTTACACATAAAATTCAAACTTTGGCCCCCCTGAATTTTAAAATCAAAAACCTTTAAGGGCCAAGGGTTGGCCTTTTCTGATATTTTTTCAATCAATAGAATTATTTAATTAGTCTATTGAACTAATTGCAGATTTACACATAAAATTCAAGCTTTTGCTCTCCTGAATTTTAACAATAAAAACAATGCTGGGGCCAAAGGTCGACTCGATTATACCACTTAGTGAACTGTGAATGTAAAATTAAATGGTTTTGGTAGAAAATTTACCCCAAATGAATGAAACAAGAAATGTGTTAAAATGTTGTATGTTGTAAAAAAAAGGCAAATTGGAATCAAAATTTTTAATAAATTTTTCAAATATTGCTTGATGCATTTCGAAGAATGATCCCCCTATTTTTTATTTAAAAATCTGGTATTAATATGCTTTTATTGGGGCCATTTTTTTTTTTGCAAATAACAAAGTTTTAAGCACATTTTCAAAAAAATAAAAATAATTTGCGAGATCCTTGCTAGGTCTCTTAACATATTCCGCCAGGATCATACTTAAATCAAAGCTAGCTTTATTTAAAACTCAAATTCATTAAAATAATTAAAGATTTTGAGCTATATTCACCCGCAAAATTAAGCCATCAAATATTTTTCTATAGATCAAGGATCAAAAAGATAGAAAGGCCCATGTTATGGAAACGTGATTTGATGAAACTTTTTTTGACTTCAGATTCGTGTTAAGGAGGCTAAAATACTTTGACATAGTTTTAGTATAAGTCTAAATAAAAACCTTGTCGAGTAGTGTTATTATTTAAATATAAAAAAGTATGTGTCTTAAGTCTTTTGAATTATCAATACGATATTTGTGTAATGATTTGTGTAACATATAACATAACAATAAACATTTTATTTGTTACACAAATGATTATTTTCTCTCTTCCATTAATCTGTAATTAAAAATAAATTATTTTGCATCAAGACTTTTCAATTTCAAAACTACTCTCATTTTTAAAAGGTATAATTTTTCAACCCCTTTTAAACATTAAACTTGACACACAGTATTAACTTACATTTAATTTATATTGTTCAGATCATCAACGAAAAAAAAAACAGACCTCGTCATTTTGTTTTTTATAGCAAAAATTGCAATTAATATATTTTTACACACACAACTATTAAGTTGGCTACCTATGAGCACACGTCAAACAAAATTAAAATCATATAAATTATACAACACAACAAAAGGAACATACATATGCTTTAAAAACCACCTTACTTACCTTGCCATATTTATTTAATGGTCCATTTATCCAACGATCTGCTTCTAAACGTCCTGTTAGCAAAGCACCTGTATCCGGATCAATACGTTGCCATTCACGCACCTCACGTTGAAAGGGAGATCTAGCACCAGTTGATGTTGCTGTAGCCAAAGTTGTTGTTGATGGTTGTTGATCATTTGGTGCATATAAACGTAATTCTTTTTGATTATGATTATTTGTTGTTGTAGCCATTATTTCCATGATGTTGTAAGAATTATTTACATGAAATGTTATTTTTGATTTTTTTTTGAACTTCCTGCTCAAGAATGATCTTCTTTTAGCTTCTCTTTCTCGTAATTTAATTTATGTTTAATTTATGAGTTTCTAGTTTAGTTTTTGTATTTTTTTAACACAGCTCTTTTCTTGTGTGTTTTGCTAAGTTTTTCTGTCGGCTTATTATAATTTATTATCATAAATTATGATTTTCTTTCTTCGTTTTATTATTAAGTAGCTTTGGCTACTGTTTTGGTAAATTCTTAACATGAAAAAGAAATTTTTTCACGCTCTAATTTAATTAATCTTTCTTTTAAGAAAAAAAAATACTTTTTTTTTTTTGCTTTAAAATAATAAATGAAAGCTGTAAGAAAAAAGAAAGATAATGGTTTTATTAAAGTAATAAATATGTTAGGTTTTTTTTATTTTTTAAAAAAATTTTTATTAAAATTTTAATTTTTTAAGCCAATCAGACAGTTTTTAATGTTATAAGTAATTGAAAGCATTTTAGATTGATTAAAAAATTATATTTAAAAATTTTAAGAAATTTTTCGGGAATATTCTTAATATTTTATTTAAGTATAATTTGTAGTACAACCACAAACTAGTAGTTAAATAAAACTTTTAGTTATTAATTTTAAATTTATATTGATTTGAGCGCCCCGGTAGCCCAGTTGGTAGCGTGCTAGCTTATCAGTGCGGGGTTCGTGGGTTCGATTCCCACCAAAGGTTCTGGTCTGTTTTCGCTTCAACGAGCCGATGGCCTTTGTTGCTAGTGCACTCAGAAAGTGCTGACATTTTTTCAAATAGCAGCGTCAATGAGTTTGGTTTTGACATTCGTGAAGTAGAAATTTGCGAAATTTATAATAAGTAACAATGAATTGCTATTTGCTTTAAGAACGTGCGATTTTGGAACTGGAAGTGGAGGGTTTCCTGTAAAAATGAATCCTTAGCGACGAGGCTGATTTTTATCTCAGTAGCCAGCTATGTCAATAAGTAAACTGACGATTCCTGGGGTTGGAAAATTCACGCATAATTCATGAAGCATCGTGACACCCTCTTAGAGTCACCGTGTGGTGTGCAGTATCGTTGGAAAAGGTGATTGGATCTTATTTTTTTAAAGCAGCCGTTTGTAACGCTATTACGGTGAACGACTACCGCTTTACAACCATACTGGCAATCATTTTCTTAACGAAAGGTGATGACCACTGGTCATACTGCACACGACACAATGCACAATTTGAAGAATGCCTTCCAAGCTCGTGTTATCCTGCTTTTCGGTGATTTGACCTGGCCAGCTACATATCCCGTATTGATTGTCCCACACTTCTTTCTCTGCACATATTTGAAGTCGTTGGTGTATGCCCCGCACCTTGGAGGAGTTAAAGATTAATATTCGAATGGAAATTTATAACGTGACACCACAAATACTGCACACAAATACGCAAAATATAATCAAATGAGCCCAAATCTGCATATATGCCGACGTCGGCCATTTGTTGGGCATAATTTTTCACAATTAATCAAAACAAAATTTTTAACTACGAATAATTTTAATCAGTTAAAAATTAAATAAGTTTTAAACAAAACAGGAACAAAATCAGATGATTATTTTTGCCTCACCCTATAAAAAGCTCAATGCATTCAATAGTTGTTACTGAAAAACAAGTTTAAGTTTCCTTTAACTATTTATTAAATTATTTGTAATATAATTTCCAAGAGAATTTAATAAAATAACTTTAAGTTTGTTTCTTAAGTCTTTTGTTTATTTATCAATTCTAATGAGTTTTACTGATTTCCTGTTCCAGCTACTTTATTGCTTAAGTATTTTGTTTTTTTTTTTTTTTTTATTTATAAGTAAATATTTATTATACAAATCTATTGTATTTAATAAACAAAAAATTATTTCTATTAATTCTAAACAAAACAACAACATTACACCCTCATTGCAAACAAATTTATCTCATTAATATAATTTATAAGATATTTTCACCTCCTCATAACTATTAATCTAACATGAGTTAGTTATTAAAATCAGCCACAAACACGCAATAAATAATAATTTGAAATCAATTTCACAAAACTATGTAGAACTAGTAGAAGATAAAAAACTGAATACTAAATAAACAAAATCTCTAACAAAAATCAAGCTTCCGTATCATAGTCTAGAAAAAAAATATTACAAATACACGCCCAAGATAAAAAAAAATGAGTTTATTATGCTATAAGAAATATTAAAACAAAATTATTAAATATGAAAACATATTAAGAAAACTATAAATTACAAATTAATAAATCAGCAAAAAAAAAAAATTAAATTAAAAAGAGTAAAATATATTTTTAGAAAAAAAAACAAAATATTTGTAATTTTGTTTTTCTGTTAAAACTACATATCTGAAAATTTTGTTTAAAAGTGGGTGCGAAAATTTTAAAAATTCTAATAATTTCTAATGATATATTTCTAGTAATTTTGCTTTTTTTTTGTTACAATTTGTTTTAAGCTTGTAACAAATACAAATTTCTTTAACACTACTCTTCAGTTTGTATTTATATCTTTGATAGCACAGTTAAGTTTTCAGATTATAAAATCAACACTTCCTTGTATATGACTATTAAATAAACCATTTAAATTCACTGAGTTAAAGAAAACAGGTAAAATAAATATAATTATAAGCATTAGTGACTGCATATATGAGCTATTAAAATCTTACAAACTCAAAATAATGTTTTGATTTTAATATTTAAAATTAGTAAATATAAAATTTTTTATACAGTTTTGCTAAAATGTGTACAAAACTGCAAATTGTTTGACAAAAATATTTTTGATTTAAACATATTTTATTTTAAACCGAATATGGGAAATATTTTTAATAATTTACAAACGTATTATGTTAAAAATTAGCAATAATTGATAAGATTTTTTCGCAAACATCTACAAAAAATTGTTAATAAAGTTTTGGCCTTCCAAACATAAGTCTGAAGTAACAAAAATTCCATCAAATTGTATTTCTTTTTTATTTTTATACCCCTTACCCAGCGGAAAATATTTTATAACTCAATATTGAAAAGAGGATGTTTAAATTAGTTTATTAATTGAATGGATTTGTGTTGTGGATTAAATTACTATACACTTATGCATAAAAATGTCGAGAAATATAAAAGTTTATTTTAAGGACTTCGGAAGCATCTCAAAAATTGCGTGGTCTTAAAATTTGTCCTTAAAATGTTAATATTTGTTAAAAAAAATTTTATTAAAATCATATTCATAATAGATATTTCGAAAATTTAACGAATTGGCCAACCCTGTAAATCCATTGAGTAACTCGGAAAATACTTGAAAAAAAACAAAGTTTTGAACCAAATTTATTTATTTTTGTACCATGTAACACTTAAATATAGTTTTTCTGTTTTTTTTCCACCAAAACTTTAAAACTTTAGATTCAGATATGAAATAATGCCACAAAACGCCAACCTTTGGCCCCCGCACCTTTCAAGTATTAAGATTCAAATTTTAAATTTTGTGTTTAAATCTGCCTTTAGTTCAATTGGCTAATTAAGTACTATAACATATTGCAGTATATCTGAAAAGGCCAGGCTTTAGGCCCCGTACTTTTTTTGTTTATAAAATCCAGGTGGGGGCCAAAAACAAAAAAAAAAATTTAAAACTTGTATTTATATCAGTTAATGATTTAAATGATATTACACATAGAAAAAGATCAGAAAATTCCAACCTTTGGCCCCCATAATTTTTCAGTTCTTAAGATTAAGGCGGGCCATTCGTTAAATATTCTGTGTGCAGTCTGCAGTTAGCTTAATTGGTTAATTAAGTAATACTGAAGATAGGAAAATACCATAAAAGCCCAACATTTGGCCCTCGAAATTTTTTCGTATAATTCGGCCATCAAACCCTCTTCTGCATTTCAATCTACAGTTCTATCCAACATAAAATAATAATGTAGATTGGAAATTTTAACATAAAATAATATCCTTCAGGAATTTTCCATAAATTCTGAATTGTTATTTGATGTTACACTCACCAAAAAAAGTCTGTAATGGCAACTGAAAATTTTGCTGTTATTACGGGAAATTCTGCTAATTTGAGCCCAGCGGTATTTTTTTCTAATCTTAGCAACACATGTCTGCTGACGTGTAGTACAATGAAATTAGTAGAAAAATTAGTAGCCGCTACTAAATTTTAGTGGACTTTTTGTAAAGTGGAATTTAAAATCTGCTTGCTTAAATCAGCAAAAAAAAAATTACTTAAAAAGCTTTGAATTTATTTTTCTTATCGAGCATCAAAAATTTTGAATATATTTTTTAAAAAACTATTTAATCATTTTGTTTTAATTTGGTAATTTCTGTTTTGAAAAATATTTTGGTCAATTTTTCTTTTACTTTTAAGGTTAAATTTTAATTGTTTTTAGGGTGGATTTTTAGAACTAAAAAACCTTTTTAGTGCTATTTTAAGTGGATGTCCTCTTTTTAGACATCAGTCGGCATCTTCACTTCCGATCCCTTTTTTAATATATGTAACATTTTAAGGAAATTTAAGTTTTAATTAGAAATGATATTTCCTTCAATAACCACTTTTTTAAAATTAGTAATATTTTTTGCGGTTTTCAAAAATTTTTAAAATGATTTCTGAAATTAGCAACACAAATTTGTAAATATTCTGTAAAAATTCTGTAATTTCTAAAATGTAAATAGCAAAAAGATTTGCTAAATAATAATTTTTTACTTAAAATAAGTACAAAAATAGTAGAGTGGGATTGAAAACCGTTTACAAATTTTTCTACTACCTTTTTTTCTGAGTGTATATTTGTTTAAGAATACGAAATAAAATGTATTAAAGTGTAAACTGTTTTTGAATTTTATAATTTTAAAATATAAATATGTATAGATGAGCATATATGATAATACATGGTCTCGTATATAATCATATATAAACATACATGAGTATATATGAACAGACATGATCATATATGCCTATATATTATATATTTTCAGCCACACAATTCACACATAGAAAACAACAAAAAAATCAAACTTTGGCCCCCCTAAAAACATAACAAAATACATACAAGAGGACGAAATGTAGGGTTTTTTCTGCTGTTTTCCCATCCACAATAGAATTAATTTAGTCATTGATTTAAATGCAGATTTTACCCAAAAAAAAAATAAAATTTTGACTTCCTAAATCTCACTAAAAAATTTCGGGGACCAAATGTTGGGAATTTCTGATATTTTTCTATCTACAGTATTATTTAATAAGCCAATTGAACTACCTGCAGATTGCTTACACAGAATTCAAGCTTTAAATTAATTAAATTATTACTAAACTAAGAACAAGTTGTACATTTGGCGCCCGTGTATCTAAAAATCAAAAAATATGTGGGGTCAAAAATTTTGGGGGCCAAATGTTGGGCTTTTTTGATATTTTTCTCTATTAAATATTCGAGGTGTTTTAAATATCAATCAAAAGTTCTCGGTATTATTAAAAAAAAAAAGAGGGGCGGGCAAAGGTAGGCAATAATTACTAACCTTTAAGGATAAATTTAAAACCCTAAAATTTCTAGCGCCTTTCGAGGTGTTTTAAATATCTATTGAAAGATCTCGAGATTAAACTCAGCAAAAATTGCAATAATTATTATCCATTAAAGATAAATTTAAAAAATTTTTTAGGATCCTTTTGAATACCAATCAACATTATTACACGTAAATAAAAAGAAATTTAAATCGGTAAAAACTAAAATATTCTCGACTACCAATATTGAGCCATAAATTAGTTTTTCCTGGGTCAGCGGTCAAAAACGTAAAGACCTATATTTTGAAAACGTAATTCAAAGAAATATTTTGTTTTCAGATTCGTGTTTAAAAGGCCAAAATATGCTCCGGAACAGGAACAAATAAAAACAATTAAAAATTAATTGGAAAGACTTAAGAAACAAACTTTTTCTTTGCCATTAAAGTCAATAATAAATTTATAAATTTATTTTCATTTCACCAATCTTATCTTCAAGTATTACCACTTATTGTAGAGTACTTAAAGTTGATAAAAAGTAGTTTTGTTTAACATATGATTGCGTGCTTTTAGCATTTGATTGTATATATTTATATATATTTTTTTATATTTTCTTTACTTGCAATACACTGGTATCTTAAACATGTAAGTAATATAACGACTATCACCAAAACGAATCTATGTTAACGTATAAAAAAAAATTAAAACTAGTTCTTGTTATATCTTTTCGTTTTGTTTTTTTATTTTTTTTTTTTTTTCTAAAACAACTTTGAACTTGTACTCGTTTTTGTAGTTTTTTTTATTTTTTATTTTAATATAAGTGGTCAACCAATTACTATTTGGTTTTCAACGCTTTCAAAATGTTATCTTACTCATTCATACTACAATTTAAAAAATTAAATACACAACTGTATAACATAAAATTATAATCATTAAATAAAATTATTGTTTGTAAGTACGAGTGTGAGTTTATGAATAAGTTTGAATATAAAACGCATGCTTTAACGAGCATCTGGTTTTATGGAGAATAAATTTATATACATTTTTTTTTTATTTGATTCTTTTTGTGTTAATATTGTTTTAAAAAAAAATATTTAATAATTATTTATAATTATCTGTAAATTATTTTATGTATAATTTATGTTTTTTTTTTTATTAGTACATATGCGGTCTATTGCAGAGAATTTTAGAGGAAATGTATTATCTTTGTGATTTATGATTATTTTTAATATATTTAAATTTTGTGACACAAAAGAATTAAAATTTTGTAATTTTGTTGTCTTCCAAATAAAAAGTTTGTTTCTTAAGTCGTTGTTTATTTCTTACACATTTTTTATTATTTTTTTTTTTTTTCATTGTTGGCAAATTTCATCACACTTTCGGTAATATTTGACAAGAACCAGTTAATTTATTTATTTCCTAGGAAACAAATAAGATATTTTTTTGTTATACAAGAAGAAAACTGTCTACAACAGTTTATAAGAGTAATATTAACAAATTTGTAAACTAAATATTTAATTTTTTTACATAATTGCTAATAACTTCGCAAAATTGAATTTTTAATCGCAGATTAATACATAAGGTTATTAATAAAAATCCTTAAAGAAATTGGCGCTAAGCAGGTACATTTAAATTATATGGCCCTCATTATCGGTATCTGAAAACTAAATTTATTTCAGAAAAGAAATTCGCACAGGTTTTTAGGTTTTCTTTCATACCCCTGCGACGGTTGGGAATTGGGACCTGTAGCGTGATAGGTGAAAACTGCAACGGTTCTGAAAAAAAAAATAAGCACCTCAAACGGCCATAAATGGATTGGCGCTGTGCAGGTGCAATCAAATTTTATAGTGCTCATTGTCGGTATGCGCTATATGTGTATGTGGTGACAAAAATTCGATTAACAGAATTAAATTTCGGTTAAAACAAAATATTTCAATAGACCATATATTGAGCTTTTCTGATATTTTCAAATCTTCAATAAAAATTAATTAAAAATTGATTGAATACAAAAAATTTAACTTTTAGCCCCCAAAATTCTTAAGAACCAGAAAACACGGAGATGCCCCAGTCTGCAATATTACTTAAACAACTAATTGAACTTAATACAAGTTGTATAAGCAAATTGGAAATTTTAAATAAAAAGGTTGGGGGCCAAAGCTTGGCCCTTGCTGATATTTTCCATTTTATAATATAATTTATTTAGCCCATTGAATTATGTGCCCAAATTACATAAACCTATGGCCTTCCTAAATCTTTGCAATAACAAACAAAGAGGGCCCAAAGGTTGGCGTTTTATGACATCAAAACACTGTTAAACAAGTTTAATTGAAAGAAAAAAAATTATATTAAAAATTTAATGTTACAAAAACATGCAAATTTATTTATTTTTCAAATATTTCAACACTCAGAATATCATGTAGTTTACTGTTTGTAGTTTAATACAAAAAAAGTTCAGTTAAAAATTTAATAAAAAAAAGTTCAGTTAAAAATAAATTAACATACATTTATTTTCCAAAGAAATACTTATTTTAACTTTTTTTTATACATTTGTTAAAAATGATTTACTGTCATTTACCGATTTTTTCAGTTTCATTTATTTTTTTTTTTCATTTGTTTGAAATTTAACAAATTGGAAATTTGTACCTAATTTTTTACGTTACAGTTCTTATAAATTTAAATTTTATTTGCTGTCTTTTCAAAAAAAAAAAAATATTCAAAAAATTCTAATTTTGTTTTTTATTTCAAATTGTTTGTTTATATACAAAATTATTTCAATTGAAATTACAAAAACTTCATAAACACACACACACACATACAGAAATGTGGTCATTTACACAAAATGTGTCTATAGACTGTGTGTGTATACATTTTTTAGATTAAAAAAGAAACAAAAAGCCGCAACAATTTGAAATTATTGAATAATCAATTATTTTTATGGAATTATTGAGTAAAATTTTAACATTTATTTTTAACTGACATTTGTTTTTTACTGATGTGTCTTGTTCAAGTCTGTGGAATGGAATGGCTTTTGGCGATTGTAAAAAAGAAACAAAAAAAAAAAACAAAAAGCCGCAACAATTTGAAATAATTGAATAATCATTTATTTTTACGGAATTGTTGAGTAAAATTTTAACATTTATTTTTAACTGACATTTGTTTTTTACTGATGTGTCTTGTTCAAGTCTGTGGAATGGAATGGCTTTTGGCGATTGTAAAAAAGAAACAAAAAAAAACAAAAAGCCGCAACAATTTGAAATAATTGAATAATCATTTATTTTTACGGAATTGTTGAGTAAAATTTTAACATTTATTTTTAACTGACATTTGTTTTTTACTGATGTGTCTTGTTCAAGTCTGTGGAATGGAATGGCTTGTTATTTTCCACACAGAGGGCGCTGTGGTTTTTTATATATTTTCTTTTAAATCTCATCCTTGAATTTAACGAAGAGTTTTTCATTTTGTTTTTTATTGTTTGGATTTCTTTTTTGGTATTCTTGGGTTCCAGTTGTATAGACCAGTCTCCCCCCCTTTTGTTGTTGCATAAAAAAAATATTGGATTGTTTAAAAAACATTTAAAAATAAATAACAAAAATTATTTGATTTAAATGAAAAGTAAGTAGACCGATTTTTAAATGAAATTTCATTTCTAATTAATGGTATTTTTCTGTTATTTAAACTTACAAGCTATTTTAAGTGTAGATGCTCTCAATATATTTACCATAGTGATTCCTATCGTGTCTAAATTTCTTTACCATATATAAACTTTTTAAGGACAAATTTAAAAAAAATTGATTTTGGAAATCTATCAAAGGCTCTCTAAAATGTCCTTTAATATTTGACGACATGATTGTACTCAAATAAAAGGCAATTTTATACAAAATGTAAATCTGTAAAAATAATGAAAGATTTTGAAAAGATTGCCCCTGGGTCTGGAAACAAAAAGAGAAGAAAGTCGATAATACGAAAACACAATTTGATTGAATTTTTTTTTTTTTACTTTTGATTCTTGTGAAGGAGGCCTAAATACAACAAAAAAGTTCAGGTTAAAAAATATGTGCGAAAACTTTGTTGAATAGTGTAAGTGATGTCCAAAACGTATAATAAATAAATAAGCGAAATTCCCCTACATTTCACACCAAACGTAATTAGAATGGGAACACTCATAATAATCCATGCATAAAAATACGAAATGTATTTCAAAACAAGAAAAATTTTCGTTAAATAAAGAAAAGTTTTTGTTATTTAAAATAAACTGACCTTTAGGTGTTTTTAATTTTAAGTCGACAGTTCATTTCGTTTAAAAACTACTGTATAATTAATTTCAATGATTTTTTTTTACTAAAAAATGTAATAAATTTAATAACAACAGCCTTCACATTAAAATTGCATTGATTACATTTTTGTTTTATTGTTTACCCTTAACTTACTCATAAAGTATGCGCCCTAAGTCTTTTGTTTATAAAATACCTAACTACATATAAACAAAAATCAACCATAAGAAATGTTTATATTTTAACAAAATAACATAAAA